>OZ024826.1:64886791-65335862 GCA_964016985.1 Anodontia alba | reverse complement strand
GGTCAAAATATTATGGTATAATATTTTGACCCCGCCCTCCCCCCCATCACCCCCTTACCCCTTTAAAAGTCAAGTAGGATATCATTTGATGAAAATGCTTCTTCCGAGGTTTTCATGATAACATGAACCAGTTTACATTACTTCTAGCAATCTATTATGATTGCCTGGTCAAAGTCATGGATGGGTCTATATTTTATGGTATAATATTTTGACCCCCAACCCCCTCCACACACACACACACACACCTACTGCCATCCCATAAAATTGAAATAGGACGTCATTGTTTGAAAATGTATTTTTTTTTTAGGTTTTATGGTAAAAGGATCTATTTCACATTATTTCTAGCAATGTCATATGATTGACAGGTCAGAATCAGGGTGGGTCAATATATTATAGTATAATATTTTGACCCCTCCTCCAACCCCCTCTTCAGCCCACCTAACATAAAAAAATCAAAAGGAATGTCTTTTCATGATAATTCATTTTTCATTTCCTCAAAGATCTATTTCACATTATTTTCAGCGATATTTTTGGATTGCCTGTTCTTATCCAGGGGCCAGTGATTTTTTTAGGCGTGCGTCCTGCGTCCTGTACGCATAATTTCGCCAGAGGACGCAAAAAAAAAGCCTCGGTGAGTCCCGTGGACTCATAAAATTCTCGAATGTACGCACGTTTTGCTTCTTGAAATCTACTTTCATTTTCGGAAAAAGCGAATGCGCAAGCGGTGTTTCAGTACCGTGTTTGGTAAAAGCCAATACTGAAAGGCGTCGTATCTCTACGGTACACCAATTCTACCTATACAGTCAAAAATCAATACCAAGTTGTCCAGTACCGGAGGAAACACTAAAGTATTGGTTTTTAGTCTGTTGAGAACTTTTATCGTAACACCGACATTGACATTGCAATTGTCAACAGGAAACAGCAATCGTTTTTTGTTTCCTTTTTTTTGAAAGAAGAAAAAGATGCACCCTAAAAAGATAATAAAACAATAAAAATAGACCCCCTACAGCAAACCCTGTTCGGTCTGTTACGTCAGCAAATCAGACTGACACGGACAACAAAGTCTGTGACTGCCGATAATGGCGATCTCGCTAACGGAAACCCCCAGTTCCAAACTGAACCCACAAAGTAACAGACAAAAAAAAAGTCTCTGCTTTGTATTACGGTCTAGTCAAAACAGACAAAATGCCTGTCCTTAATTATGTATCACAGGTATTTGATCATCTGTCACAAAAACTGAAGTTTTATGAAAACATTTTCATAAACCTGTAGGTGAAAACATTTTCTTAACACTTCTGTTTTAATAGACAGTGGTACTATAGTTTCATATTTCTCAGGAAGTTTTCTGGAAAGGATTAAAGCAACTCAGTCACCACTATTTACTTTTATTGCACATCTAATTAAAATACTAAGAAAGTAATTATAAAACACTGTTACACAAGTTTAAATGAAAAGTCTAGGATGCAACAAAATATTTCACCACGAGTCCCAGGCTGGATGCATAGTTTGAGTTTGGGATGCATGAATTCTGGACCTAGCGAGTCCCAGGACCCATAGAGGCAAAATTGTAAAAAAATCACTGAGGGGCGGGTCAATATATTATGGTAATAATATTTTGACCCCCACCCCCCTCCCCCTCACTCCTACCCCATAAAAAATCAAACTGATTATCATTTAATTAAAATGCTATTTTTTTTTAAATTTACATGATAAAAGAAAACATTTCACATTATTTAAAGGGATCATTTATGATTGCCTATTGAAATCTAAGGTGGGTCAATATATTAAGGTATAATATTTTGACCCCCCCCCACCCCCCACCCTCCTCCCCCTCAAAAAGTCAAATAGGACGTCATCTTATTTCAATGTTTTTTATTTAGGCTTTCCTGTTAAAATGAAACATTTTGCATTATTTGTAGCAACCTTTTATGATTGCCTGGTCAAATCCTGGGGCGGGTCAGTATATTATAGTATAATATTTTGACCCCCCCCACAACCCCATCCCAACCCTCTCTCAAAAAATAAGTGGGCCGATTACTGTCAGAACATTATTTTATTGCTTTTTTAATAAATGAATCAGTTGTATATGTTTTTTAACATTCCTTAAGAAAGATAGTGGGTTGGGTCAATATATTATGGGGCGGGTCAAAATATTATAGCAATTTTCTGACCTGCGGGTCAAAATATTATACGGGTCAAAATATTATCTGACAGGGGAGCAGAACCCAACCCAGTACCCAACCCCAAACAAACTGCTGTGGGACTTAAAGAAACAGTGAACTTCTTAATGATGAGTTCAGTTAGTAAATCTGCCAGAATAATTTACAATACTGGATTACAAATTTTTATTTAATTTCTTCTGTTACAAGAAATTGTATCAGGCTGTACAATTTTACCTGTTATTTCAGAATCATGTTTAGTAGATTTTGTGGCTTACTGTTATCATCACCTTAAGATGAATTGATTGTGTTGGGGTTTAACGACACGTCAACCCTTGTGGGTCATTTTGTGTCGTCTCCCAGAGAAAGCCAGAAAAGTGATAGAAGAGATAGTAGAAGAGATTAAAGAGAGGGACAGGGAAGAAAGGAACAGGAATGAAAGTGAAGAAACAGAAGAAATAAAAATATTCCCCATCTACCCTTACCTGCTACAAGGATAGCAGGCCTTGCCCAACTGTAAGCCAATATCAGTTTGACGCCCCGGTGACGTAAGATACACGACACCTTCGCACCACCCGACCACCCCAACCTTAAGATGAAATACAGTAGACTTAAAATATATACCTGTAGGGTGAGGTACAGTTTTGCGGGTTTAAATTCTCCTTTTGATGATGAAAACTTGCACAGAGTGCATTTGCAGGTCTGAAGCATATACAAGGAACTACAACCTACTAAACAGCCCATTACAGCAGATATTCTACTCAAATGTGTCAAAGAATTAACAAAGGTTTTATCAATCTATTCACACATAATATGTTATTGGCTGTTTTGCAATTAGCTTTCTTTGGTTTCTTGCATTGCTGCAAATTCACAGCAAAGGACCATTTGACCCGAAATCAATCTATGCCTAAGAGATGTACAATTGTTTGATGAGTACATTTCTAACAGGCTGGAATGATCTAAAACAGATCCATTTAGAAAAGGTATCACAATATTTATTTACTCTACAAGAGCAGACCTATGTACTGAAAAAGCAATTAAGAATTACCAAATTGCAAGAAATCACAATTTTCCTCATCTAAATTCCATTCAGGACCCATGTTGTCTGTTAAATTCAAGTAAAGCTTTGACCAGATCATTTTTTGTTCGAACATTAAAAAGTTTAATTGTTGACTTAGAATTACAAAAGTCTGATTTCTCAGAACACAGCTTTAGAAGGGAATGGGAATAGCCTATGCTTTAGCTAGATTTGAAGACCACATCATTCAAAAGCTAGGTATATGGACCTCTAATTGTTATTAAATCTGTGCAACAAAACATGGCAAAGCCTGCAGTCAGGGAATAAGCTAAACAATACACCTCAGTTTAAGTCCTGTCAAAAGTTTGTTAATGACCTGCTGCTTCAGTGAAAGATCCTAATCTCTGTGTAAGTATGTCAGTTCCAGATCTTTTAATGAGATATAAATAAAGACAGCTGTAAACTTTAGATACACAACTTTAGATACAGATAAGCAAATACTTAATTAATTAGGTAGAGCACTGATTTATCAACAAATGCTACGAAACAAGAGGCCCCATGAAGAGCAAATCAGCTTAGACTCTTCAATTTACAATTAATCTTATCATTAATTAGCAGCAGCCTGTAGGTGTATGCTGTAATAATGTATGGCAAGAAATGTATGGCAAGCGGTTTTATTATTTATTCTATAAATCAGATATCTGATTTAATATATCAGATATCTTATATAAGATATCTGATAGATATATAAACAAGATATCTTATATGTCAATTAAGATATCTTATATGCTATATAAGATATCTGATATGCTATATAAGATATCTTAATTGGCATATAAGATATCTTACATGCTATATAAGATATCTGATATGCTAGATAAGATATCTTATATAGGATATAAGATATCTTATTTACTAAAGAAGATATCTCATTTATTCAATTAAATAAGATATCTCATTTAATATATCAGATATCTTATTTAGTATATCAGATATCTATATTAACATATTAGATATTTAACAAAAATATATCTTATATAGTAAATAAGATATCTTATATGTGGAATTAAATAAGATATCTAATATGATATATCAGATATCTTATATAGGATATAAGATATCTTATATAGGATATAAGATATCTGATATACTAATTCAGATATCTTATATCCTATATTAGATATCTTATACCCTATATAAGATATCTGATATAATACATAATTAATAGTAAAATGGCTTGCCAGCAAGCCGTTTTACTATTTATTCTATAAATCAGATATCTGATTTAATATATCAGATATCTTATATAATATATAAGATATCTGATATATTATATCAGGTATCTTATATAAAATAGATATCTTATATGTCAATTAAGATATCTAATATGCTATATAAGATATCTGAATTGACATATATCTAATATGCTATATAAGATATCTAATATCCTATATAAGATATCTCATATAGGATATAAGATATCTTATTTACTACAGAAGATATCTCATTTACTTAACAAATAAGATATCTCATTTAGTATATCAGATATCTTATTTAGTATATTAGATATCTAAATTTATATTTAAGATATCTTATTTAACAAATAAGATATCTTATATAGTAAATTAGATATCTTATATGCGGAATTAAATAAGATATCTCATTTATTATATCAGATATCTTATATAGGATATAAGATAATATAGGATATAAGATATCTGAATTAGTATATCAGATATCTTATATCCTATATTAGATATCTTATATCCTATATGATATCTGATATAATATATAAGATATCTATTTTGCTTAATAAATAGTAAAACAGCTTGCCATAGAAATGACAAATGGTTTCTGATAAGATATGGACAACCAGAACAAAATATTAGTATTAAAAAAAAAAAATGTATTTCTGAGTGATGTCAAAAGAACAGTAACTTGCTATAGTAATAATCTAACATGGTAAAAGTTGTCTGATATGAAAATACTGTTTAACATCTGACATGGTGTAGTCATAAGCCTTACATGGCAAATAGTCGCCTGATATGGTGCGGTAATAGGATTGCCTTTGGAAACAAAGAACACACAAAATCACGAAAATTGGAAACTTGGTTTGATTGAGTCTCTCCATATGCAACACTGTAGTTTGTGAGGCTGCACATGCCCCTAGCTTCGGTTTAAGTGGAATTCGATTTTCAAAATAACCAGAATGGGCTCAATGATCCCAAAGAAATAAAATATAACCTACACTATGATGATGTATGGGGAGACCTTTTACGGCCGCCACACAAGTAGCAAAAAGTTGCCTGACAAGGCACAATTGTTAAACAGCAGACATGGTGAGGTAATAAGCCTAACATGAAAAAAACAACAAAAAAAACGCCTGAATGGCGCAATTGTAACACCTGACATGGTGCAGTAATTAGCCTTACATGGCAAAAAGTCGCCTGACATGGCGCAGTTGTTAAACACCTGACATGGTGTGGAGCAGCAGGGAGGGGGAATGCACCAGCTATATGGGGCCGTGGAGGCTCCCACGTACATAAATAATTGATAATTGTGTTATGGGGCCGCGGAGGCTCCCATGTACATAAATAATTGGTAACTGTGTTATGGGGCCGCGGAGGCTCCCATGTACATAAATAATTGGTAATTGTGTGTGTACGCCCGGCCGTCTCGACCTACACAAATAATTGCTGTGTGTACGCCGGGCCGTTGAGACCTACACAAATAATTGGCAACGGCCTGCACTCCGCCCAAGCACCAGCCGAGCTGGTAGGGACGGCTCCCTGCCCTCGCTGGCCCAGGGCTCTGAATGCAAAAAAAAGGAGGCACTCCACCCGAGCCCCTGGGGACGGCCATTTAGACATGTCCGTGTGGAGAGTATACTTATCTAGTGATGAAGGGCCACAACAACTGCGCGTGGTTGAAAGTGGGTGAGCTTGGGACCTGCGGGAGGAGTTGCTGCCAGAAATTCTGCAAAGTCCATTTAGCTAAAATCCGCAAGGGTAGTAACATCCCCGCCCCCTGTAGGTGCTGTGGGAAAGGGGTTTAAAGCGAAATCGAAGTTTGTCGGGCTTGTGGGTGAGATAAAATTCTCCACCAGCACATAGCCCTGGAAAAGAGCTGGCTCAGCTCCTTGTAACTCGAACCCCCATTTAAAGAATAACTGTGCGGGTAGTATACCCATTCAACAGCATGATCGGCTCCTTGTAACTCGAACCCCCATTTAGAAAATAACTGTGCAGGTAGTATATCCATCCGACAGCAGGATCACCTCCTTGCAACTCGAACCCCCATTTAGAAAATAACTGTGCGGGTAGTATACCCATCCGACAGCATGGCTATGATGGATGACCTGATCGAAGAGATGTTCGCAGAGTACGAGCCAAGGTTCATCCTAGATGAGCCCATTCCGGAAGCTGAGGAAAGACTCCTCCCCCGGCCACTTCAACCACATTGGCCATTTACCGACCTAGATGATCGTGTCCCTCACCCAGTGAGACTCCCGGCTGAGTCGTGGGTCGATTTTTTTTTTTTTTGGATTTGGGTTTTACGGCCCTTTCAAGAATATTTCACTTATATCGAGCCGATCGTTCATCGAAGGTGGGCGAAAACCGGAGAACCCGGAGAAAAACCACCTGACCATCCGTAAGCAGGACTTGGCTTTCCCACATATGACCCGAGCAAGGCTCGAACCACAGCGGTGAGAAACCTATTGGATTAAGAGTCAACTCTCTTATCCACTAGGCTACGGGGGCCCGCGAGTCGTGGGTCGAGATACTTGACGACGCCAAAGACGAAATGAGGTAGATGGCTCCGCCGCGGTCTTCTCTACATGGAGGGTTGAAGAAGAAGACCCGCTGGACATCGGCGATGACGAGATCGCCGACGGCATGCATGCCAGAGCTGCACGGCTGGCACTGGATGCTCGGATGGCCGACGAGGCTGCTTGATAGCCTTCCGGAGGGCCAGTTTCTTCTAAAACTCAAGTTTCTCCGGGAGAAAGCTGAAGATGATTGGGTCGTTGAAGACAAGTTTGATCCCGTCCGGGCTGGGCGAAAGAAGGGCCAGGGGGTCATCGAGGTCTCCCAGGACACGAAGCCTGGCGTGTTGACTGGAATTGACAGTGTGTTCTACCAAAATGCCTACCCAGTCACCGCTCTTGTCTACGGCCTCTACCCCATCCGGGACCCAGACCCGGCCAACCTAGCTCCGCTGAGACATGGTGACCTCAACTGTGTGGCTCAGAGAGTTATGGAGCACTTCGAGAGGCCATGGACTCACATCCACGCGGTGATGGAAGCTACAGGATTGGGAGAGGGGGGGGGGGGGTCCATGAGACTGGAGCCTCGGTTGACGACGTGGCTGAACTGGAGAAGATCCTCAAAAGAGCAATCATCCTAAGGGACATTGCTGGTGAACACATCTTCAACAGTGGAAAATATCGGAGAGGTGGCAACAGAGTCAGAGGCATAGTAGAACTCATCTGCCACAAAGGCCACGCCTGGTCCAAAGATCTCCACTTCTCGCAGTCCCGAGAGGTCCACATCTACGAGGGTGATGTCTGGCACGCCATCCGGGAAGTCACCCAGGGTGAGCCATTGGCGGTCTGGCTCCTGGGCGGTCGAGACCAGCGGCTCTCTGTCGACCAGTTCGTGCTCAAGGACGGCCGCACCTATAGGACGCGGGAGGCCCACAATTGACTCAGAGCGATCTGCGCCAAACTGGGCAACCCCAAGCTCGCCGACAGAGCCTTCGGCGAAAACCACGCGGCCAGCATTATGGCAAAAGAAAAGAACGGCTGGAAGCCAACCCCAGCCAGCCTCCTCTCAGACATCGAGAAGGCCTGCGTGGAGCATGATCACGGCGGCCTCTGGAACTCGATGAATAATGACATGAGGGAAGTCACTTCCATCGACATGAAGGCCTGCTACCCGGCCTCATTCCAGGGCATGGGTGAAGCGAAACCCTACTTCCTGCGGTTCGGACATCCGACTCACCGCATGACCCATGTAGCAATCAACGGCCCTTTTCCAAAAGACATTGGCACTGGATTTGCCAAGGTTCAAGAATGGGAGTTTGAGGCTACCTGCCATCCCGTCATACCTGCCTGGTTTGGGAGGCACTTCGCACGCCCCGAAGGCGGTTGGGCCCCGACACAGCTTCTTGCCTTCCTGACAGAGTCTGGCCTGCTGAGGTCTCTCAAAGTCAGGGAGGCGATCATCTCCTTCGAGAATCAGACTGAGGTCTGGTTGCCCGAAAGCAGGGACCAGGGCTGCTCCGTCATCGGCAAGTTCACCCAGGGCGCCAAATCCGATGGCAAGAGACTGACATGAAGACTTGTGACTGACTGAGGCGAGCTCGACTACCTCGTCCGGGACACTCGTCAAAGTGGCACTTTGGTCGGAGCAC
This sequence comes from Anodontia alba, assembly GCA_964016985.1. Classification (NCBI taxonomy): domain Eukaryota; kingdom Metazoa; phylum Mollusca; class Bivalvia; order Lucinida; family Lucinidae; genus Anodontia; species Anodontia alba. The sequence continues at coordinate 65,327,270 of OZ024826.1, read as the reverse complement.
CTGAAAGGTGCCCTCTGGGTCACATCCTCATTTACTACAATGGTTCCCAACCACAGTAGGCTCACCTCAGGGCCTCGATGCTCGCGTATGCCCACATCAACCTTCTCTCAATGCTACAGAGGTTCCAACCCGATGAGGCCGTCCGAGTGGCAACGGATTCCATTTACGTCAGGAAATCTGTGCTTCACAAAGCGTTTGTGGCTCCCAAAAAATGTGACTGTGGGGGGGGTCATGTGCGTGCTCTGTTTACTCGAGGAAGACTACGACGCCCCCGTCGAGGTTGCCCCTGGCCAGTGGCAGGACAAAGACGAGCATCTCTACATGCCCATGGAACATGCAGCCTACCTCGCCAAGCCTGACTACAAAGCAAACAAAAAAGGACCTCACTCCCAGCACCGCGCCACATCACGATGACCCGCTGTCGAAGCCCCGCTTGAGCTACCTAAACGGCGGCGGGGGCAGCGGCAAAACCACGCAAGCGATCAAGCTCTTCCGTACCAGAAACCCCCTCGTCTTCACCCCGACCCATCGCCTGGCCAAAGAGATGCGGGCCAGGGGCGTCCAGGCCTAGACATATAACAGCTTCTTCTGCTGGAGCGGCCAGACAGACTGGATGCCCGAACGGATGGGACAGAAGTTTATTCCCTGTCTGATCATATGGGATGAGGTCTGCACAGTGCCCCACCCCGCTCTGGAAACCTTCCTCGACTGGCTCGAGGGTCGGGGCGTCCAGGTCATCTGCTGCGGCGACCAGGTGGAGAAATGCCACACGACTGGCTTCGCGAGCATGCCAACTATTATGAAGAGGTCGAGGTAGACCACAGAGCCAAAGACCCCCTTCTCAAGGCCCTCAAAAGGGATATTCGCCTCCAACCAGACTGTGTTGGGCTATGAGAAAGGCGCTTCCCGGTTGTCTCGGGTGGGAAGCTTCGTGGAGGCCTGGAAGCCGTGCGATCTCATCTTGACCTCTAGGCAGAAGGTTCGCGACCAGGCCCAGAGGCTGCTGTTCGAGCGCCATGACAAGTATTTCCCTCTGTGCCTCTGCTGTACCGCCCCAAAGACACTCGGCGGCAGAACATCATGGTCACAATCCCTGGGCCCTTACTGCCGGATGGCAGGCCAGACCAGGAGGAGCTCGTCCTAAATGACGTCGTTCAGGTGGGCTTGAAATATGCCCGCGAGGTCCTAGACGGCAAGTGGGGCCAGGACTGGGCCCTCGGATACGCCCTCACAGTCCACTCAAGCCAAGGTCTCACCGTTGCAGACCCCCAAAAAGTCTGGATAATCGATGACTATCTTCAGTGGTCCAATCTTGCCTACCTGGCTGTATCAAGAGTGGAGTATCTCAGCCAGCTCGAGGGGTAGTATGCCCCCCAGAGGAGGGCTCTGAGGGTGGGCCACTCACAGAGCCTGATGAGCCATCGCTCCGCAAGACCATCATAAAAAAGCTGGTGGGCTACAAGCGACAGGACCAAGCCAAGGGGCTCAGGTTTAGGCTGAAGGTTGATCACATCCTAGCGCTGAGGGAGGCCCAGGGTAATCATTGTGCCGCATGCAGCATCGAGCTCCTATGGGCTTACCAGCCGAAGGACACCCAGCAGTTCAGCATTGACCGCTTAGACAACTCCATGGGCCACATCCACGATAACATCAGGCTGATCTGTCTCGAGTGCAACCGAAAAAGAGGAGCAGCTGCGCTCAATGCCTAAGGACCCCATCAGGCAGAAGCTGAGTGTCGGGCGGCACTACGAGGAGTTCCTCCCTGACAAAGCCCGGCTGAGGCCCATCCTGCAAGTAGCAGACCACAGGCTCACCGGACTTGGTCACCGAGCTCCCCAGCCGGTACACCCCAAGAGACCACACGGGGTCAGTCGCGCGGCGCCGACTGCCCTCTAGCTCGCCAGGCTGGTACAGATAGCAAACACCAACACCTGAAGGGAGCTTTTGCTCCTTGAGACCAACAGGGCGGTCGGGAACTACAGAGGAGGGCTTTTGCGCCACGTCTTGGCTTTGATGGCGTCAGAGGGCTTTTTGCCAGTCAACCTGGTCACTTCGCCGTTCAGAGTGGCTACGACGCTAGGCAGCTGAGCCACCCACTCTGTTGACCTCTGACCCAAAGGGAGGCGCATCTCTTGGGCGTATTGGTGCCCAAACAACCACTCAGCCAGGGTCCGGTTCCAGCGCTCCACGACGCCTTGGTCCCGATGGATGTCAACACGTCCACGTCGAACCTGAACAGAGTGTTTTGCCAGCTGCTGGCTGACAGAGCCCATGAACTCATGGCCAGGGTCAACCTGGAGAAGCTTAGGCCACTTCAATGGCCCCCGTCTGTAGATCCGAGACAGAGCATCGGCAACCTCTGCCGCAGTCTTGCTAGTCAGGGGCTCAGCCTCTTTGTAGCGTGAGGCTACATCAATGACCATGAGAGCGTAGCGGAAGGTTTTCTGCCCTACGCGGTCGTGTGGCAGAAAGAGCAGATCCGCCTGGTGGACCTCGTTGGGCACCGCCACGTCAAACTTCGGCCGCGGTACGCGCCGTGGGGCAGGCAGATCTATCAGATGGCCTGCTTCCTCAGCCATTCCTTGGCCTGCTGCTCAGTCGCCTTGGCTGCAGACGCCAGCTTCTTGATGGCTGTGAGCCCCTTCCAGTAGCCTCGGGGGCTGTAGTATATTTTCGCAGGCAGCTGTCGGCTAGTAGCATTGCTACTGTGGTATCCAGGCAGCCCGATGAGCCTCCAACATGCGGATGCCACAGGCTCAGGAAGCTGTCCAGTTGTCGCCCGGAGGTTGGTCGGGCCGGCCAGCACCCCTGCGGCGAAACACATTGTGGTCTACTCATCTCGCCGCCAGAGCAGGAGTGACTTCTGTGCGATATCTTTCATGGTGTGGCCAGAGGACCAGGAATCTTGTGGCGGCGGGCGCAGTGGCCGACCTCAAGCATTGCGCAGTAAAGCTCTTCAGGAAGACCCATGACTACTACTATAAGGTCGCAGAAAAACAGGCTTTAAATTAAAATGCACCTCACTTCTTAGCAAGTCTGTAGGCCACCAGGCGGGTCGCGGCCATCCCCAGAATGATGAAGGCGATCTCACGGTCTTTTTGGCCGTCACTCAGGTGATAAAAGTCGGAGAGCTGGGGATTGGGCCCCAGAGTGTCGAGGTTGTGCCCGGTGATCTGGGCATATTCCTGCATTGCCGCATCGACGTCTCTGAAGGTTTCTACGGCATGGCGGCGCCGGCGGAGCTCCTCATTGATCCAGTCGAGGCGCTCGGTCTGTTTTCGAGACCACGTTGCCTGTGCAGCCTGTAGCTGCTTGACCACTTCATCGTGACGCTTGCGCTCTTCGTCAAAGCCAGAGCTCCTCAGCATCGTGAATAAGTAGTTTGACCCCGTGAACACCAGGGCATTCACGATGGCGCCCCCAACAAGCCAGAGACGACCGCGCTGTGGTAGAGCGCGTTCACGATCATCTTCCCATCGGTTGCAATGGACACCACGTGGATATCCCAGGCCACAAGGGATCTGGCCGGAGTGAGGGAGGCCATGACGAGAATGAGAGACGAGTTGGCGAACAACCTAGCGAAGCTATCAGGTGTCGATGACCGGAAAACCCAAGCACTTGGTCCAAAGCATCAAAAACTGACAGAAACGGACGACACCGAAATTCAACAAGATATTCGAGATCAAATGAAAAAGCTTCAGGGTGAGCACTCCGACATCGAGCTCGAGCGACAAGCAAGGCTCGAAGCCCTCTTCATGAACAAAGCAGCTCTCCGGTCACAGAAAATGCCCCGGGCCGGCTTTAGCCAATCTGGGGGATACCGAAGGATTCGAGAAGGGTGGGGAAGAGGGACAGCTGTATGGCCTCCAGCTGTCCGACGGGTTGTACAAACGAAAAAAGTCGTCACCCAAGAGGGAGGTGGGGCGCAGAAGCTCTCCGAGCTGAGCGATGTAGATGTTTCATATGCCGCCCCCCGGCGGCTCCACACGCTTGCGTTTACTGGGAGAAAGTGGGTTGCCTTCGCAGACCCGTCCAAGAAACGGAGTGGCTTGTGGATGTGAAAGTTTCGGCACCGTACGTGGTGACGGGGCAGCATCACAAGGTTCTGAAGGTGACAAATGCCAGTACCCGGCTGTGTTCCTACGTTCCTGAAACCAAGAATGTGGTCGTTTCCGAGCGCTATACCCTGAAGATGAGCAATAGCCGGCCGGGCATTCTCAAAATGGTTTCTGAGTTCGCCCCGGCTGGGTTCATCGGCGTGGGATTGCCTACTTCCATGATCCTTCTTGAGCTAGTCCTGGGAGACCGGCCCGACGACTTTGTTGATATCTTACCGGGCTTCACGCTCAAGTGGACCCAAGCGCACAAGGGTAGAGAGGTGGGAGCCTATATTAGTGTACAGGAGCCTCCTCAAGTGCATTTCACACTCCAGGGCATGGAGTACCAGGCGGACTACCCCTTGCTGGATATAAGCAAGATCCATGTTAGTCCCGCAGTGGAGCTCAAAAGGCTGTGATTTATGCCCCTTGATCTCTCGTCAGATCAAAGCTCCGTAGCGTTAGGTCATTTGAACCTGTCCGACGGCGGTGATAGTTAAGCACGATGGGCCTCTACCCACCACTTGAGATGACCGGAGACAATCACCAACATGTGGCTGAGGTCAGATCCCACCTGGAGAAAGAGCGGGACTTCAGAGCCTCGCTCTACAAAAAATACCGGCGGGGGGGTCAATGTCGTGGATGGACTCGACACCGCGCTTTCAGTGGCCAGCGCGGGCTTGGCTGCGTCTGATGTCAGAGTATTGATGACGATAATCGCGGTGCCAGTCGCCGTTGGCCTCCAAGCTGGGGCGATTGTGTGTGGGTTGCTGGGAGCCGGCGGAAAATTTATAGGCCAGAGGCTTGAAGCCAAAGCTAGAAAACACGATCAGATCTGGGTCCTGGCCATCTCAAAGCTAACCACAATCGCTGACAGGATCTCGACCGCACTAACCGATGACAAGATCTCCGAGGAGAAATTTCGCCTGATTGTGTCTGAACTCGAGAAGTACGACCAGAAGAAGGCTGAGATTCGTCGTGGGCGTCAGAAACAGGGCGGTCTGCCTGAGGGCGAAAAAAAGCAGCTCTTACACCTCATGAGAGATGAGGCGATGATGGCAGCCCGCACCAAGCTATTGGAAGAGCTCAACAAAGCTGGAACCAGTGGCCCTCTCTCTCTCGATAAGCATCTGGCAAGCTTAAAAGAGTGCAGGCTGGTTAGGACCCTAATGAGATGATCCAATCGCAAACCCGCCTTTGAGCCCCGGATCAGTTTTGGAGATGTTTCTTTATCTGAGCAAGGGTTCTGCGGTAAATTGTTTTTTCACTCTCATGTGTATTTCCTAGAGAGGTGCTGTGTGGTTACAACACCCCAGGGCTACAGAGGAAAAATAGCCTTATTTTATGGGCCCCACACTTAAAAAAAAATGGCAAAAGCCGCGTCTGGTCCACGGTACTTTTGACCCCAGGAGCTGGGTAGAATTCTTTACACGCACATCCCAGTCCTGGGGTGAACCACCTGTCTTTTCTTAAGCCACCGCAACATGTTGGCTCATGGCCTCCCCGGAAGAGTCACCTTGAACCCCATAGACCCTATCTACTTCCATAGTAGACAGAATGGAGGTAAGGCAAGTCAGAGCGATTGGTTACGGTCCCACAGGGAGAATTCTATTGTGCGCACGACCCGTGTGTCTTTCGCCAATCAGCCCCGGTAGCCACTACCATTAAACAGCTGCAGCAGGCGTCATACTCAGACAAATGAGACATACCATGCACCAGTCATGACCCGATAGATAACAAGTTGATCTGTACTTATATATTGTCTCTCTTCCCATTTGAAATGTAAATGGGTTTGTAAATTTGCATATTGGCTTTCTAAAATAGTGATCAAGCAGAATGTATGTAAAACGTTTAAATCGGTTAGTCAAAGCCTGACCAACCTTCTCAGGATATGGCTTACAGGTAAGTGCCTCCTTTTTTTTTGCGCTCAGGCCCCCGGGCCGGCAAGGGCGGGGTGCCGTTCTCTGGGGCTCGGGCGCGATAGCGGAGCTGGCTGGAGGCTAGCCAGGGACCTGAATAACGGGCTCGGCCAGGGAGGTCTGTGTGATGGAGACGGGCCGATCTACATTGGTTACTACTGTATACTTCAGCGCACCTAATCCTATTTAATTTCAGCACATTTTATAAGAACCCTTACCATGCTTATGGGCAGATTCAGCAGAAGCTGGTCCATGGTACTTTTAACCCCAGGAGCTGGGTAGAATTCTTTACACACACATCCCAGTCCTGGGGGTGAACCACCTGTCTGTGTCAAATCCTGTTTTCTAAGAAAAATATATCAATATGTCGTCTGCTCAAATTTTTACTCAGTATGTTAAGCATTAAAATATTCAATCAGGGATGAAGTTGAAAATACAAAATAGTCCTCAAGTGGATGTGCACCAGATAAATCGGATAGTTGCGCTGAGGGAAATTATCGAACTTAAGATATGCAAGGACCATTCTCCTGCTGACGGAGACATTTTCAAAGGTATCTTGAGGATCTGTGCTCAAGCCAGGGCCAGTCGTCAAGCAGAACTGATGTGAACCAGGCGTGACACAGGTAAGTGCCTCCTTTTTTTTTTGCATTCAGAGCCCCGGGCCGGCGAAGGCGGGGGGGGGGGGGGGGGCTGTCCCTACCAGCTCTGCTGGTGCTCGGGCGGAGCGCAGGCCGTTGCCAATTATTTGTGTAGGTCTCGATGGCCTGGCATACACACAGCAATTATTTGTGTAGGTTGAGATGGCCGGGCGTACACACACAATTACCAATTATTTATGTACGTGGGAGCCTCCGCGGCCCCATAACACAATTACCAATTATTTATGTACGTGGGAGCCTCCGCGGCCACATATAGCTGCCCCCTCCCTGCACCTTGTGGTAATAAGCCTAACATGACTGAAAAAAAAAAAAAAAATCGCCTGACATGGCGCAGTTGTAAGACCTGATATGGTGCAGCCTTACATGGCAAAAAGTCGCCTGACATGGCGCATTTGTTAAACACCTGACATGGTGTGGTAATAAGCCTAACATGGCAAAAAAAAACAAACAAAAAAAACAGTCACCTGACATGGCGCAATTGTTAAACACCTGACAAGGTGCTGTAATAAGGCTTACATGGAAATAATATAAAAAAAAAAAAAAAATCGCCTGACATGGCACAATTGCTAAACACCTAACATGGTTGTAGTAATAAGCCTAACATGGCAAATAATTGTCGTGACACAGCACAATTGTTAAACACCTAAAATGGTGCAGTAAAACACTTACATGTATTTGGTACTTTAATTAGCATGACATGGCTTGAAACATCAAGAGTTGGTGCAATCTCAATCACCTAATATGATACAGTAACAGGCCTAACATGGTAAATAAAAAAAAAAAAAAAAATGAAATAAATAAATCACCTGATATTTCGCTATTCCAAGTATGGTGCAGTAATAAATATAATATAGTAAAAAGTCATGAGCATAGTAACCATTTATATGTTTAGCCTTAGGCTCAGAAATGACAGAAAATTGTATATTTGAAATTAGCAATAATTTTATTTTTCATTACGAAGGAGGTGGCTTATGATTTGGATATTTGGGGCTATCTCCTGACTGTGTCAGTCGATGTGGGCAAATTCACAAATAATTAGCCATTATTTGTTCTTCTAAGCCCAAATATCTCTGGTAAATCATTTGTAAATCATATATGCTGCCTTCAAATTGGCTTCTTCAAATGCTAAAGGCTTGTCTCTCATCAAGTAGAAACTCAAGAATGGCTATCAGGCATAACATATTGTCTCCAATTATTATTTGGCCTTTTCTGAGATTCTGCCCATTGAAGAAGCCAAGGTCAGTGGGCTAGCCCCTGATAGCCAACTTCATAGTTGATTATGAACATTTATGGTACATAGTATAGTAATGATATTAGTCTTAGTTTTGTGGATCTTTGATATTACATTCTATTGTCTAGATTTATCATAAGGATGTACAATATAATATAAACTGATCACTTTGTTATGTCATATATGCATGTTTTCCCATAAACAATAGTTTTTTAGATATTTTGCTGACAAATTAAAAATGCCCAAAATTACAAAGGGCCATAACTCATGAAGTATTTTTCAGAATTTCTTCAAAAGTTAATCAGGTCATCTACTCATCACTACAAATCGATTTACTGAGTTTCAAGGCTCAAGCTCTAACAGATTTTGAGATATTTTGCTGACAAGGTAAAAATGCCCAAAATTACAAAGGGCCATAACTCAAGAAGTAGTTTTCAAAATTTCTTCAAAAGTTAATCAGGTTGTCTACTCATCACTACCAGTCTATTCATTAAGTTTCAAGGTTCTAGCTCCAACGGTTTTTGAGATATTTTGCTGACAAGGTAAAAATGCCCAAAATTACAAAGGGCCATAACTCAAGAAGTAGTTTTCAAAATTTCTTCAAAAATTAATCAGGTTGTCTACTCATCACTACCAGTCTATTCATTAAGTTTCAAGGTTCTAGCTCCAACGGTTTTTGAGATATTTTGCTGACAAGGTAAAAATGCCCAAAATTACAAAGGGCCATAACTCATGAAGTATTTTTCAGAATTTCTTCAAAAGTTAATCAGGCCATCTACTCATCAAATCCATTTACTAAGTTTCAAGGCTCTTGCTCTAACAGTTACGGAGTTCCGGAAGGTGCGGATCAAATTCTCTAAGACAACAACATGGCATGAAAATGTACAGATTTGTCATAGATGCTATTTTTATATATTTTACCATTTTACCATCTGAAGATGGTACAGTCAATCCCAGTAGTAAATACAGAGTAGGGTTGATAAAATACACTATTTTAAAGTCTTCAGCTATTTGTACCAAAGTCATATTTGCTTTTGCAATTCTGAAAATTTGTTTAAAAATTACAGGTGAGGAAGACTGCCTGTTAAATTAAGGGTGGTTGGGTTGTTGGATTCAACTAGAACTGAATGTTTTCAGATCACTTTTTATGTATGTGAATAAAGAACAATATATCTGCCAAACTGAAACTCTGGAAGACTGTCAGTCTTCTAAGTTATAGCTATTATTAACGTTTTTGTCAATTTCTACTTATATATCAATCACAGATATATATCTGGACTTATCAGAATGAATATTACAATATAGATCTAGCCATGTACATTGTAAGTTCTTCATTCAAAGAATTTCTGACTTGTTTACTTGTTTTGTTATTCAATATTTATTTTCATGCAGCTCATTGTTATTTTAAACATGGCCTCAGAGAAAATATTAATTTGCAACAGTATTTATTCAAGCATATTAAACAAAGTTAGTTGGAGCTCAATAGGAGAAAGCAGTCAGTTAACTCCCTTGATTACTTTCTGTAAATAACCAGGTCCAATTAATTGGATTCCTCTGCTTTTATCATAGTGTTTCCATTAAGTATCACTTCCTTTTCCTTAATAAATCTAATTTTAACAAGGTCATATGCCAATACAGCTTCTAAAATATTTAAAAGAAACATTTTCTGTGCAATGAAATATATAATATTAATTAATCTTCCATGTGGATATGGAGAAATGTAAAGTTAAGAATTTGTTAAATTCCACTGATGACCTATGATAAAAGCAGAGGATTCCAATTAGAAGGACCTAGCTAGTATTTGATCTACCTTGGACTTTACCTGTCAAGGGAGATAATAGAAATACTGCTGCTATCTCTCATAAAATACAGCTTTTAACCCTTTCAACCTTGCAAACCAAAACAGCTGCCTATGCAAACAGTGTAGATCCCATATACTGCACAAAAACCATGCAGGTTTTTTTGGGGGGCATATTTTTTACCCTTTACAGAAACAGATGAAACAGTTAACATATATAAGGAAAACTCTAAAATGGACTGAAACTGACTGAAACAAATGAAACGGACCAATAGCAGTTCTCACTGATGGTCAGTTTCATTCGTTTCATTTGTTATTTCATTTGTTATGAAACAAGATTAAACAGACCAACAATCTCTGACACAGGATGAAAAAGACAAGAAACTATGGTCAATGCCTATTATAAAACAGGGTGAAGCGAAATGAAACAATAAAACAGATACTACTTTTTTTTTTTTTTTTTTTTTTTTTTTTATATATACGCGTTTCTGTTTCATAACAAATGAAACCAATGAAACAGACCTACAATCTTGGTCACAGCTCATTACGAAACAGGGCGAAATGAAATGAAACAATGGAACAGATACTTTTTTTTTTTATAAATCCACTTCTATTTTGTAACAAATGAAACAAATGAAACAGATCTACAACCTTGGTCAGTGCTCATTACAAAAAGGAAACAAAATGAAACGATGAAACAGATACTTTTTCTTATCAACCCATTTCTGTTTTGTAACAAATGGAACAAATAAGATATATAGGGAAAACTCTGAAACAGGATGAAACAGACCTACAAACTTGGTCAGTGCTCGTTACAAAAAAGGTATAACGAAATGAAAAGATGAAACATATACTTTATTTATAAACCCCTTTCTGTTTCTTAACACATGAAATGAATGAAACAGACCTACAACAGTGCGAAACAAAATGAAACGATGAAACAGATTCATTTTTTATATAAACCCATTTCTGTTTCGTAACAAATGAAATGAATAAGATATATAGGAAAACTCTCTGAAACAGGATGAAACAGACCAAAAACCTTGGTCAATGCTCATTCCAAAACAAGGTGAAAAGAAATGAAACGATGAAACAGATATTTTTTTTATCAACTGTTCTGTTTCGTAACAAATGAAACAAATGAGATATATAGGGAAAACTCTCAAACAGAATGAAACGGACTGAAAACCTTGGTCAATGCCTGTTACAAAACAGGGTGTAACCAAATGAAACGAGGAAATGTATACTTTAATTTATAAACCACTTTCTGTTTTGTAACACATGAAATGAATGAAACAGACCAACAACCTTGGTCAGTGCTCGTTACGAAACAGGGCGAAACGAAATGAGATGAAACAGATACATTTTTTTTTACAAACCCATTTCTGTTTCATAACAAATGAAATGAATGAAACAGACCAAAAACTTTGGTCAATGCTCCTTGCGAAACAAGGCGAAACGAAATGAAAGGATGAAACAGATATTTCTTTATCAACCCATTTCTGTTTCGTAACAAAAGAAACAAATGATATATAGGGAAAACTCTCAAACAGAATGAAACGGACAAAAAACCTTTATCAATGCTCATTACGAAACAAGGTGAAACGAAATGAAACAGCGCAGTATCTAGTAGATCCAGATGAGATGGCTCATAACTAGCCAGCTCATCTGGATCTACACTGTTTGGCATTCTGCTTTTCAGTTTAGACTGGAACTCTTATTTTCAATAATGGACCTGTCCAAATTCAAAGATGGAAGAGACCACTTCAAGAACTCAGCGGTGAAAGGGTTAACCAAATTAGTTGAATGTCAAGATTTTGTGGTTAATTACATTTTGCAAATGACTTTACAGTGAATTCCATATGTAGTTATACTATGTTGACAAAGAGTATTATTGAATCAGAGCAGATTAGATCAATTTGCAGTGTTTGTTTTAAGTATACTACTCAAAGTTTGCTAAGGATCACTTTTTTGACGTCAGATATTTTGTTCATATTATCACCATATATAATCAAATTGCTACTAAAGGTAAATCGATGTTCGGGCCTCATAAACGTGTAATGCAGTTATTGATTTGACATGTACATTTTGCACGAGAAGCATGGGAAGAGGCCTACCCGTGAAAATCGTTGATTTATGGCCATTTGCCTTCATGTATATGTGTACCTGAAAGAAGGTTTTGCTTGTGTTATCGTCAAATTTTGATCGAATTTAACGTAAGGTATGGCAGACCGACAAGTTAGGCGTCGTCTAAGCGAAGAAGAGATGAATAGGGGCATTGGAATGCTTGAGGCTGGGTTGTCACAGAGGGAGGTTGCTCGTGTTCTTGGGGTGTCCCAGAGCATTGTCTCAAGAATGTGGACTCAATTCCATTTGACTGGAAATGTAATGCATCAGCATGCCGGAGGTCGTGAACGCTCAAGAACTCGAGCTCAAGACCGATTTATCGCTCTACAAGCCCGACGTCACCGGTTCAACAACGCAACAACGTTACGTAGCGAATTGCAGAAAGCTACCAGTGTTTGTTTAAGTACGCAGACCATTAGAAATCGGTTGCATGAAGCTGGCTTGAGGTCACGATGACCTTCAATACGCATACCATTGACACGACACCATGTTCAGGAGCGTTTAGAATGGGCACGAGATCATGTTACGTGGGCCCTTAATGACTGGACCCCCATTCTTTTCACTGATGAGTCCAGGTTTTGTGTGGACTTCACTGACAGGCGGGCTAGGGTCTGGAGGATGCGAAATGAACGTTTTGCTGAAGTTTGTATTGCAGAGCATGATCGCTATGGCGGAGGTTCAGTTATGGTGTGGGCGGGAATTAGCGCTCAGGGGAAAACGGACCTGCACGTCATCGATAACAGCACTCTGACGGCAGAGAAGTACGTCAATGAAATTTTGGATGTTCATGTTCGCCCATATGCAGGTGCTATAGGTCCTGATTTCATTCTGATGGATGATAATGCCCATGCACATAGGGCCCGCATCACCAACCGGTACCTTGAGCAAGCTGCAATTGTGCGATTGGATTGGCCAGGGAGATCCCCTGATTTAAATCCCATAGAACATGCATGGGATATGCTGCAGAAAGCCATTTCTTCTTGCCAGGTCCAATCAGCAACTGTCCGGGAGCTCAGAGAGGAGTGGGCCCAGCTTCCTCAGCATAAGCTCCGTAGACTTATCGGTAGCATGCGACGGCGATGTCAGGCCGTAATCAATGCCCACGGGCACCATACACGCTATTAAATAAGCTAAAACTCACAGACTAGTGATTTTCCTGATTTTCAGATTTCCGCCAGCAATCCTAAAAATGTTGATTTTCGACCCTTATGTTCCATCCGCCATATTCACGTATCAATGAACACTTACTTGGCCATTACTTTATTAAAAATGAATTCTTAAATGAATAACGCTTCCAAAACTGATCTAATTTCTCATGTCGTTTCAATCTATTAAAAGTAGTAGACATTATAAAATGTGATCCTTAGCAAACTTTGAGTAGTATATTTATTGTTGCAAGATGTCCTCTTACTAGTACAGACTGACTTACCTATAAACATGTATCGGTCAGCTTATATATCATCAGAACCACACTGCCATTTAATTTGCAGTGTTTGTTTGTTTTAGACATTTTATTGTTGCAAGATGCCCTCTTACTAGTAGTGATTGACTCACTTATATACATGTATCAGTCAACATATATATCATCAGAACTATACACTGCCATTTGATTTGCAGTCTTTGTTTGTTTTAGGTATTTTATTGTTATAAGGTGCCCTCTTACCAGTAGTGATTGACTCCCCTTATAAACATGCATCAGTCAGCATATATATCATCAGAGCCTGACTACCATTTAATTTGCACTGTTTGTTGGTTTTAGGTGTTTTATTATATCAATCCTTTTTGACTTTTATTGTTGCAAGGTGCCCTCTTACCAATAGTGATTGACTCACCTTCTAAACATGTATCAGTCAGCACATATATTATCAGAGCCAGACTGCCATTTAATTTGCACTGTTTGTTTGTTTTAGGTGTTTTATTGTTGCAAGATGCCTTCTTACTCGTAGTGACTGACTCATATACATGTATCAGTCAGCATATATTATCAAACTACACTGCAATGTTTGTTTGTTTTAGGTATTTTATTGTTGTAATATAAGATGCCCTCTTAATAGTAGTGATTAACTCGCCTTATAAACATGTATCAGTCAGCATATATACCATCAGAGTCAGACTGCCATTCAATTTGCAGTGTTTGTTGGTTTTAGGTGTTTTATTGTTGCAAGGTGCCCTCTTACTAGTAGTGATTGACTCACCTTATAAACATGTATCAAGCCACACTTCCACTTAATTTCACTAGTAGTGATTAACTCGCCTTATAACCAGCATATATCATCAGAGCCACACTGCCATTTACTTCACAGTGTTTCTTTGTTTTAGGTGTTTTATTGTTGCAAGATGTCCTCTTACTAGTACTGATTGACTCACTTATAAACATTTATCAGTCAGCATATATCATCAGCCACACTGCCATTTAATTTGCAGTGTTTGTTTGTTTTAGGTATTTTATTGTTGCAAGGTGCCCTCTAACTAGTAGTGATTGACTCACCTTATAAACATGTATCAGTCAGTATATATATCATCAGAACCACACTGCCACAATTTGCAGTCGTTGTTTGTTTTTAGGTGTTTTCTTGTTGCAAGGTGCCCTCTTACTAGTAGTGATTGACACACCTTATAAACATGTATCAAGCCACATTGCCGTTTAATGTTGCAGTGTTTGTTTTAGGTGTTTAATTGTTGCAAGACGCCCTCTTACTAGTAGTGATTCACTCACCTTATAAACATGTATCAGTCAGTAAATATATCATCAGAGCCACACTGCCATTAAATTTATTATTTTCATCTTCTGTGACAGATTATATAGAGAAATGAACATAACTGTATTTTTTATATAATTTATACACTTTTGATTTGATAAACACCTCTGGGGTCCATCTTAAAACCCTGTTATATCTGAAACTGTGCTATAATGAAACAGTTTATAAAAAGGGTGCTTCTAATGAGTACTAATAATATTTGGTTTCATAAAGAAATAAGATAAAATATCAGTACTTTTTGGTTAAACAAAGCACCTTTAATACTGGAGCTATATTAAATATATACATACAGTACAATTTTACTACAGTGGAAGCCATATGCTGCACAAAAACCAAGCAGGTTTTTTTGGGGGCATGTTTTGCAGTTTCATTTGTTAAGAAACAGGACGAAACAGTTCAAACACCTTGGTCAGTGCTTGTTACGATACAGGGTGAAACGAAATGTAACAATGAAACAGATACTTTTTTTTTAATAAACCCATTTCTGTTTTGTAACAAATGAAGCGAATAAGATAGAGAGGAAAATCTCTGAAACAGGATGAAACAGACCAAAAAATTTGAAATATGCTCGTTACCAAAGAGGGTGGAACGAAATGAAATGATGAAACATACATCTTTTTTTTTTATAAACCCATTTCTGTTTCATAATAAATGAAATGAATAAGATATATAGGAAAAACTCTGAAACAAGATGAAACAGACCAACAAATTTGAAATATGCTCATTACAAAACAGGGTGAAACGAAATGAAATGATGAAACATACATCTTTTTTTATTTATAAATCCATTTCTGTTTCGTAACAAATGAAATGAATAAGATATCTAGGATAAACTCTGAAACAGGATGAAACAGAATAAAAAATTTGAAATATGCTTGTTACAAAACAGGGTGAAACGAATATGAGCTTAACTATACCTAATAAATGAAACGAATAAGATATATAGGACAAGAGGACCATGATGGTCCTATATCGCTCACCTGACCAAACAGATTTGCATATTTACTGTTGAAGTTTCAGCCAAGTTCACTGCTCTAGGATTTTTGTATAAACTTTATAGCACTAACCACCCCCACCCCCCTCCACCACACCCCTGGCCATGTTTTTTTTACAAATCTTGACAACTTGAACTGAATCTTAAAAGAGGGTCACCAAAGGAACATTTCTGCCAAGTTATATTGAAATTGGTCCAGTGGTTTAAAAAGTTTTATATAGCTATAAAGCCCTACGCCCTAACGGCCATGTTTTTTGACGAATCATGACAGCTTGAACAAACTTGGTAGAGGGTCACCAAAGGAACATTCCTGCCAAGTTATATTGAAATCTGTTCAGTGGTTTCTGACAAGAAGATTTTTAAAGTTTTCTATTTAGATATATAGGGAAAACAAGAAGATTTTTTTTTTCAATTTTTCTATATAGATATATAGGGAAAATAAGCCCCACCCCCTTGCAGCCATATCTTTTGACGAATCATGATGGCTTGAACAACCTTGGAAGAGGGTGACCAAAGACACATTCCCTCCTAAGTTATATTGAAATCGGTCCATTGGTTTCTGCCAAGATTTTTAAAGTTTTCTATATAGATATATATATAGGGAAAATAAGCCCTGCCCCCTGGCGGCCATGTTTTTTGACAAATCCAGACGGCTTGAACAATCTTGGTAGAGGATCACCAAAAGAACATTTCTGCAAAATTATATGGAAATCGGTCCAGTGGTTTGGGACAAGATGATTTTTACATTTTTCTATATATAGGGAAAATAAGCCCTGCCCCCTGGCGGCCATGTTTTTTGACAAATCCAAATGACTTGAACAATCTTGGTAGAGGATCACGAAAGGAACATTTCTACAAAATTATATGGAAATCGGTCCAGTGGTTCTGACAAGAAGATTTTTAAAGTTTTCTATATAGATATATAGGGAAAATAAGCCCCACCCCCTGGCAGCCATGTTTTTTGACGAATCCAAATGGCTTGAACAATCTTGGTAGAGGATCACCAAAGGAACATTTCTGCAAAATTATATTGAAGTCGGTCCAGTGGTTTCGGACAAGAAGATTTTTAAAGTTTTCTATATAGATATATAGGGAAAATAAGCCCTGCCCTCTGGTGGCCATGTTTTTTGACAAATCCAAATGGCTTGAACAATCTTGGTAGAGGATCACTAAAGGAACATTTCTGCAAAATTATATGGAAATCGGTCCAGTGGTTTCGGACAAGAAGATTTTTACATTTTTCAATATAGATATATAGGGAAAATAAGCCCCGCCCCCTGGTGGCCATGTTTTTTGACTAATCGAAATGGCTCGAACAATCTTGGTAGAGGATCACGAAAGGAACATTTCTGCAAAATTATATGGAAATCGGTCCAGTGGTTTCTGACAAGAGGATTTTTAAAGTTTTCTATATAGATATATAGGGAAATTAAGCCCCGCCCCCTGGCAGCCATGTTTTTTGAAGAATCCAAATGGCTTGAACAATCTTGGTAGAGGATCACTAAAGGAACATTTTTGCAAAATTATATTGAAATCGGTCCAGTAGTTTCGGACAAGAAGATTTTTAAAGTTTTCTATATAGATATATAGGGAAAATAAGCCCCGCCCCCTGGCGGCCAAGTTTTTTGACAAATCCAAATGGCTTGAACAATCTTGGTAGAGGATCATCAAAGGAACATT
Source organism: Anodontia alba (assembly GCA_964016985.1). Lineage (NCBI taxonomy): Eukaryota > Metazoa > Mollusca > Bivalvia > Lucinida > Lucinidae > Anodontia > Anodontia alba. The sequence goes on along the minus strand of OZ024826.1, from coordinate 65,310,006 downwards.
TCTGCAAAATTACATTGAAATCGGTCCAGTGGTTTCTGACAAGAAGATTTTTAAAGTTTTCTATATAGATACATAGGGAAAATAAGCCCCGCCCCCTGGCGGCCATGTTTTTTGATGAATCCGAATGGCTTGAACAATCTTGGTAGAGGATCACCAAAGGAACATTTCTGCAAAATTATATTGAAATCGGTCCAGTGGTTTCTGACAAGAAGATTTTTTAAGTTTTTAGTTAAAAATCTATTTTTAGCTCCTGTGACCTAGATATGCAATGGACCAGAACCATTTGAACAACTTTGAAAGAGGACCAACCAAGGATCATTCCTGTGAAGTTTGGTCAAAATCCAATCAGTGGTTTAGGAGGAGATGTTGTTTAAAGATTGTGGACGGACGGACGGACAGACGGACATACGGACGACGACGACGACGGACGGTGAGTGATCACAAAAGCTCACCTTGAGCTTTCAGCTCAGGTGAGCTAAAAAACTCTGAAACTGGATGAAACAGACCAAAAACTTTGAAATATGCTCATGACGAAACAGGGTGAAACGAAATGAAATGATGAAACATACATCTTTTTTTTTATAAACCCATTTCTGTTTCATAACAAATGAAACAAATAAGATATATAGGAAAAACTCTGAAACAGGATGAAACAGACCAAAAAATTTGAAATATGCTTGTTACAAAACAGGGTGAAACGAAATGAAACGATGAAACATACATCTTTCTTTTTTTATAAACCCATTTCTGTTTCATAACAAATGAAACGAATAAGATATATAGGAAAAACTCTGAAACAGGATGAAACAGACCAAAAAAATTGAAATATGCTCGTTATGAAACAGGGTGAAACGAAATGACACGAAGAAACATACATCTTTTTTTTTATAAACCCATTTCTGTTTTGTAACAAATGAAATGAATAAGATATAGAGGAAAAACTCTGAAACAGGATGAAACAAACCGAAAGACTTGTTCAATGCTCATTACGAAACAGGGTGAAACAAAATGAAACGATGAAACATACATTTTTCTTTTTAGACCTATAACCTTGGTCAAAGTTGTTACGAAACAGGGTGTCAAGAAATGAAACAATGAAACAGATACTTTAATTTATAAACCCATTTCTGTTTTGTAACAAATGAAACTAATGAAACAGGCTTACAACCTTGATCAGTGCTTGTTACGAAACAGGGCGAAATGAAATGAAACAATGAAACAGATACTTTAATAATTTATATACCCCTTTCTGTTTTGTAACAAATGAAACAGACCTACAATCTTGATCAGTGCTCATTACAAAAAAGGGTGAAACGAAATAAAACTATGAAACAGATATTCTTTTTTATAAACTCCATTTCAGTTTCGTAACAAATGAAACAAACAAAACAGACCTACAACCTTGGTCAGTGCTCGTTACGAAACAGGTTGAAATGAAACAAATTGATGAAACAGATACTTTTTTTTATAAACATTTCTGTTTCATAATATGTGAAACGAATGAAACAGACCTACAACCTTGGTCAGTGCTCGTTACGAAACAGAATGAAACAATGAAACAGATACCTTTTTTTTATTTATAAACTCATTTCTGTTTCGTAACAAATGAAACGAAAAGCTAAAAGGAAAACTCTAAAACAGGATGAAACAAACCAAAAAATTATGGCCAATGCTCGTTACGAAACAAGGCGAAACGAAATGAAACGATGCAACAGATACTTCTTTTATCAACCCTTTTCTGTTTCATAACAAATGAAATGAATGAAACAGACCCACAACCTTGGTCAAAGCTGGTTACAAAACATGGTGTAACGAAATAAACGATGAAACAGATACTTTAACTTATAAACCGGTTTCTGTTTCGTAATAAATGAAACGAATGAAACAGACCTATAACCTTGGTCAGTGCTGGTTACGAAACAGGGCAGAACAAATAGAAGCGATGAAACAGATACTTTAATTTATATACCCCTTTCTGTTTCGTAACAAATGAAGCGGATGTAACAGACCTACAACCTTGATCAGTGCTCGTTATGGAACAAGGCGAAACGAAATGAAACGATGCAACAGATACTTTTTTTTTTTTTTTATAAACTCCATTTCTATCTCGTAACAAATGAAACAGACCTATAAATCTCTTTCTTTTTCGGAACAAATGCATTGAATAAGAAATATGTGGAAAACTTTGAAACTGGCTGAAACTGGTCACAAAAACTCTGTTCAATGATGTTACGAAACAGGGTGAAAAGAAATGAAACAGAATGAAACTGACTATCAGACCTGATCAAAACTCGTTAGGAAACATAGTGAAACAGATACTAGTCCTAGTCTTTCACTATTTTTTTTTCTTTTTAAACAAGAGGGCCATGATGGCCCTGTAACACTCACCTGAGCATCACAGCACTTTGAGAACCTGATCTAGAACTGATCAAGGCAAACATTCTGATCAAAATTCAAAATGATTATATTAACAAGGAAGACATGTAGCATGTCTAATGGACTGTGAAATAAAGGTCAAGGTAAAGGTGCCATGCTAAGATGTATGCATGTACTAAGTATCACTGGCTGTAGGAGCAATAGTTACTGAGAAACTGACCTAAACACAAACATTTCACAAGTACCAAATATCACTCTGTAGGACCAATAATTACTGAGAAACTGACCTAAATGGAAAAACTTAAGAAAGTCACTGGATAGAAAAATATACATCACCTTGAAATCATCAAGACAAACATTTTGAGCAAGATTCATGATGATCAATTCAAAAATGTGACCTCTAGAGCATCAACAAGGTTTTCCTTTGATTTGGCCAGGTGACCTAGTTTCTGATATCAAGTGACCCAGTTTTAAACTAGACCTAGAAATCATCAAGATGAACATTTTTGACAATATTAATGATGATTATTTAAAAAGTATGACCTCTGGAGTGTTAACAGTTTTCTGCTGATTTGGCCTGGTGACCTAGTTTTTTTGACCCCATGTGACCCAGTTTCAAACTTGACCTAGAAATCATCAAGACAAACATTTTGAGCAAGATTCATGATGATTGCTTAAAAAATGTGACCACTAGAATGTTAACAAAATTTTCTGCTGATTTGGCCTGGTGACCTAGATTTTGACCCCAAGTGACCCAGTTTCAAACTTGACCTAGAACTCATCAAGACAAACATTTTCAGCAAGATTCATGATGAATGCTTCAAAAATGTGACTGCTAGAGTGTTAACAAGGTTTTCTGCTGATTTGGCCTGGTGACCTTGTTTTTCATCCCAAGTGATCCAGTTTCAAACTTGACCTAGAAATCATTAAGACAAACATGTTGAGCAAGATTCATGATGATTGCTTAAAAAATGTGACCGCTAGAGTGTTAACAAAGTTTTCCACTGATTTGGCCCAGTGACCTAGTTTTTGACCCCAAGTGACCCAGTTTCAAACTTGACCTAAAAATCATCAAGACAAAACATTTTAAGCAAGATTCATGATGACTGCTTCAAAAATGTGACCACTAGAGTGTTAACAAGATTTTAGCTGATTTGGCCAGGTGACCTAGTTTTTGACCCCAAGTGACCCAGTTTTGAACATGACCTAAAAATCATCAAGACAAACATTTTGAACAAGATTCATGATGATTGCTTGAAAAATGTGACCGCTAATGATAACAAGGTTTTCCGCTGATTTGGCCAGCAGACCTAGTTTTTGTCCCCAAGTGACCCAGTTTCAAACTTGACCTAGAAATCATCAAGACAAAACATTTTCAGCAAGATTCATGGTGACTGCTTCAAAAATGTGACCGCTAGAGTGTTAACAAGATTTTAGCTGATTTGGCCAGGTGACCTAGTTTTTTACCCCAATTGACCCAGTTTTGAACATGACCTAAAAATCATCAAGACAAACACATGATGATTGCTTGAAAAATGTGACCGCTAGAGTGATAACAAGGTTTTCCGCTGATTTGGCCAGGTGACCTAGTTTTTGTCCCCAGGTGACCCAGTTTTGAACTTGACCTAGAAATCATCAAGACAAACATTTTGAGCAAGATTCATGACGATTGCTTAAACAAGTCACCCCAATGCTTCCTAGCAAGTTTGGAGTCAACTGGCCTTTCGGTTCAGGAGAAGAAACAAAAAATAGATTTTCAAGATGGCTGTCATGGCGGTCATCTTGGATTTCAGATTGGAATAATTTTAGCTATTTTTGATCTACAAGTCACCCCAATGCTTCCTACCATGTTTGGAGTCAATTGGCTTTTAGGTTTAGGAGAAGAAGCAAAAAATAGATTTTCAACATGGCTGCCATGGCGGCCATCTTGCATTTCCGATCGGCACGCTTTTAGCTATTTTTGATCTACAAGTCACCCTGATGCTTCCTAGCAAGTTTGGAGTCAATTGGCCTTTCGGTTCAGGAGAAGAAGCGAAATATAGATTTTCAAGATGGCGGCCATGGTGGCCATCTTGGATTTCTGATTGGCACGATTTTAGCTATTTTTGATCTACAAGTCACCCTGATGCTTCCTAGCAAGTTTGGAGTCAATTGGCCTTTCAGTTCAGGAGAAGAAGCAAAAAACAGATTTTCAAGATGGTGGCCATCTTGGATTTCCGATCGGCACGATTTTAGCTATTTTTAATCTACAAGTCACCCCGATGCTTCCTACCTAGTTTAAAGTCAATAAGCCTTATGGTTCAGGAGAAGAAGCGAAAAATAGATTTTCAAGATAGCCACCACTGCGGCCATCTTAGATTTCCAATCAGATCAATTTTAGCTGTTTTTAATCTATGTCACCCCAATGCTTCCTACCAAGTTTGGAGTCAATTGGTTTTTGGGTTTAGGAGAAGAAGTGAAAAATAGATTTTTAAGACGGTCGCCATGGCGGCCATCTTGGATTTCCAATCGGCACAATTTTGGCTATTTTTGAGCTACAAGTCACCCCGATGCTTCCTACCAAGTTTGGAATCAATTGGCCTTGCAGTTCAGGAGAAGAAGCAAAAAATATATTTTCAAGATGGTGGCCATGGCGGCCTTCTTGGATTTCCGATCGGAATGATTTTAGCTATTTTTGATCTACAAGTCACCCCGATGCTTCCTACCAAGTATCGAGTCAACTGGCCCAAGGGTGTATGAGGAGTAGGCTTTTAAAGCAATTATTGACACCCCACGACGCACGACTGACGACGCACGACAGACATTGACTGACCACAATAGCTCACCATGAGCACTGCCTGCTCAGGTGAGCTAAAAATAAAATTGAAAGACTGAGAATAGCACCTGTTTCATCGTCACATTTCGTTACGCTCTGTTTTGTAATGAGCAATGACCAAGGTTGTAGGTCTGTTTCATTTTGTTTCTCCTTGTTTTGTAACGAGCACTGACCATGGTTTTTGGTCTGTTTCATCCTGTTTCCGAGTTTATCCTACATATCTCAATCGTTTCATTTGTTACGAAACAGAAATGAAGTTTTTTAAAAGTAAAACGTATTTTAACTATCAATACTTAACCTATAGATAATGTGCTATTCCATTCTGTTTTTCACACCTTCCTCAGAAAAACGACCTTTCAGTCGTGAATTAAAGTCTTAATTCAGAAGGTCCCTTAGGCAGTTACCTGTGTGACGTAATTCCTCCCGCTCAAAAGATCACATGTCAGTTTCTTTTATGTGTAAAAACAAAGACACAATTAGGAGAAAAAGAGCGAGGGGAGGAGGAGGGACCATAATTGATTATCTATAGGTTAAGTATTGATAGTTAAAGTACGTTTTACTTTTAAAAAACTTCATTTTAACTGCACAATACATTAACCTACAGATAATATGCTAGAATTTGCAGAATAGGAGGGAGGATTTCTTCTTATTTAAAAGGTCCCAAACTTCTGAATTAAGACTTAGGAAACCCAAACTTAGATATATCAAAGAAAGGACTAAGATAATGCATAAAGCAAGAAGAAATATCCTTTCAACTAAGGATAAAGGAGAATCCTAGGTTAAGATATATCTAATAAAAGGTCTAATATAACATAATTAATGTATATTAGGTACCTTTCTAGTATAACTGCAGGTGTAGGAGGCTGTCGACGTTGTTTAGGCTTCCGAAGCTGGATCCTGTTGGGCCCCCACCACTTTTTGGGCCACCACAATGGGGCCCAAATTCTGTAAATTTTCTGCCTGCTGAGACATGTCCCTGAGATAGAACCTAGCAAATGTTGATGATCGATTCCAAACCGCTGCTTGAAGGATATCATTAAGAGGAACCGTATCAAAGAAAGCCCAGGAAGACGAAAGAGCCCTAACTTCATGAGCCTTGATTTTAAGGAAAGAAATGTCTCTTTTATGAGTTTCCTATAAGCAAGTTTAATGGTGTAGGATATCCATCTTGAGATAGTATCTTTAGAAATATCCTGATTGACTTTAATGGGGAGAAAAAGTCTGGTTCTGTTCTGACGATAAGAACTAGTCATTTTAAGATAGAACTTCAGAGAACTTACGGGGCAAAGAAATCTGTCCAGATGTTCCCTTTTACATATTCGAGCAAGACTAGGAACAATTATAGGGTCTGGTTTAACAGAAGGAAGCTGGTTCTTCGCCAAGAATCCAGTTTTAAGAATCAAGGAAACAGAACCATCAGATTGATTGAATCTTAAATGATGTGAATCCATAGCCAAAGCATGTATTTCGCTACATCTCTTAGCAGTGGCAAGGGCTAAAAGAAAGGCTGTCTTGATAGTAACGTGAAATTTAGTGGCAGACCAATCGGGGCTGACACTAAAAGTAGAAGAAGTTCTGAGAACCAATGTTGTTGTGGCCAGAATGGAGCTATTATAACTATTCTGCACTGATGTTGTCGGATTTTTTCCAGAACAGCAGGAATCAGAATAGAAGGAGGAAAAGCATATGCATGAAGATGATTCCAGTCCATGGACAGGGCATCTATCGCTACCGCTTTGTTGTCTTGAACTGGAGAGACATATAATGGGAGTTTGTGATTGACCCATGTTGTAAACAAATCCACATTTGGGAAATTGAGCATCTGGAACACTGAATTCGCTACTGTTTGATCCAAAGCCCATTCTGTTTTGATAGGTTTGTCTAGTCTGGATAGGCGGTCTGCCAGAATGTTGAATTAGCCTGGAATGTGACGAACTCTGATAATGATGTCGTGTTCCAGGCACCAGGTGAGGATTTTCCATACCTCTACGCAGAGGTTGGGGGAATGTGTGCCACCCTGTTTGTTGATATATGAGACCACCGTTGTGTTGTCTGTAGATATCATGATGCAAGAATGGTGAATAAATGTTATGGCTTGTTTCAGTGCTAATCGTATGGCCATCATTTCTAACATGTTGATATGGAGCTGGGATTGGTCTTCTGTCCAGTGACCATGAAAGGATAGTCTCGTCGGCTCTAAATGAGCTCCCCATCCGAAATGACTGGCATCCGTATAAAGGAAAATTTTGGGATCTGGAGGGTGGATAGGAGTTCCTGTTTCGAATCGATTCATGTTCATCCACCATTGTAAGTGAAATCCAATCATACAATTATCGTAAATGGATGATCGAGAGGAAGAATATGAGGTCTCCAGACAGACAAAAGACACATCTGCAGGGGACGTAAGTGAAGTCTGCCTAGGAGAACAAAATCTGCTGTAGCACTGAGTTTGCCCAAAAGAGAAAGGAAAGTTCGTGCCGATACAAGTTTGAATGACAGAAATTTTTTGATTGTCAGAATTAGGTTCTGTACACGATCCTTTGGAACCCTGACTAAATTTTGCTGCGTCAGAAATGCCATGCCTATAAAGGTGAATTTCTGAGAGAGAAGCAGATCCGACTTCTTTAGATTTGGCAGGAAACCTAGACTTTGAATAGTTTGAATGCAAAATCTTGTCTGAGAAATCAAACGGTTGCGAATCAGATCTTTGATCAGCCAATCGTCTAGGTATGGGAAAACTGATATGGCACGTTGGCGTAAGAATGCTGCTATAACGTCCATCAGTTTTGAAAATATCAACGGACAAGGACATTCCAAACGGTAAGGCCGTGAAGTGAAAGACCTGACCTTCGTGGATGAATCGAAGATACTTTGAGATTGACGATGTATCGGAACGTGAAGATATGCATCTGTCGAATCTATGAAGACAGCCCAGTCATTGAGTCTCATCGCTTGTCTTACCGACTTGACTGTCTCCATTTTGAAAGACTGTTTCTCTATGTATCGGTTCAATAAAGAAAGGTCTATAATCAAACGTAACTTTCCGTTCTTTTTTGGAATTAGAAAGATCCGGGAATAAAAGCCCGGAGTTCCCGGATTCTGTACCCTTTTCACTGCCTGTTTCTTGAGAAGGTTTTCGATCTCTTCTCTGATAAGCAGGGAGGAGGATTGACTCATTCTGATTGGAACAGATGACAAGGGAGGAATTTTGCTGAATGGTATCCTGAAACCGTGACGTACCATAGAGAGGACCCATTTGTTGTCTGTAAATTCTTCCCATTTTTCCACAAAGTGGGCCAATCGTCCTCCCACTGGAATGGCCGGACGTGGAAGTGCAGGCAGTGGAAAGGGTTGGCCTTCATAATCTTGTGGAGGAAGAGGCAGGTTTAGAGGAGGGGAACTGTCGAATGTTACCAGTCCTCTTAGAATTTTCCCTCTTTGTGTTAGAAGATGTAATTTGAGGTTGAGTTTTGGACCTATACGATTGCGTAGGTTTAGGTCTAGTCATTGTTTGTTTGGCAGGGTATTTAGGTGTCTTGAAAGCTCTAGTCGGGTTAGAAGGCTTAAAAAAATGAGATTGGGATTGAATAGAAGTAGAAGCTAGAAACCTTTGCTGTTGAGCTTCAAAATTGGATTTTGCTATTTCTTTGATCCTGCCATCAAATAGTGTTTTTGAGTTAATAGAGGCGTTTCTTAACTCAAAGGATGAATTGTCAAGTAAAAGTTTTGATGAAGCTAGTGCTGCATCACGTCTAGCCTGGAAGATTTCAGTAGTCAAAAGAGTAGACATGGCAGTAGCATGCTTAATTGATTTGGCTACGGCCTCCAAAAGTCTGGAAAGGGCTGTAACCGACATCGGTTCTTGTTGGAGACAAAGGAAGGCGGCAGAAGAGAATAAGTCAGCATGGGAATTGATGGAGACTAATTTCCTGGCCTTCCTTTCCCATGCTTACAAATTCTTTAAAGGAATGGAAGCTCTTCCTTTGTTAGACAGATCAAGCAGAGACACATCTGCTTCTAACTGCGGAATGTTATCTGTAGGCAAATATTGGTTTTGGCTCTTGTAAAATTTCATAGGAGCAAGAACCGAAACCAAGCTTTGCGGGCATATCCAGTCCTTCAAACATTTATCTGAATCAAGTCTGTTCTGAAGGTATTAAGTGGTATTCTCAACCAATTTTGATTGGGGTAGAATAAGTAATGGATTCGTACGAGATTCCATTAAATGTTCTATCCCGGATAGAGGTTTAGTTGGGGCTTGTTCCTGCTGAGTCTTAGGGCATAATTCAGCAGGAAGAAGCCTAAATACCTCGTTTATAGCATGGTTGAAAGACCAGATTTCAGTTTCAGTCTCCGAATCAGACTCTTTATTCGCTTGCGAAAGATTCAGGTGAACTTCATCAAGAATATTAATTGGTTGAGTACTGACTGGATTAATAAGAATGGGCTCCTCAGGTTATATAGGAACAGGCATTTGAGCAACCTGTGGAGATCTTCTAGCCCTTTTATATCTACCGAAGTCAATGTTAGATTGAGAAGTATTGGAAGATGAAGAAGGCGTCATCGATCGTCTTCTTCTCTTATTGTGTGAATGTTTTGACCTCTTTGATTTCTTCCTCCATCTAGAAGAATTCAAAGAGGCTGATCTAGAAGTGGAAGAAGAAGAAGAAGACGATCGATGTCTTCTCCTCTTTTCTGATCTATGATTTCTTCTGGACTGTTCCTTCCATGAAGGTCTAGTCTGAGAAAAGTCAGTAGAATAGGGAGGATCAATTATCACACTTGGGTCTGACATCTGCGAAGTCAGGCTCAAGTGGGATTGATTGTTTGGAAGAAGTGGCTGGATTTGGGAACTCTTTAACTTCAGAGTGTTCATATCCAGAGTGATGTATGTTTGGTAGTCTATGGGTACTACCTTGAGATACATGGCTGCTTACAGAAGGAGCGTAAGTTTGTTGAGGCACATTGACCGGTGAGTAACCTGAGATAAACTGATTAGTTATAGGAGATTGAAAGTCATATGTGAATGACTTGTGACTGGTGCCTGGTTGACCAGTGACTGGTTGACCGGTTGACTGGTTGACCGGTGACTGGATGACCAGTGACTGGCTGACCGGTAATTTGTTGATCGGTGACTTGTTGACCAGTGACTAGCTGATCAGTGACTGGATGCCGGTGACTGGATGACCGGTGACTGGTGACTGGTGGACTTAATGCCCGGTCGGATTCTATATCCCCCGGGCTGCCACATTGATGGGTCCTGCCCCGAGCAGTATAGCTAAGTGGGGCGGTGCTCCCATCAATAGACCCATTGTCAAACAAGTCTGATTGGGTAGCTTTTTTATTCTTCTTAGATTTCTTCTGTTTCCTTTTCTGTGTCATCACGGATTTGCGAGTAGTGTAGAGTCGTCTCTTTTCAGCAAGATCCCAAACCTTTTTGGTCTAAATAGTGCAAATAGAACAAGGACAAATACGTTGACGTGCAGTACAAGATATACAAGAAGGGTGATTATCCCATTTGGCCTTCAAATGACCACAGTTGCCGCGGGCAAAATACATCAAATGTCGCGGAAACTCAAGACACAGAGAACAAACGATAAGAAAGCAAGAAAACGAAAATCAATAATTTCACAAGAATTACATGTTTAGTGGAAGGAATGAATAGAGGACAAGAGAAAAGTAAGGATTAAGAAATTTAGCTGTGTAAAAAAGAATAAATACGAATTTCTTTCACAGGTAAATAATCCTTGAACTTTTTCAATGTGCACAGAAAAGAAACTGACACGTGATCTTTTGAGCAGGAGGAATTACGTCACACAGGTAACTGCCTAAGGGACCTTCTGAATTAAGACTTTAATTCATGACTGAAAGGTCGTTTTTCTGTGGAAGGTGTGAAAAACAGAATGGAATAGCACATTATCTATAGGTTAATGTATTGTGCAGTTAAAATGGGCTTATTAAAAAAAATTGAAAGTCTGTTTTCGTAACCAGCAGAGACCAAGGTTGTAGGTCTGTTTTATTGAGTTTCGCCTTGTTTCGTCACAAGCATTGACCATGGTTTTTGGTCTGTTTCATTCTGTTTCAGGTTTTCTCTATATATCTTAATTGTTTCATTTTTAGCGAAACAGAAATGGGCTTATAAAAAAAAGTTCTTGGCTAAGAAAAGTATCTGTTTCATTGTTACATTTTGTTTCAACTTGTTTCATAACAAGCACTGACCAAGGTGTTTGAACTGTTTCATCCTGTTTCGTAACAAATGAAATGAATAAAACTGACCATCAGTGAGAACTGCTATTGGTCTGTTTCATTTGTTTCATTCTGTTTCAGTCCATTTTAGAGTATTCCTTATATATTTTAATTGTTTTATCTGTTTCTGTTACATAGAAAAAAAACATGCCCAAAAAAACCTGTGTGGTTTTTGTGCAGTATCTAGTGGAAGCAGAAGAATTTTCAGTACAGAAACTCACTGTTTTATTACTAGTACACCACCTTGACCCATGTGCTGATCCTGAGGGAGTTCAGATTGTTCAATCAAACCCCCTCTTAAATATTAACTTTCATTTTCACAAGAAATTCTGAACTTACATGAATCATGGATATTTTCTGTAAAAATCCTTAAATCAAACCCTCTCTGTAAATTCAAACCCCTTATTTGAAATTCTTGGATCCGCCCCTGCTGACCTGTTTTACATCACTAAAATATTACTTCACAGTCTGCTAAAATCCTGATTAAAGAAGCAGGCAGATAAATATTTTTCTTATAAATTTCAAACTTCTGCCCCTGCTGACCTCTTATACATCAATGAAATATTACTTCACAGTCTGCTAAAATCCTGATTAAAGAAGTAGGCAGATAAATATTTTTCTTATAAATTTCAAACTTCTGGGATCTGCCCCTGCTGACCTGTTTTACATCACTAAAATGTTACTTCAAAGTCTGCAAAACTCCTGATTGACTGATTGAGTCAACACATTAGGGTCATGTTGAGCCTGTCAGTTTACCTAACCACACTTTTACTGGTGGTCAGGCTTAGTCCTCTAAGGGGTTAACCAGTACTTGTGCACCAGGGCTCAGGAAAACCGGATTTCTTTAGGTCCCAGACCAAAATTCAGAAATTGGGACCGATAGGAAACAGCCCAAAGCCCAAAAAAATCGGTCCCATACTGGCCCAATACTTAGGAAATTTTCTCCGATTCTGTCAGATATTTAGGATATTCTCAAATTCTAAACTTACCTAGCTCAGATGTCAATCCGTTAATTACACATGACTAATCTAATAATCACCTCGAGTCAAGTTGTGTAAACAAATTACCTGAGATCTCGTAGTTCATCGCGTTATCTCGAATCTCGTGAGATTACAGTGGTCATGTGAAAGTAACTAGCTTCGGGCACTATTACTTAAGTGGCACAGGGCGAACATTGCAACAGGTGAAATAAATGCTCGAGAAGAAATGGAAAAAGTTGTAATGGCTAGCTGCAGCACAACACACAAAATGAAGTCTTTACCCAGGACAGGAGGGTGTCAAATATGATGGGTCACCAGTTGACATAAAACAACACATTAGAAACACATAGTGAAAAGAAAATAATCTCAGGAAACCAAAGAAGTACAATAACATGGTACATTTCGTATTTTTATTTTTTTTTTCTTTCCCATTTTACATGATAGGTAGTGCAAAAGACAATTCTTGTCCCTGAGTCTTGTCTTGTCTTGTATATGGTCCCAGTAATTATACTCTCAGCCATATCAGGTTGTCTCCCCTGTCCACCATCAAGTATGATGTCTTCTATCGTCCGCTTTGCCTACGAACAGGTTCTAGTCTTGTATTTGCTTTTACATGCGTAGCTAAACATCTTAAAATGTTTGAAACCAAGAACTCCACCAAACACAACAATGTACGACCATTGTACGGAAATCGGGATTAATTCATAGGACTTCGCTTATTGTCATTAGTTTTCGTGACAGGTATCAAATTTTTTTCCTATGGAAATTTGTTAGGTGATGACGTCATTGGCTGGACCGATTCATTTTTCAATATTTCCCGAGCCCTGTTGTGCACATTCTTTCATCAGAAACTGACAATTGACCTTCTTGAATCAGCAGAAGGGAGAGAATGACCACAGAAAATATTTCATGATCAATCTTCAGGAAAGAATGTTCCTGGACCCCATTCTGGTTACTTTGAAAATCAAATTTTGCTTAAACCATGCAGTGCTGGAGGGAAGAATAACTACATAGCTGTATATGAAGAGACTAGTCTGAATTCCATTCTTTTGTATGTTCTTTGTTTCCAAAGGCAACCTTTTAGATTTTTATTCATACAAATGAATTTAAGGGAACTGATAAACTTTCAGGGAAATCAATTCTGTCAGAATTGTTTAACCTCCTTTATAGGGGAACAGATTCTTTTCTTTCAGAGTAGACCTTTTTTTCTGAAGAGGCTTGGAGCACAGGAAAGCCAAAGGGAAGTCATACAGGTTGTCTCCCTTGTGAAAAATGGCAGAAAATGTACTACCCATTCAGTTTAAGGCCTCAGTGGCTCAGTTCGATGCACATCGGACTGGTGATCAGGTCACTGGTTGGATCCCGGCCGGGGCCAGATTCTTTTCCAGAGATTGATCACGAAATTTTCTACAATCATTCTCTGCCTTCTGCTGATTCAAGAAGGGCAGATGTCAGTTTCTGGTGAAAGGACGTGCACAAGTACTGGCTAACAGCTTTGATAACTACAGCTGCCCAGGAAAAAGGTGGTTAGGTAAACTGAAAGCTTGACATGACCATAACTGTGTTGACTGGGCTGTTAAACTCCAAACCAACCAAACAACCATTACCCTTAAAGCAAAACTCTGTGTGTGTGTGTGTGTGTGTGTGTGTGTGTGTGTGTGTGTGTGTGTGTGCTACTGATTTGTTTTTACCAATAAAACCCTGATGAGTATCCATGCTTAACAATGGATTATGCATTAATTACCAAATAAAGTTACATAAAAACCTTTAAAAATGTGTTCGACATTGATTTTCCTACAAGAAGATATAAAATTTGTCAGACTTGTCAATGATATCCTATATAAAAATCATCCAGAAGAATATGTGATCAAAATGAGACAAAATTATGTCTATGCAAACTGATACTTAGATAAATAAATAAAAACAAGAGGCCCACGGGCCACGGTTCGCTCACCTGAGTGACATAGCCACTGCAGACATGCAGATGTTATGTAACATTTTTCCAATCCTATCATCGCAACTAATAAAAATATCATCATTTGAGCAGTTCTTAGTTTTGAAGAAGAATATATGGGCCTGACAGTCAATGGAGCATGATCATTTGAATAAACTATCAATCACATTTCAACAGAAGGATCAATGTGAAATCTGGTGGAAATTGGCTAAGTGGTTTCTGAAGAATCATGACTTTATACATGTAAACAGCACAGTGGCAGGGAAAAATTATAAATATAAACCAGATGATGGCCATCTTAGATTTCCAATCAGAACAATTTTAACTACTGTTGATCTACAAGTCACTTCGATACTTTCAATATAAATGTATATGGCCCATACAAATGGGGAAGCAAATTTGACCTTGGAGGTAAAAAATTCAAATGTCAACATAGAACCATCATTTTAGCAATTTTGGTAGATCTCCTGTCCCCCATAATTTGTGCAAAGATTAGGACCCAGGGTTTATTTGGTTATGGAGAAGAAGATTTTTAAAGGTTTTTACCATATATGGGCATGGCAGCCATTTTGATCAATGGACCATACCCATTTTAGCAATCTTTCATTCTCCTGCCCACGGAGGCTCCGAATGAAATTTGAGCAACACTGGCCCAGAGGCTTCAGAGTAAAAGCCATTTGAAATTATCAACATTTTTTCCATACAAATGTATGGGGCCCATACAAATGCATACAGAAGCAAACTTGACCTCGCCGTAAAAAGGTTAAATGTCAATGTATGACAATTACTTTAGCAACTTTGGTAGACCACCCATTCCAAATGATATATGCATAGATTCAGCCACAAGCCATCCTCGGTTTTGGAGAATAAGATTTTTAAATGTTTTTTCCCATACAAATGCATAAGGAAGCAAACTTGACCTTGCCGTAAAAATGTCAATTATTTTAGCAACTTTGGTAGACCCCCTGTCCCCGATGATTTATGCAAAGATTCATCCCCAAAGCATACTCAGGTCTAGAGAAGAAGATTTTTAAAGGTTTTTACCATATATGGGCATGGCGGCCATCTTGGTCAACGAACGGTGACCATTTTAGCAATCTTTTGTTCCCCCTACCTAAGGAGGCTCCATATGAAATTTGAGCAAAATTGGCCCAGAGGCTCCAGAGGAGAAGTTGTTTGAAATTCTGAACATTTTTCCCATACAAATGCATAAAGAAGCAAAATTGACCTTACCGTAAAAAGGTCAAATGTCAATGTACGACCATTATTTTAGCAATTTTGGTAGCCCTCCCATTCCCGATGATATATGCAAAGATTCAGCCATAAGGCATGCTTGGTTTTGGAGAAGGAAGATTTTTAAAGGTTTTTCCCATACAAATGCATAGGGAAGCAAACTTGACCTTGCCGTAAAAAGGTCAAACGTCAACGTACGATAATTCTTTTAGCAATTTTGGTAGACCTCCCATCCCCGATGATTCCTGCAAAGGTTCAGCCCCAAGGCATTCTCGGTTCTGGAGAAGAAGATTTTTAAAAGTTTTTACCATATATGGGCGTGGCGGCCATCTTGGTCAACGGACCGCGACCATTTTAGTAATTTTTTGTTCCCCCACCCTAAGGAGGCTACATATGAAATTTGAGCAAAATTGGCTCAGTGGCTTCAGAGGAGAAGTCGTTTGAAAATGTTAACGGACGGACACACAGACGGACGGACGACGGACGAAAAGTGATCACAATAGCTTATCCTGAGCAGAGCTCAGGTGAGCTAAAAATATTACCACAAAACTTTTAGAAACACAGAGAGAACAGAATTCATATAAGTCCACATTACTGAATTGGTGGCAAGTTGAAATATAAATTCTCCATTACAAAGGTCACTGGTTTCCTATATCTTTCTCTGTCCCAGAACTACTCTACCATTTAATTTGCAGTGTTTGTTTGTTTTAGGTATTTTATTTTTGTCTATTCACAACTTTATTCCACCCATAAAAACAGGAATACTCCTCTATGATGTGTCAGAAATTCACTTCTGGTTTTAGATAACAGGTCTTTCATATCTGAGTAAGTCCTAGGGTAAAACTAAAGCACCCAACAAAAATATGCCCTCTTCACCATCCAAAAAAGAAATAGCTGAAAAATGAGATTCACAGCATTATAAGAGTAAAAGAAGATTGTCCTGTGCTGCTAAATACAAGGGGTGTTGGAAAAGAATTGCTTATTTTGACTGGGAATGTTCAAAATGTAAGTAATCACAAAATTCTTTATTTCATGCCCTCAAAGTAGTCCCCATGACTAGAAATGTGTAATTTCAGTCAATGAATCCACTTCCGGAATACATCAGGGTACGCTGATTTTGGTATAGTGGTAGGGTACTGGTATACAGCTGATCCAAGCACCTGTCTGGACCAATATTTCTGTCCAGCTAGGAAGGTTTTCAATTTTGGAAAAAAGAAGAAATCACAAGGGGCAAGATCTGGTGAATAAGGAGGGTGTGGTAAAACTGCTACCTTCTCTTTCAGCAATAAGAGGGCCACAAGCGGGGCATCATATGCCTGTGGCAAGTAATCAGATATGTAGTACCTATACTGACATAGAGTAGGAGGGGTTAGCTCAAAAAGTTTATACAGATGGACATACAGACATAACTCTATTAATATTTGTAGGACTGTAACCTCAACACAAAATATGCTGCTTCACATCATGGTCTAACTATAAATCACCTTTTAGCTTGATGGGATGTAAACTGTAGAAGGAATATTGGTGGACTAGCTGTAATCTCAAAATGGTATGTGCTGCTACACATCATGGTGTAACTTTTTTACAATGTTTTAGCTTGATCTAATGTAATCTATAGGAGGAGTTAGCTTATGAAATTTTCAAAGGGGCATTACTGCTTATACTTTGTGGACCTCAAAACAATATGTGCTGCTCCACATCATGGTCAAACTATAAATCAAGTTTCAGCTTGATTGAATGTAAACTACAAGAGTTAGCCAGAAACAAAACATTTACTGAAATTTTCAAAGGGACATAACTCTGCTACTATCTGGTGGACTGTTACCTTGAAATAATATGCACTGCTCCACATCATGGTGCAACTATTTACAAAGTTTCAGCCTAATATAATGTAATCCACAGGAGGAGTCAGTAAGAAACAAAATGTTTACAGAAATTTTCAAAGGGGCATAACCCTGTTAATATTTGGTAGACTACGACCTTGAAACAATATGCCCTGCTCCACATCATGGTCTAACTATTAATCAAGTTTCAGGTCAATCTGATGTTAACTGTAGGAGGAGTTAGCCAGTAACAAAAAGTTTACAGAAATTTTCCAAGGGGCATAACTCTGTTTACACTTGATGGACTGCAACCTTGAAACAATATGCACTGCTCCAATCAAGTTTCAGTGTTACGACCGGGCACTCCTACCTTCGATTATCTGCCTTGGCAGATTTCGCATAGCTTGTAGGTATATATTCAACCTCTGACAACTGCGTCAGGGAGTCGACTCTTTGGCTCAGTGGTTAGAGCATTGGATTTTTAACCGGGAGGACCGGGTTTGATTCCCACGAGAGGCGGGAAAGTTTTTCAGCTATGTTTCATTCCTTTGTTGCGACTTTCATCTCGTAAGATGGGGGCTCATCAGGGATCGGACTTTATACGCTGAAAATGGCTTCACGTCATCATATATGATGACGTCCTTGAAAAGGGGGAGTGTTACCACTGGGCACTCCTACCTTCGATTATCTGCCTTGGCAGATTTCGCATAGCTTGCAGGTATATATTCAACCTCTGACAACTGTGTCAGGGAGTCGACTCTTTGGCTCAGTGGTTAGAGCATTGGATTTTTAACCGGGAGGACCGGGTTCGATTCCCATGAGAGATGGGAAATTTTTTCAGCTATGCTTCATTCCTTTGTTGGGACTTTCATGTCGTAAGATGTGGACTCGTCCGGGATCGGACTTTATACGCCGAACATGGCTTCACGTCATCATATATGATGACGTCTTTAAAAAGGGGGAGTGTTACGACCAGGCACTCCTACCTTCGATTATCTGCCTTGGCAGATTTCGCATAGCTTGTAGGTATATATTCAACCTCTGACAACTGAGTCAGGGAGTCGACTCTTTGGCTCAGTGGTTAGAGCATTGGATTTTTAACCAGGAGGACGGGTTCGATTCCCATGCTATGCTTCATTCTTTTGTTGCGACTTTCATGTCATAAGATCAGCTCGACCAAATGTAATGTATAGGAGGTTTTAGATACAAACGAAATGTTTACAAAAGTTTTCCAAGGGGCATAACTCTGTTGATATTTGAAGGACTGTAAGCTCGAGACAATATGCACTGGTCCACATCATAATCTAACTATATTTCAAGTTTCAGCTTGATTGGATGTAAACTGTAGAAAGAGTTAGCCGGAAGCAAAATGTTTATAAACGTTTTCAAGGGGCATAAAGCTGTTAATATTTGGTGGACTGAAACTTGGAGAAAATATGCACTGCTCTACATCATGATCTAACAAAATGTCAAATTTCAGTTTGATTGGATGTAAACTGTAGGAGGAGTTAGCCAGAAAAGAAATGTTTACAAACATTTTGAAAGGGGCATAACTCTGCTAATATTTGGTGGACTGTAACCTCAAAACAAAATGCACTGCTCCACATCATGGTCTAACTATACATCAAGTTTCAGCTTGATTGGATGTAAACTGTAGGAGGAGTTGTCTGGAAATGAAAAGTTTTTTTGTTTTGTTTTATTTGTTTTCCTGTTTAGCCTTTTTATTATCAAAAAAGTACAGATATACAATAACACATAATACAGCGACTTATTTTTATAAAATTCATTCTCTCCTCTTTCATCCCTCTCAATAATAACTATTGTACTACTAACAAACTGATGAACCCAGACCCAAGACTATACTGTCTCTGAGCAGGCTACTTCTTGTAAGCCAGTCTGGTCTGTGTCTGTACTGCTTGCTGAGACTTATCTCAGTCTGACCTACTATTCTTTACCATAACAACACACGTGTATGTAATATAGAAACACTGTACATAACAAGAATAAGTACAAACAGGTTTTTTACATTTTTTTCTTTTCTTTTCATGACTTTCCCACATCCTACGAACTCCTAGGACCTAGTGTGTGTGTGTGTGTGTGTGTGTGTGTGTGTGTGTGTGTGTGTGTGTGTGTGTGTGCGTGTGTGTGTGTTTCCCAACAGATGCTATTTATTTTATTTGCTACGCCTATTTATTTTTTTTTTAACAACACATTTACCTACTTTTTTATGGTTAAACAATATTTTAATAGTATTTGTACAAATGTTTATTAGTTTACATTTTCTGGTTCTTGAAAAAGCTGGCAGAGTGGTGCCCATTTTCCCATAAATTTATCAAACTCTATTTATTATGCTTATGTATCTTTCATTTTGAAATTTTCTTTTTAGATAAATTGCAAAATTATTTACACTTGATATTGGTGAAAAATTTTGATTTGTATATATAATATTTTGCTAACACAAATACATAATTCAGCAAATTATTTTCCTTTTTAACTTGTTTTGAAAATATTAAATTTTTTAAACTCAATTGAAGCGTTAGATTTGTTTGTGTTTGAAACCATGTTTTTAGAGATGACCGAAAGTTTTGAACTTTATTGCAATGTATGAATAAGTGAGGTATTGTTTCTGATTCCTGGCCGCACAGACAGCACCTGTCATTGTCGATAGTATTTATTTTATACAAAAATGATTTTGTTACTAGTATATAATTATTTATCTTTTACTGAAATTCTTGCAGTTTCACCTCTTTTATGTCCTTCAGTAAGCCATTATATCCATTCCACTCATCTTGGCCAATCATGCCTAAAATATTTACCCATTTTCTTGAAGGAAGAGTTGCTTCTTTAGTTCCTGTTAGAATATCATAGAAAACTTTACTTCCTTTTTATTTTTGGTGAGATATTTTATGTAACAGTTTCTTGCAACATTCCATTTAATGTTTTGACACAGTATTCTATTTTCGTTTACCTTATTAATCCATTTTCTTGGCAGTTTTCTCAAGAGAGACATATAATCTAAGAAAGTACCATTAACATTATATTTATTTTTAAAATCATTAAATTGATACATCTGTCCTGTATCATCTATTAAATCTAGTACTTGTCTTACTCCCTTATCATAGCAATCTTTTATAAAAAAGTTTTGCCCTTGATTAAGCTTAGAATTTAACCAAATAGGAGAATTTAATACATCATCCAAATTTTCAATTTTTACTTGTTTACAAAAAAATATCCAACTTTTTAGGAGATCTTTCCAGAATGAGTTTTGTACTTCACCTACTTTTGAGTTTGCATATCCATCCCCCATAGTACAGATCAAACCTATGTTGCACTTTGACAATTTATTCCATGTACTATGTTCTTGTTGGATATGTCTTCTCAACCGAGTTATTTTCAGTGCATGAATGAAATTTTCTATAGGTACCATTTTCAGTCCGCCATCTGACAAGCTTTTAATGATATTTTTTTCTTTTAATCCTATCTGGTCCTAGATTCCAAAGGAATTTGAAAAACAGTTTATTAAGTTTTTGTATTAACTCACTAGGAGGGTGTGGCAAAGCTATGAATAAGTGAACAAATTTTGAGATAGCAAGTGATTTTATAATTGTTATCTTACCTTGCAAAGTGATTTGTCTCTTTGACCATGTCTCTATGACCTTACTTACTTTTTGGTAGATATCAGGTGCATTAAGTTCCCATATATCAAAGATGTTAGGATTGAAAGTCACCCCTAAAATTTTAATAGGCTTTTAGTCCCAATCCAACTTATAGTCTTGACAGAGTGTCGGGTTTGATTTATTCATACTTCCTATCCATATTGCCTTTGTTTTGTCTATATTAATTTTCAGCCCTGACATATGATAGAATATAGTCAGTGTTTCTAAAGACTTCCTTAATGATTGTTCTGTTCCATCTAGAAACAGTTGTGTATCGTCGGCATACTGACTCAACTTAAAATGATTTCCATTTATTCTAATGCCCCTTATTGAATTATTTTGCCTGATCCTATGTCCAAGAACTTCTGCACACAAAATAAAAATATATGGGGAAATAGGGTCCCCTGTCTACAGCCCCTTTGTAAGCTGAAGTACTCAGTCATATGACCATTCTGTAAAATGCATGATTCAGCCCCCGACTGAAAAAGAGAAATCCATTTTTTGAAAGATGGTCCAAAGTTGAAATACTCCAAGGTTTTATGAATAAATTTCCATGAGACAGAATCAAAGGCTTGCTGGAAGTCAATTGACAAAAGTAGTCCTGGTATTTCTTGTTGCTTAGTTTCAAAGAGGATATCATATATTAAGTGAATGTTTTCCCTTATAAATCTTCCAGCTATGAACCCTTTTTGATCTTCATGTATAGTTTTATGCAAGACTGTCTTGAGACGAGAAGCAATAACAGAGGATGCTAGTTTGTATACTACATTTAATAAGGATATAGGCCTCCAGTTTTTTAAGTAAAAAGGAGATTTATTTGGCTTTGGAAGACATGTAATTATACCCTGTTTTTGTGTGATTGATAAAGATCCTGTTTTATAGGCATAATTTAATGATTTTAGTATAAAAGTATTTAAATCAACCCAGAAAAATTTTAAAAATTCTACTGTGAAACCATCACTTCCTGGTGTTTTTAAATTTTTCATATTTCTTAAGGCTTCTGCCAACTCTGAATATTTTATTTCTCCCTCTAGCTCCCTTGCATCATTGTCTGAAAGTTTATGTGGGTTTTCCCCTATTAAATTCTCAATGGGTGTGTTATCAGTCACTATTTTTTCTGTATATAAATCTTTATAATAATTCTTTTGAGTTTCTAGAATTTCATTTGTTTTTGTACATTCATGACCATTATCCTCTATTATTTTTGTTATGACCTTGTTTGTGAAGTTTCGCTTTTCCAAATTAAAAAAGTAGCTAGTTGCCTTTTCAGCCAGTTCTTCATACCTACACCTTGATCTGACCATAACACCTTCAATGACCGTTTGTCTGATCTCTTGTAATCATATTTTTTTTTCTTCTAATGACTCAGAACTTTCAGCATTGAATTTCCCAGGGTCTTCAGATATATTTTTTTCTAATATTGCTATTTCTTCTTCTAATTGTTTGTGAAGTTTTTCTTTTTCTCTCTTTTTCTTAGAGCTGTATTTTATTGTTTCTCCTCGTATCATTAGAAGTATCATTTCAAAAAGCAATTGATCATTTATTATGTACTCATCGTTATTTGTATTACCATTTGCTATATCATTACCCGCGTCAATATTATTGTTATAATTGTTGTCGTTATTTCGAGCATAAGTATTGTTTTGTTGTGTATCTTATCTTTCATACATCTCCAAAACTTCTGTTATTGTCTTTTTAACTACTTTAACATATTCTCTATCTTTTAAGAGAGAGTTATTAAACTTCCAGTAGCTTTTGCCCCTTTCGTTTTCATTTAGTTTTTATTTTAATATAATGTCTGAGTGGTCTGTTCTGTATCCAGGGACAACCAGGCAATTATCAACATATTGGCAAATGTTTTCACTTATTAAAAAAAAGTCCAATCGGGCTTGCTTCTTTTCTGGATTTAGTCGTTGCCATGTATATCCTTTGTCTTCTTTCAATAATATATATACATCAACATAATTTTCCTGATCGATACATTTCAAAACTTCATCCCTAGCCCTGGGATTGTTAACATGTTTGTAATTTTCCGTATCAGACTCTGGATTCAGAACTAAATTCCAGTCCCCACATATTATTACATTATCATTTTCAAAGCCTAATATATGTTGTTTTAAATTTCTGTAGAAATTTGGCCTATCGTCATTTGGTCCATATAAGCTTACTAATAATATCTTTTTATCTTGAATGTTTAATTCCAAAATAACATAATTACCGTTTGGGTCTGTTAAAACCCTACCTATATCACAAGCAAAGTTGTTATTTATTAAAATCATTACTCCTCTATTTACGTTTATACCATCTTTCGAGCTCAGTATTACTTTATATCCCCATTTCAGCTTTCGTGTATGGAAACAAGTTTTTGTCAATATGCACATCCTGCAAACATGCTAGGTTATATTTTTTAGTTCGAATATGTTGGAACAAATCACGTCTTTTTTGCATATTTTTGAGACCATGACAGTTTTGGAAAATATACTTATCTGTTCAGCCATTATCCATATTAAAATTCCACACAGTTACTAGACACCCTATTGAGTCATTGAATATGAGAAAGTCATGCAAACAAACAAGATGGAGATACGGGGATCACGAGTGCTCATTGAAATGGCCTCTATGGCGGTTCTAATGGAAACGAAAAGT
This sequence comes from Anodontia alba, assembly GCA_964016985.1. Taxonomy (NCBI): domain Eukaryota; kingdom Metazoa; phylum Mollusca; class Bivalvia; order Lucinida; family Lucinidae; genus Anodontia; species Anodontia alba. The sequence continues at coordinate 65,286,277 of OZ024826.1, read as the reverse complement.
TTACAGATGGATGTTCGTACGAATGGACATTTGTTGGGTACTACAGTGTAAATGTTTTGGCTTGAAATACCAACAAGATGCCTAATTACCCAACAATTGTCTAAAATTTATTGGGTACGTTTTTGGACACTAACAGAATAAATGGAAAGTACCCAATTCATGTCTACCCAATATATGCCCATTCATGGGCTCGGTCAGATGGATGGATGCCGAGGGGTATAACATAATACGTCCCATTTTTCAAACAATCGTATAAAAAAAGAATTACAATGGCAGATGTATAGGCTGGGGCATTCTCATGTAGAAGTCAAACATGATTGAAACCCATGACTGGGCACGGTTACTGACAGTATTTTTCAGTTTCTTCAATACCACATCTTTCTAGTATTTTCCAGTAATGTTTTTGCCCTTTTTCACTGGCACCTGTATTGCAATGCATTCACCAGAGAGGAAGATCGTATACAAAAACCTAGAAATGTGTCAGCAGTATACAGATGTCCCCGCCTTGCGACCTCCATAAAACTAGGCAAAGGGATTGCAGTATATGTTAAAATGTACTGCTTACAAAAATCCTAACCTTGCAAAATTAGCCTAAGTCAAAAGTTGGTGAACCATAGCATTTGGGTCAACTTGACTTGATTCTTGTATATTTGTTTTGTACTTAAAGTCACAAGTCCTCATACAAAATTTCAAGTTGCTACAATAACAAGAACCCTGAAATCTACCTCTTAAATCATTTCAAAATCCAACGAGGAATGGTGAAGTTATAGACTGGAAACAAAAAAAAAGACCTATTTTTGACTGTTGGCCTCAAATTATTACCTTGACCAGGGAGCTACAGACCCTGTGTCTTGCAGGTGACACATCAGCAAAATTATGAAGGCTCTATTTTTTACCTTTGACCTCTAAGTGTGACCTTGACCTTGGAGCTATAGACCTGGGTGTTGCAAGCGATGCATCATCTCATGATGGTCAACATTTCTGCCAAGTCGTTTCAAAATTCATCAAGGAATTGTAAAGTTACGGATCAGACACAAAAAAAGACCCTTTTTTTTTACCTCTGACCTCTCAGTGTGACCTTGACCTTGAAGCTACAGACCTGGGTCTTGCCTGTGACACATCGTCTCATTAAGGTCAACATATCTGCCAAGTACATTTCAAAATCCATTGAGGAATGGCAAAGTTACAAAAACGACCCTATTTTTGACCTTTGACCTCTAAGTGTGACCGTAACCTTAGAGCTACAGACCTGGTTTTGCCTGTGACACATAATCTTATGATGGTCAACATTTCTGCCAAGTCACTTCAAAATCCATCAAGGAATGGCAAAGTTATGGACTAGACATGAAAAAAGACCCTATTTTTGACATTCGACCTCTAAGTGTCATCTTGACCTTAAAGCTACAGATCCAGGTTTTGAGCACGACACATTGTCTCATAATGGTCAACATTTCTGCCCAGTCATATAAAAATCCATCAAACAATGGCAGTTATGGATCGGATATGAAAAAAAGACCCATTTTTGACCTTTGACTGCTAAGTGTGACCCTGACCTTGGATCTACAGACCTGTGTCTTGCATATGACACATTGTCTCATAAACGTCAACATTTCTGTAAAGTCATTTCAAAATCCATCCAGGAATGGCAAAGTTATGGACTGGACACAAAAAAAGACCCTATTTTTGACCTTTAACCTCTAAGTGTGATCTTGACCTTGATGCTACAGACTTGGGTCTTACGTGCAACACATTGTCTCATTCAGGTCAACATTTCTGCCAAGTCATTTCAAAATTCATCGAGGAATGGCAAAGTTATGGACCGGACACAAAACAAATACCCTATTTTGGACCTTTGACCTCTAAGTGAGACCTTGACCTGGTGCTACAGACCTGGGTCTTGCCCGCGACACATTGCGTCATGATGATTAACATTTCTGCCAAGTCATTTCAAAATCCATCAAAGCATAATAAAGTTATGGACCGTACAAAATATGCACATACATACATAAGGGCAGGGTAAACACTATATGCCCTTCCACCATTGTTCAAATGGCGGGGGCATAAAAAAACAACCTTCTTTGCACTTAAAGTGTGTTTAGTAATTACTGGTCTTTTGCTGTTTTTGGTGGCCCATATTATATTGCTAACCTTCCTAACAGGTTCAAAATAATGAACCCAAGTTTCATCGCCAATGACTACATTTGCAAATTTCTTTTCATCATATTTTAGAAATATTTTAAGCAATTGTTTGGCTCCCTGCTTCTTTTGACCATCAGTCAACAAATGAGGCACCCACCTGGCAGAAATCTTCCTAACATTCAAGATATTCTTTAGAATGTAATGAACTCTTGATAGTGAGAGGCCAACCACTCCTGCTTTATCACGTACTGTATACCTAGCATCTCTTTCAACAATTTCTTTTACTTTTGATACAATATTGTCACAAGCTGCAGACTTTGGCCTTCATGATTTTGGTGCATTTTCAACTGACTCTAATCCAGAATCAAATTTCTTCTTCCATCTACAAAATGTGTCATAAGACACATTAGTAGATCTGTAAACAACTGAAATCCTCCTTCTTGGCAACACTTTTACCAACCATTTTTACTACAGTAGTCAATGACTGCATGTAGTCAAATGGCAAATTATCTATCTTTCAATTAGATTTATAGGCACAGGTACACATCATTGTGTAGGTATTGGATAGCACTATACAGGTATTTTTTTTTTTTATTGGTTTCAATATCCATAAAGATATTGAGCAATGACACAATAAGCAATTAATTTGGAACACCCCTCGTATAAACATAATCATACCAAACTACTTTTCATGGAAACATTTATAAGACAATATTTACCTGCCTAAGTAATATTTCAGTGATGTAAAACAGGTCAGCAGGGGCGGATCCAAGAATTTTGAAATTTATAAGAAAAAATATTTATATTTATCTGCCTACTTCTCTGATCAGGATTTTTGTGGGTCTGGCCTTGGTGCAGGCCTCCTAGCAGGCTCTTTTTAAAATAGAAGTTTTTTATAAAGGCTATGTTTGGTCAAATATTGGTTTATCAGGTGAATTTTAAACAAAATAAAGAGCAAAAAAAAAGGCTTAATTCTTCACCTCGTTTCCAGTTTCTGTGCCATAAATACATCCTATGAGTTCAGTCTGAGTTCGGGCAAGTTTCCATGTGCCATATATCGCACTGGAGTGGTCAGCAACATCATCTTCTGCAACCATTGCAAGTACTGGGTGCATAAGAAATGGGCTCAAGACCTTGACAAAGGACCCCAATTACAGATGTACACGGTACCAGGGAACTGCATGCCCCTTGGATGGCAGACCACAGAAGAAGACCAAGTCTGACCTGACCAGCTGAACGTGGTAGCTTCCTTCTGCTACCTAGGAGACATGTTCTCTGCAGCCAGTGGCTTTGAAGTTTCAACCACAACACGTGTGAAAACTGCCTAGAAGAAGTTCAAGGAGCTGCTACCAGTTCTCTCTTCTTGCCACCTCTCTTTCAAGACATGTGGCTGCGTGTACAGCTCTTGTGTGTGGAGCACAATGCTCCATGCCAATGAGACTTGGCCACTGACAAAGCCAAACCTCCAATGTCTGCAGCAGAATGACAGGGCAATGATCAGACAGATTTGCAATATCAAGATGCAAGACATTGTCATCATCAGGTCCAATGAGCTACTTGCATGGCTTGGCATTGAGGATCTGGACCGCATTCAGAAGGAGAGAAGGCTTCTCTGGTATGGATATGTGGAACGCTCCAATGGTGCAGTCAAGACAGCCTGTGACACATAGGTTGATGGAAAGCGTGGGCCTGGGAGGCCCAAGATAACATGGTGGCAGCTGAAAGGGATTGCAGAGTGGAAGCTCTCCACTATCGACCCTCATGATAGACATACCTGGTGTTCTGGTGTGAGATCTGCCATGCGTGCAGCAAGCCAGCTACTTGGAAGGGGACCCACTGATGTGGATGTTGCCCCTGTGGCTGCACGCTAATCAAAAATCCGATGATGATGATGATGATGATGATGATGGAAGCTCTCTGCTATCAACCCTCACTATAGACACACCTGGAGATCTGGTGTGAGATCTGTCATGCATGCAGCAAGCCAGCTACCTGGAAGGGGGCCCACTGATGTGGATGTTGCCCCTGTACCTGAATGTTAATAAAAAATCCGATGATGATGATGATGATGATGATGGAAGCTTTCGGCTATCGACCCTCATGATTATAACTGGAGATCTGGTATGAGATCTGCCATGCGTGCAGCAAGCCAGCTACCTGGTAGGGGGCCCATTGATGTGGATGTCGCCCCTGTACCTGCATGTTAATAAAAAATCTGATGATGTTGATGATGATGATGATGATGGACGATATTGATGTAAATTCACAATGCTGGACCTGCCACATACTGTGTCTCAATATTTTTGAAGACCAAAAACTTTACCTCCTGTGTCATAGAAAAAACTTTAATACTCCATGCATGCAAAGTATGCTGTGAGGATATATAGTCATCGTCATTCTATTTGTTCATTTGCACATATGTCCGTCTTTCCATCCATATGATATTTTGCCAAAAATATAGGTTTTCTAATCATATTATAGGTTTTTATAGGTTTTACAGCCAAATTAAAGGTTTTAAAGGATTTGAAGAAAATTCAAGGTTTTTTAAAAGTTTTAAAGGTTCCCCTAGGGGGTGGGGCCTGTTGGTGGCTCAGATGGATGCACGTCTGACTGCTGATCAGGAGGTTGCGGGTTTGATCCAAGCTGGCTCAATGATCCTGAAGGAAATAAAAATATAATATGCATTCTGATGATGACATACACTTTCAACAATTTAAACTTTTACCAAACCAAATATTTTGAACATAATTATTTAATAAAAATGTTACCTCTTATTGCCTTTATCACAACCGACTTTACTTTCATATACTTTTTAGAGGGTAATCTTCCATCCAGCTCATATCGTACTTTAGAAAAATAGCTAACAAATCGGCTCTGAAAAACAAAAAGAAAGAGAAAAGCTTTAATAAAAGATAATAAACTTTTACTTTAAAAGTGGGAGCTGAGCATTTTTTATATTAATGTTTTCAAAATCCATCTTCAATACTGGAATGGATGGTTATGGAGAACTCTTAAACAGCACCAATCAATGACACATCGATTTTCTTTCTCTTTATTTACAATGAACATAATTTTTAGGGTTAACAGAATTTAATCCACAAGTCCAGGCTATCAGAGAGAAAACTCTGTTTTAAAATTTCAGGAAGAATTTCCTTGTCAAGAAACAGCATTCAAGTAGAAATGTGTCTGAAGTACTGACATGTGCCCTTTCAAAAGTTTATAGGCAGTAGATTCTGAAATATCTAGGTGATAACAACAGTTTGCCCCAAAAACGAATTAATGAGTCACTGAGACATAACCTCAAAATTTCACTTCAACTGCAACCTCAAGAATACTGTTTGATAATATGTTTGAAACAAAACTTGTTGAACAGATGTCTAGATAACGAGCTGTCTAAATATCTTTAGAGGCACATTATTGAATAAGGAAATGTCTTCTCGGACAAGCTTCCTATAGATAACCTACATTTCTCGAGATTTTCATATATCTAATTAGTAAATAGTCTAAACTATTATAATTATGATCTAATTAGAGTCTGATTAATTGGACCCATATGACTGTTTCCAATTAGCAGACCATAATCCTTAACTAACCATAAGGTTTTATAATTATTCACTTTTTCGTTTCAATGTAAAAAGGGATAATAATAATTCGGGTAAATGGTCTAATCCTTAGCTAATAGCCAGTTTATCCATCAATGATAGCAAATATATGATTGATAATTTTATCTATTGCTAGGCTTATTGTATTAACATATCTTTAGTCCTAGCGATGATACTAGACAGCGATTGCTTATTTCTGTGGACAAAGAATGACAACCTAAGTCATTTAAATAAAACGCTTCTGCAGTAGGAGATTTAGGAAACATTTCGTATCCTTGACAAAATAAGAAAGGGAAAGACTGCTAACATCATCACGTAGAGTTTGGCAGACGTAATATTCTAATTAAGAATAAAGGCTGATAACATAGCTTACTGTAAAACAGCCTCCTAATTTAGCTTAAGATCTTACAATATTATTGAGATCTAATCAATTAGAAAGAACTGGCTAGAATCATTTCTATTTATACCAGGCCTAATTATAACATACCATGGATCTAATTCCAAGTAGTTGTGATCATGGTACCCAAGCCATAATTCAATGTCATAAATCTGTAAATGAATGATGAATCATAATGTTCCGACCAACAGACATGGACCTCAGAATAAGGGTGTAATCAGACGTCAGATATTCTTATGAATATTATTATTCAAATTCCGAGTATATTAATAATTGATTATGACAGAAAAGGAAGTAATTTCAATAGGACTTCCCTCTCTGAGATAGTAAAATATAGGAAATACTTAGTCCATAAATGCCTTAAGCTTCCCTACTAATACGAGAATAGGGGAGTTTATTATGCAGCTTCAACTCATATAGTATGACTATAAGTATAAATATCGAGTCAAAATAATACTGATTTTAATATCTCTGATAATAATAATAATAATAATAATAATGGTCTTTATTTTCAGAGGGTTACACATTTAGCAACAATACAGGCTAATCTTCCATGAGGCCCTCTATTATTTACATTTTATACAATGAAAAGACAATGCATAGGCTAGAAACACACATACACACACACACTAATAAGAGAGATGATCAAGTTTGAATATACACTGTGAGCTGATGTAGAGTTGCCTTATTTCACTGAAACAAGACATATCTGACACCAGTCACTAGAAAAAAAAAAAAAAAAAATTGCAGTAATATCCCCAGAAAACAGTCTTGCCGAAAGTGAAACACAAGTCCTGAAACCAGGTTACATGGATATGTACAAAATACACACATATACAGGGTCTAAATTAAATATATATATATATATATATATATATATATATATATACATATATATACATATATATATATATATATATATATATATATATATATATATATAATGTATATATACTAAGTTTGAATTCCTTTCATCCATTTGATGCAATTTTTATGGAAGCTATCAGCAGTTCCTAAATGTTTTAATTTGTCAGGTAGATTATTCCAAATCAATGGTCCAGAGTAAATCAAACTCTGCTTAAACAGTTCTTTACCAGGTCTTGGCAGCACATAATTTATGGTTGTTGATGATCTAAGGGACTGAAGAGTATTGTTCAAGGGTCTTGTGTGAAACATCTCATTAATGTATTCAGGTGTTAGGGACTGAGAAATTTTGAACAGGAATTTAGCTTTCTTGAGAAATATTCGTTCATAAATGTTTAGAATTTTTAGCTCTTCCATACTAGTAGCAATATTTTCATATTGATAGTCTAAAATAATTTTACAAGCTCTTTTTTGTAAAAGGTAGATCCTACCAAGATTTCTTTGAGAAGTTCCTCCCCAGATGGCACTGCAATAATCAATATGGGGTTGAACATAGGACTTATAAAATTGGACTCTTTGATCAGTAGACAAGTATTCCTTCATTCTGGAGAGCAGCCAAAGATTAGAAACTATTTTCTTTGTAAGGACATCAATATGATTTGTCCATGTAAAGTTGTTGTCAATTAATACCCCTAAAATTTTATCATTTGCTACTACAGATAATTCTTCATTGTTATAGTTCAACTGAAGGTTATTATTATTTAAATGAATCCATTTCTGAGGAGTGCTAATAAGCATAGCTTTAGTTTTAGTAGTGTTTATTAGCATTCCATTTTCCTTACACCATTCTGAAAGTTTATGCAATGCAGTCTGCAGCTGTTGTTCAATACAGGCTTGAGATTTGTCAATAAAATAAAGCGTAGTGTCATCAGCATATAAATCTGTAAGGACATTATCAATGCTCAAAGGCAAGTCATTAATAAATAATAAAAATAATAAAGGGCCCAGAATAGATCCTTGTGGAACACCACATATAATGTTTTCAGCTTCTGAAAATGTGTTGTTAACAAAGACTTTTTGTTTCCTCCCCATCAAGTAGGAAGAAAACCAGCTGATAGTCTCTTCTGATAACTTGTAATATTTGAGTTTTTTAAGCAATAGTGTATGGTCAACAAGATCAAATGCTTTCCTAAAGTCAATCATTACCATCCCAATCATTTGACTGTTATTTATTGCACCTAACCATTTATTTACCATTTGTAACAGAGATGTCTCACAGGAATGATTAGGCCGAAAACCTGATTGAGTTGAATGCAGCAAACTGTTTGAAGATAAATAAGACATTAAAGAATCATGGACATGTTTTTCAAGTAATTTTGACACAACTGGTAGGACTGAAATTGGTCTGTAATTATTTGTGTCATCTTTAGGGCCATTTTTGTGAAGAGGAGTCACTTTGCCTTCTTTCCATTTTTCGGGGATGGTATAACTAATAATGCTTTGATTACAAATAAAAGTGAGACTTTCAGATATATATGATGCTGCCAATTTCAATAGTCTTGGCCCAATATTGTCAGCTCCTGTAGCCTTGGTAATATCAATATTTTTTAGATATTTTTCGACCTTTTCACAGCCTAAGAGAGGAATGGAAAAACTCGTGTTCTCAGCTAATTTTTTATCACAGTATAAACTTAGTCTAGCAAAGTTGGAAGGCAGAATTGGTTCTTTTATTTTAGAAGCCACAGACACAAAAAATTTGTTAAATTCAGATGAAATTTCAGAGGGACTGTCAATAGTTTTGTCATTAATTTTTAATGAAAGTATACTAGTGCCAATATTGCGCTTACCTGCACCCAGTTCCTTAAAGAGTTTCCACACACTAGCTGGATTGTTCACATTTTCATTTATAATTTCTGAATATTGCCTTTTCTTTGATACCTTAATCATTTTACTCACTTTATTTCTCCAGATTTTGTATTGTTCTTGATTGTTTAAAGATTTAAATCTATCTCTTGTTTTAAAAGCCTCAATTATATCTGCACTTAGCCATTTTGGTTGATGTTTGCGCTTGACACGGTGTTTTTGCAAAGGCAGATGCTTATCAACTATGTCACTAAAAAGGCTTGACCATGTTTCAACAATATCATTTACGTCATCAAATATTTTTACAATGTCCCATGGGGTTGATTTCAGATCATCAATAAACTTGTTTTCATCAAAATTTTTGAAGGATCTATATGATATTGTATAATGGGTATTTTTAAGACTATATGAACCATTTGTTTTTCTACTAATGAAAACTGGAAAATGATCACTTAAACCTATGTGAGGCACGGCAGTCATCAAAATATTTGCAGGAGTATTTGAATAAATATGATCTATCAAGGTTGCTGACTGGTCCGTAACCCTGGTAGGAATACTGATAAATTGATAAAGGCCGAAAGATTCCATATACTCAAGCCAAAAATAACGCTAAACCTATAGGTTCAGAGACAGAATTAACTATTCTGCATGAATATAACTGGAATAGTGAGAATAGATTATTTAATCATGATATATATATCATATCATACTCATCATAATCAGATTTTTGATTAACGTGCAGGTACAGGGGCAACATCCACACCAGTGGGCCCCCTTCCAGATAGCTGGCTTGCTGCATGCATGGCAGATCTCACACCAGATCTCCAGGTATGTCTATCATGAGGGTTGATGGCCAAGAGCTTCCACTCTCTGCAATCCCTCCCTGTCAGCTGTTTCCATGTCATCTTGGGCCTCCCAGGCCCATGCTTTCCATCAACCTGTACGTCAAAGGCTGTCTTGACTGCACCATTGGAGCGTTCCACATGTCCATACCATCGGAGTCTTCTCTCCTTCAGAATGAGGTCCAGATCCTCAATGCCAAGCCGCACAAGTAGCTCAGTGGACCTGGTGGTGACAATGTCTTGCAGTCTGACACTACAGATCTGTCTGATCATTGCCCTGTCGTTTCGCTGTAGACGCTGGAGGTTTGGCTTTGTCAATGGCCAAGTCTCGCTGGCATGGAGCATGAATAATAATATAATATTCTATAATAATAGAATATTCTTGTTATGAATAAATCGTTAAACGTAACTAATTTATTCAAGTAGAGAATAATTTTATATTTTAATAATCTATAAGATGTTCCATTCTATGGAAAAATCATACATCGTGACGATAAGATTATCCAAGGAAACTAGATATAAAATAACTACAATGATTTTATATATTGATAAACACTCCATTATAATTTATATATAATAACTTGAACATATGTTCTTATTCATTAAAATTGTATGTTATAATGGTTGAATATAGATGTAATTTCATCTTCAACCAGATGCAAAGGATAGACACTCATTATTCGCTGTTCGAAGATAGAGAATGAGTTCTTTATCGACAATGACTGTATCAATGAAGTAACACAGTCATTGGAACTTAATGGATGTATTCTCCCTGAACTGAACCATAGGATAGTATCCATTATATAAACTGAAAGACTGTCGGTAGCTTGACTTAACAAGCGCAGTAGTAAATGAATACTCTCGAGAAATCAGACATAATCATTATGCACTGAAGACCGAGAAATTGCTTGTTTAAGAATATGTCAATAAGATTTAAGACCTAAAAACGCAACGTGAATAGGTCAATCTAACCATTAAAACAAGTTTTACATCATAATTAATGACGATATAATATCTCCATTATTATGAAGCAATTTTTTAATGGCCTATAAATGTAAATGCTTAACGAAAAGTCCATTTACAGTATGTATAATTGTACAACTTCAGGTACATTTCTAATAGTTTAACGAAAAATTAGGAAGGTCCTACAGAAAGCGTAAGTGCGGAACTTCCTAAAATGGACTAAATCACTTGGACCATTGGACTTGGACTGGTCCAAGTGATTATCAGTTGGACCAAATGGGGTGTATTTCTTGGACCAATTCCAGTTGGACCAAATCATAAATACCTGTTGGACCATATTAAACCATGTTTTTTTGACTTAAGTAATATGTATCTACGTAAATTGTATTCATTATTTTTTTAAAAACTTTTTTTGTTTTTTATTATTTATTTTTTTTTTACTTTTGACAAAATTTTAATTGACATAATTTGATATTTTCGAAAGCTTTTTTATATTTTGTGAAGGCTAATATATTCACACAATAATCAACTGGTTTTGACAATTAAATGTTTTAAGGCTAAGTACTCAGTGTAAAATTTTCAGCAGATAACATTTTTTTTTTCATTTTTCCCTGAAAACAGATTTTGGCATTTCATAAAAGTTGTCAACAGGATTTGACATTTCATGCAAGTGGTTTTCTGTGGAGACAATTTGCATAAAATGTCAAAACCTGTTTTATGGGGGAAAATGAAAAAAATGTCATCAATTTGTCATCTGCTGAATTAGCCCAGAGTAGTAAAAGTTCATTTGAACCCCAAATTGAACCATGTACATGTATTGAGTTTACATTAATCTGAACTTTGTTGGACTTTCAGTAACAAATTGCCTTTACCAAGAAAGCATTTTTTTATAGTATTATTATTATTTATTTATTTTTTTTTTTTATTTATTCATAATTTTAGATGTATATAAATGGTTGGGATTTACCATTTCCATTGGTACTTATTTTATTTTAACTTCCCTTTTAAAAATGCATTTTTCAGTGACTTGAGCTAATGCCCTGTATTCCTTGGACTAAATCACTTGGACCTTGGAATGCCGGTCCAGGTGATAATCAATTGGACCAGATGAGGTATATTCCTGGAACCAGTTCCAATTGGACCAGGTATATACCTGTTGGATCATATTAAACTATGTTTTTATAACTGGATAATATGTACCTCTGTATTTTTTTTTTTTTTTTTTTTCTTTTATTTCTTTTGATAAAACATTTTTATTTGAGATAATTGGAACGTGGGGAAAACTCATTTATTCTTACTGTCTTTGTTCTTTCTTCAGAGACATACCTATTATTTCTTAACCTTTACCACTCTCTGGGCTAATCCAGCAGACAACAAATTGGTGATAGTTTTCTTATTTTTCCTAGAAACAGGTTTGACATTTCATGCAAATTGTCTCCATTGGAGACAATTTGCATGAAATGTCAAATCCTGTTTTCTGGGAAAATAAGAAAAAATATTTCAAAATGTCATCTGCAGAAAAATTTATCCAGAGTGTTAAGCATTAAAGAATCCAATTCTTTGAGTGAAAAGGATGATTTTGCATTCCATTCTGACATTCCGTATGTGTTAGAAAAAGGTTTTATAATCACTTCTTAATATTTCAGTTTTTTTTTTTCCATCCTGTGAATAGCAGTAACAGTATCTGATTTGACATGTCAATTACCTGAGAAGACCTGTCAATCACCTGATAAGACCTGTCAATCATCTGATAATACCTGTCATTAAATCTCAGGTCAGAATACCCGAAGTCTACTGGCCAGTGAAATCCATAGCTGAAAAGCATAACATTCCACAGAAAAATCAAAGCAAAATAATTTAAAAATATTTTGTCCAATTTTAAACTTTCACATTTAAACTTTCACGTTGTTAGTAAAATTAAAAAAAATAATCTTGACGCTACGTGAGTCACTGGATGAAACAAAGATTGAAAGAAATGAACAAAATCTTAAAACATTTGGGACATAGACAACACAAAACTTATATGTTTATGAACATACAAGTGAATAGCAACTATACCAAAATAAATACAAATACAAGGCATTAATTAAGGGTACAAAACAAAAACTGCATTATTAAGACAAAACAACTGCCTTTCAGCTAACAAATAAACAAACAAACAAATAAATAATTGATAAAGTCACAGGAAGAAGTAAAACTGGAAAGAAATAAGAATCAGATAAGATTTGTGACATATAAACAATTACCAAAATTATGCTTTTATGAACAATTTCAACATGCAAGAGAACTGAATGACCATAATACACAAAATAAATGAATAAATAAATAAATAAATAAATAAATAAATAAATAAGTTGATATAATTTCTCTCTGTCTTTCTCTGTCTCTCTGTCTCTTTCTTAAAAACATATAGTGTTAGTTGAATAGTTTAAGAATTAAGTGTTCAAGATGTGCATGTAAAAGTAAATGAAAATCAGAATACATAAATAAATAGATAAAATAAATAAATAAATAAATTGGTAGAAACAAAGACTCAAAAAAAAAAAATAATAAATAAATAAAAAAATAAATGAAACTTTTATGACATATAAACAACAATACAATTATTTATGAACATACATCAGGCCTGGATGGATAAATTAGAACTTTCAACTTCATTATAGCATTATATTTAGTGTGAAAATATAGGGTTTAATAAAATATAATAATTCTTTCAAGAAATTTCAAATTATCTCAGTAGTTAAAACTGTTTTATCAAATATAAAAATATATAAAATAAATAAAAACACTAATTGTGGATATACGTTATTTAGTTGTTATAAAGTGATTTAATATGGTTTTTGCCCTCCATCAGTTAGACAAGAAAAATAATAATAAAAAAAAAAAATAAAACCTTAATTTCAAAAAAAAAAAAAAAAATGTTCAGTTTTGTAACTTTCACTGTTACTTTAATTGTTAAAAAAAAACAACAAAAAAAACTTGACATTAAGCGAGTTACTAGAAGGAAAAATTGAAAGAAATAGAAAAGGTTTATTTGAAGATCTGTGATATATTATAAATAACACAAGTACATGTATAATTTTGTAATATGATACAGAAATCAATATCACTAAGTGCTATTTATGATTTATGAAAAAATAGAAATACATATCAAATGAAATTAACAAAAAAACCGCTAAGCCAATTTGAAAATTAAAAAAAATATATATTGAAATTTTATCCTTCATCCTTTATCTTGATACAAAGTAATGGTCATCTTAAACTATCGAATAGATACCAAGTAATTTTACAAATAAAAAGGGATAAATGAATGAAAAATGATGTATGACAAATTAAAGATCACTTCTAAAACATATCTTTTGCATTTAAGGACAGTGTTACTAACACAATTTTGGTGTGGGTAAATGTCCTCTTTTAGGTTAAGAGGGTTGGATAAATGTCCGGTAGGTAGATGTCCAGGTTGGTTACATTATCATAGACCATACCCCATTTGAAACAATTGAGTAGCAAAAATTATTATTTATTTTTTTGCCAAAGATTATTTTTGCAAAAAATTTGGTTATCCAACCAGATGAAAAATCCTGTCATTAAAATCTTATGTCCAATATGTGAAGTTCTAGATTAACATGTGAATCTGGAATCAGCGCATTATGATCTTGTTTGTTGCTGCTCGTCCATACATTGTTTCATTCGATACGATCAGCCATAAATCTGGCACATCATCATCTAATATTTAAATATTGCTTGTTATATGCAAAATTCTAGATTACCATGTGAATCCGGGCAATCTGATATGGGTCTTCGCTGGTCGTCCATGCATCGTTTCATTCTATACGATCTGCCGTTACTAAGACAACATCGTCTTCTAATAGCTAAATATAGCACGCTATATGCGAAATTCTAGATCAGCATGTAAATTTGCGCATTCTGATCTTTGCTGTTGCTGCTGGTTCATACATTGTTTCATTCAATATGATCTGCTGTTACTCCGACAAATCATCTTCTAACATTTAAATAAAGCTTGCTAAATGCAAAATTATAGATTACCATGTACATCCACGCGTTCTTATCTGGTTTGTTGCTGCTCATCCATATATTTTTCATTTGATATGATCTGTTGTTAATCTTGTACAATGTCTTGACTCATGTGCATGAATGATGCGATAATGCACAAGCATGAGCGAGTGCATTATCGCACGTACATGCGCAGAACCATGGTATATTAAACTGATTTATCTCATTTGCATGTATTTAGATTATCTTTCAAGCTAATTATTGGAAGTTTGTCCACTATGTGATAAATATAGAACATCCCCGCATTCTGATCTGGTCTTTGCTGCCCGTCTGTACAGTTTTATACGATACGATCTGCCAAGAATCTGGCACCTAATCTTCTAATATTTAAATACAGTGTACTATAAAATGCAAAATTTTAAATTAGCATGTGCATCCGCACATTCTGATCTGGTTTGTTGCTGTTTGTACATTATTTTAATCATACTCCAGCACATCCTCTTCTAATATTTGGATAGAGCTTGCAATATGCAAAATTCTACATTACAATGTGCATCCGCGCATATTCTGATCTGGGTAATTGCTGCTCATCCTTACATTTGTTTCATTTGATAGGATCTGCAGTTACTACAGCACATTGTCTTCTAATATTTACAAATACCACATGCTAAAGATTACAAGCTTTGAATAATCATGTGAAAAAGTTTTCTTGGTGGGAATTATAACACCTTCATTAAAGCCCTCCAGCAAATTATTTCCCGACTGACCACGCCGTGCATCTTATTTGATAACTTAGTAACGGTACTACCAAGTAAAAATGTATCTATTCATATTATACAAGTCTGATCAGTCTGTGCATTAGCTGGATACTGTGTGATTCATATTTTACAGTATTATACCAATGACCTAATCAGCGAACTGAGTGGACACCATTCTGCACCAGACTGCTTGACACAATCTGATCTGAGTAACACATATGCACAAAGGGACATTTTCACTGGATAAGGATCTAATGAAAGGATTAGCACTGATAACACATATTTCTAGCAATAAATTTCAGTCAAGTGGATCATCTGTTCCAGTATATTTTATTTTTTTCATGAAAGGAAAGAAATATTACTCAAAACAGTTAACAATTATAACAAAATTCTTTGATCTTGATTAGGCTGCGCAAGATAATTTGGTTTGTTCCACATTGGTTATATATAAGCCCCTTTGAATACAAATGAGAAACCTTATGACATATTAAATCGCAAACTGCTGCAATTTAGTTTTCACAGGGCTTTAACTCTCAAATCACTGCAAAATGCTTTTTTTAACAGGGGGGTGGGGGGGGGGGGGGGAACATGGTCGGGTTAAAACAAAATCAGTGAGAATAACCAATTGAAATGGTAAATCACAGCCATTTATATACATGTAAAATTATGTAAATAAATAAATATAGAAATAACAATATAGAAATATTTTCTTGGTAAAGGGAATTTGACAAAGTTCAGATTAATGTAAACATAATACTTGGTCCCAACTGAACCTTTACCACTCTGGGCTAATTCAGCAGATGACAATTTGATGACATTTTTCTTATTTTTCCCCATAAAATAAGTTTGACATTTCATACAAATGGTCTCTAGGGAAGAAAATTTGCATGGAATGTCAAATCCTGTGGAGACAATTTTTATGAAATGCCGCAACCTGTTTTCAGGGTAAAATAAAAAAAAATAAAAAAATCTTCAAAATGTCATGTGCTGAAAATTTTATACAGTGTACTATGCCTTAAATTATTTAAATGTTAAAAACAAATTGACTGTTGTGTAAAAATATAAGGTTTAACAAAATTTAATAATTCTTTTGAAATACAAAATTATCTGAATTTAAATTGTTTTAGAAAAGTTTAAAAAAAAAATGAAATAAATACAATTTACGTAGATACATATTATTTAGTTGTAAAAAATGTGGTTAAATATTGTCCCACAGGTATTTTTGACCTGGTTCAACTGAAATTGGTCCAAGGAATACACCTCATTTGGTCCAGCTGATAATCACTTAGACAAGCAGTCCAAGTTCCAAGTAATTTGGTCCAAAGAATATATGTCACTGCAAAAAGTACTTTTTAATAGGGGTTAAAAACAAAATAAGTGAGAATAGCCTACCAACTGAAATGGTAAATTCAAGCCATTATAAAATTATGTAATAAAAATAAATAAATAAATAAAACAAAAATAAAGAAAACTTCATCACTCTCTGGGCTAATTCAGCAGATGACAATTTGATGACAGTTTTCTTATTTTTTTTCCATAAAATAGATTTTGACATTTCATGAAAACTGTCTTCGCTGAAGGCTATTTGCATGGAATGTCAAATCCTGTGGAGATAATTTGTATGAAATGCAAAAAACCTGTTTTTTTGGGAAATAGAAAAATTATTCAAAATGTCATCTGCTGAAATTTTTCTACAGAGTACATTTAATTGTCAAAACAAGTTGATTGTAGTGTGAAAATATTAGTCTTCACAAAATATAATAATTCTTTCAAAAATACAAAATTATCTCAACTAAAATTGTTATATCAAAGGTAAAATAAAAAAAAATAAATAAATAAAAAAAAGAAGAAAGAAAATGAATTTATGTAGATACATATTATTTAGTTGTAAACATGTGGTTTAATAATTGGTCCAACAGGTATTTATGACTTGGTCCAACTGGAATTGGTCCAAGGAATACACCCCATTTGGTCCAACTGATAATCACTTGGACCAGTCCAAGTCCAATGGTCCAAGTGATTTAGTCCAAGGAATACACTGACCCGCTTAATTGTATAAGAATTCCATTATAATTTATTGAGACAGTCCAGTCTTATGACGATATCGAAGCGTCTTGAATTAATTGTCTTTATATTCAATTATAAATAGCCATCATCGGATATTAGGGTGTTATATTTATGGAAAAACATATATGGGAGAGATCGAGATTTTCCAGATTTGTATTCTTTTCATTACTTGTTAACAGAACTTTGTATTCTTTATGACGAGAAGAACCACTGTTTCCTATTAACGGAGCGGAGCATAGATGGGGATTTTAATTATATTTCATCCTAACATATTACAGAATAATGTAAAAAAACGTAAAAAAAAATATTTTGTCACCGTGAATATATATACATATATATATATATATATATATATATATATATATATATATATAGATCTATACCGTCGATCTGTTTAGATCTAAAATAATAACTGGCTGTAAAGTTTTCTAAATGGTCCCACAGCCAAACTTATACTCTGTATCTCAGAATTAGATTTGCAACTTCTTGAAGTAAATTTACAGATTAAGGCAATAATAATATTAATGTAATGAATCTATTAATGCCTTTACTGATTACGAGGGCGAGTCAATAAAAAACCAGCCTAACTTATTTCTGGGTGAGATCGATCTCTTCTTTTTCGATGTAATTGCCCTCTAGAATGATGTACTTGGACCAATGGTGTTCCAGTGCCATCAGCCCAGAACTGAAGAAGCCAGGGTCCTTGTCTCTGACCCACTCCTCAACTGCCGCCACGACTTCTTCGTTGGACCGGAAATGACGTCCATGGATATCCTTTTTCAAGTTTGGGAATAGGAAATAGTCACTAGGAGCTAAGTCCGGAGATTAGGCGGGGTGTGGTATTAGCTCAACAGCATCCATTGCAATTTTGCAAGTGTGGACTCTTGCATTGTCCTGTTAGAGCAGAATCCCTTTGGAGAGTTTACCTCGGCGTTTTTCACGTATCACAATTCTCAGTTAGTCGAGCAAATTTGCATAACATGCACCTGTTATTGTACTTTTCTTTGCTAGAAAGTCCAACATAATAACGCCTTGTGCATCCCAAACTACAGTTGCCATCACCTTGCCAGCAGATGGTTGCGTTTTGAACTTCTTTGGCCTCAGAGACCCCAGCCCTACACTCTGGCGACTTTGAGCTTTATTCTCTGGCTCATAATAATGGACCCAGGTCTCATCTACAGTCACCAGACGTAAAAGGAAATCATCTTCCTTTGACCTAAACCGCTTCAACAATGCGCTGTATACTGATGCTCTGGTTGCCATTTGCTCGTCGCTAAGGGATTTTGGGACCCAACGGGCTGTTAGCTTGTGCATACCCAAGCAATCATGTAAAGTTGTTGAAACGCTACCATGTGAAATGTGTAATGCATTCGCTATTTCTTCCACCTTAATTCGCCTATCAGAGTACACCAGATCCCGTACTTTGTTACACATTTCTTCATAGGTGGCATCTGATGGGCGTCCAGACCTGGTTTCGTCTTCTAAAGACGTTCTACTGTGTTGAATTCCCCAACCCAGAATTTAACTTGTGCATACGATGGTGCAGAAGACCCATAAACATTGGTCAACTCGCAATGTATTTCCTGACCTGTTTTCCCTTTCAAATACAAGTACCGAATTACAGCACGGTACTCAACTTTTGATGAGAAAAGCTTACTTTTGCATCGCTAGCCATGTTTGACATTCAATATCTTATGAGTGAATGATACGATAAGGGTGCAATTTTGCCTCAGGCCTAAAACATGTCTCACCAATAATAGTCCAATTATTACAGCTCGCATCTGGAACAGAAAGAAAAAGTTAAATACTCGAGTTATAATGCACAACTTCTGAACCGAACCGAACTGAACACGAACATTGTGCCAATAAATACAAGAGTCCCGAAAAAGTATGACGCAAATTAACAATCAACAATAAAAAGAAATCGAAAATTGATAAAAAGAAAGTAATAAGATTTTCCGTGAAAGGTATGAGAAAGGAACACAAGAAAGAGAAGGCTTAAGGTAGTTAACTGGGGAAAAAGAAATAAAATACTGATTTCTTTCACCAATAAACAAATCCTTTGTTTACTTTCTTGTCCACAGAAAAGAAACTGACACGTGATCATTTAAGCGGGAAGAGTTACGTCATACAGGTAACTGCCTAAGGGACTTTCTGGATTAAGATGACTGAACTGTCGTTTTTTTCTGTGGAAGGTGTGAAATACAGAATAGAATAGCACATTATCTATAGGTTAATGTATTGTGCAGTTAAAATAAAAAGATTACACTTTGGGCTTTAAGCACGTCTGGTTATAATTGTTCAATTGAAACATTGCGGGAACCACAAATACCTGTGCTGATTTGCTCTCAAGACACTATGATAATGGTTAACAAGCTTCAGATATTCAGAGCAGTGACGAAGTTGAAGATCAGACGGTGCTTGATGTCAATGATAATTTGTATGAGGTCAACGTCATTGATTCCAATCAGTTTGCTCCCAAAACCTTTGCAAGTTGTGAGTTACCTAATGATGATTCGTTTGAAAAATGTGATTGTTCAGGCTTCAGTAAAGTTGATTTTAACATGAAAATTGAACAAACTAGGGATTATGACATTTCAGATATCAGGTCGATGATTCTGAATGGTAAAGAAAGTAAGGACGTTCAGAAGCACTGTCTCTTGATAGAGGACATGGTGTACTATCTCTCAAGTGTAGATGATGATCCACGCTTGATATTGTTCATTTCCAAGTATCTTAGAATCCTTGTGGTGAAACAATACCATGATCAGAATGGACACATGGGTGTACAGAAAACATTTGATTCTGTACGCCAAAAGTATTATTGGCCAAATCTGTTTAAAGAAGTTAACAAGTATGTTGGTGAATGTACTATTTGTCAGACAAGGTCTTTACAGAAAGTCAAACAGCCTTTGCAAGAAACTGATATTCCACCATACCCAATGGATAAGGATCTTTCAGGCCCTTATCCTACGACTATGTCAAGAAACAAATATATCATAGCCTTTAATATAGTGGTTGGCCAGAAGCTTTTCCTGTACCTGACAAAATTGGTGAAATTGTGGCTAATTTGATTATTGATCAAATTTTTCCACACTTTGGCTCTTGTTTACAACTGGTTACAGATAATGGAACAGAAAATGTATGTTGAAACATTCTGAAGTTTTAAATATTGAAGTTGATTTATTAACTGATACTTACAATTCAGTGTATGATAACTTTGCAGAGTACCAGTCTCTTTCTGTTTATAATCACAGAGGTGAAAGATCACTGCTTCAAATTATCAGACAATTAATGAGTTCATTGTTTGGTACTGTGTCAGAAAATGACCTTAAAAATATTGATAGAAACATCAAAGCTTTGACTGGTAATCAGAAACAAATTATACATGACTTAGATGTAGGCTTATCAGTGTTGAACTTAACTAGAATGCAGGTATCAGAAAAGAGGAGGTCAATTATGGATTTGATAATAGTTGTTCAAAAACTAGATTGAAAAATTTTCAATCTTCAGCAAGCCTGCCCACGTTTTCACAAAAGTTTGTAAGGCTTGAACAATTCATTCATACGTATTTAAAATTTCAACTGATTTGAGAGGAAATAAAACTAGCACCTCTGGATGCTGTATTCTATCTCGAAAGCCTAAAATCTGAGCTTAACCTGTTGTCCATGCAACATCTATCAATAAATACAATTTCTCCAAAAGATCTTAAAGAACTATTAATTGAGGTTGAATCAAAACTTCCAAACAACTTTGAGTTACCAAGAAATCCCAGAAAAGATATTTGGTACTTTTACAAAACTCTTACAAGTATTACTTAATTGGAAGACTATGAGATTAGGATAATCCTTAAGATTCCACTGATAAACACAAAAGAATATGAAATTTACCGAAAATATAATCTACCATTGACAATGGCTACTAAACAAATGAACATTATGTTAAAGTACGCTTTGGAAACTGATATGTTGATGGTGTCTAAAGATAAAACTAAATTTTTGTTCTTATCTGAAAATACATTTCAAATGTGCAATAGGTATCATTTTCGGTTCTGTAATCCAGAGACAGCTTTCTATCAGGCTAACATAAATAAGTTTTGTGTTGTCGCATTGTTTATGCAAAACCAGTGTAACATCAAAGAATTTTGTAAGCAAATGGTTGTTTTAGGCCAGAAACTGCCTTTGACCAGATATCTTTCATATGGTCTTTGGACTGCTGTCTCTGATGTATCTTTGACATTTACAATAAATTGTCAGTCATATACACCTGAAACCAAAGACATTAAAATGAAGTTTTTAAAAATAAAACATATTTTAACAAGCAATACTTAACCTATAGATAATGTGCTATTCTATTATGATTTCACACCTTCCACAGAAAAAAACGACCATACAGTCGTCCCATACAGTCTTAATTCAGAAGGCCCCTTAGGCAGTCACCTGTGTGACGTGACTCTTCCCCCTCTTTTGATCACATGTCAGCTTCTTTGACGGTAAAGCCCTAAAGGGTAGAGCTAAGCGGGGATAGGGAGGCGGGATTGTCTTATCTATACGTTAAGTATTGCTTGTTAAAATATGTTTTATTTTTTTTAAAAAAAACTTCATTTTAACTGCACAATACATTAACCTATAGATAATGTGCTAGAATTAGAATAAAAAAGGTGGGAAGGAACTCCCATTTCTAACACTTAACAAGCAGATCCCTCCATTACTGGATTAAGGCTCAGGAAACTCTTAGAATAAGCTTATTCTTGATATAAATCTTAAGAATAAGCCCATTCCAACATATATATAAGATATTAATTACCTTAATATATGTACTGTAGGCTTTGGAGGCTGTCAGTCTTCTTTAGGCATCCAAGGCACTGTTTACTTGGCCCCCCACTTTTTGGGCCACCATAACTGGGCCCAAATCATGAAGGTTTTGGACTTGCTGAGACATATCCCTTAGATAGAACTTAGCAAAGACAGAAGATTGATTCAATACTGCTGCTTTGAGAATCTCATTGAGCAGAACCTTATCGAAAAAGGCCCAAAGAAGAAGATAGAGCCCTAACTTTATGGGCTTAAATCTTAAGAAGGGAAAGTCTTTACGGGTGAGTTTCCTATAGGCAAGTTTAATAGTATAAGATATCCATCTTGAGACAGAGGATTTAGAAATATCTTGTTTGCCTTTAATTGGTAGAAATAGTCTACAGTCAAACCTGTCTTAAGCAGCCACCCATGGGAAGCTTAAAAAGTGGCTGCTGAAGGCAGGTGGCTGCTTAATACAGTTCAAATATATAGGTATGTGAATTTTGGGGCAACTTTCCTCTGGCTGCTTAATACAGGTTGGCTGCTTAATAGAGGTGACCACTAACACAGGTTTGACTGTAGTTCTATTTTGATGGTAAGGTCTAGTCATCTTAAGATAGAATTTTAAGGCTCTTATAGGGCATAAAAGTCTATCCGAGTGTTCCCTTTTACATATACGGGCTAAATTAGGGATACTGATAGGGTCTGGGCAAATGGAGGGAAGCTGATTCTTAGCCAGAAACCCAGTTTGAACTATCAGAGATACTGATCCATCAGATTGATTGAATCTTAAATGGTTTGAATGCATTGCCAGGGCATGAATCTCGCTACATCTTTTGGCAGTGGCAAGAGCTAAGAGAAAGGCTGTCTTTAATGTTACATGGAGTTTAGAAGCCTTATGTAAAGGTTCATATGGGGCTTTCTGTAGACAGACTTTTTTTTTTTTTTTTTTTGATTTGGGTTTTACGGCCCTTTCAAGAATATTTCACTTATATCGAGCCGATCGTTCATCGAAGGTGGGCGAAAACTGGAGTACCCGGAGAAAAACCACCTGACCATCCGTAAGCAGAACTTGGCTTTCCCACATATGACCCGAGCTAGGCTCGAACCACAGCGGTGAGAAACCTAATGGATTAAGAGTCAACTCTCTTATCCACTAGGCTACGGGGGCCCTGTAGACAGACTTAGACCCAAGATAAATCCCTTTTAGGAGTAAGAGATCTTTGTACAGGGCATTGTAATTCAAAACATCTTATTTATTCTGATAAGACAGGGTTAGACCCGATTCTATTACCAGTCTTAAATTTAAGAGTATTAGATATCATAGATCTTTATCCTTTAATAGTGCTAATTTGATACTTTTTCTCAGAGAAAA
The DNA here is from genome assembly GCA_964016985.1 of Anodontia alba. NCBI lineage: Eukaryota > Metazoa > Mollusca > Bivalvia > Lucinida > Lucinidae > Anodontia > Anodontia alba. The sequence goes on along the minus strand of OZ024826.1, from coordinate 65,262,600 downwards.
GGTAAATGAGGAAATCGGCTATAACAGAAAGAGGGGTCGAGACCGGATTAACCTTCTTTCTATGATACCAATGGGTAAATATGATCCATTTCGCGTCATAGACCTTCTGAGTTGATGTTCGTCTTGATTTGGAGACAAAATCTGCAACGTTTTGTGAAAATTTTTTATCTCTAACTGATTGCTTGATAACTCACAGATGTGAAGGTTGAGTACTGGGGGATTTTGATGTTGAAACTTTCCTTTTGCTTGTGTCAATAGTTTTGGAAAGAGTGGAAGATGAACTGGACCTGAGACTAATAATTGTAGAACCTCTGAGAACCATGTTTGTTGCAGCCAAAGAGGGGCTATAAGAACTATTCTGCACTGAGACTGGCGTTTCTTGTTCAGGACAGAAGGAATCAGTATTGTTGGAGGAAATGCGTAAGCATGAAGATGGTTCCAGTTCATGGAAAATGCGTCTATTGTGAAGGCTTGATTGTCCAGAATTGGGGACACATAAAGCGGAAGTTTGTGATTGAAATATGTCGCAAACAGATCCAGATTGGGATAGTTGAACATTTGGAAAATTTAATTTGCTATCGATTGATCCAATGCCCTTTCTGTTTTGATGATTTTGTCTGCCAAAACATTGAATTTGCCTGGGATATGACGAATCCTGACGACTATATGATGTTTTAGGCACCATTGGAGAATCTTCTATACCTCTACACAGAGGTTGGGAGAATGTGTTCCTCCTTGCTTGTTGATATATGAGACCACTGTTGTGTTGTTGGTAGACATTATGACACAAGAATGGTGAATATATTTTAAGGCTCTTATCAGTGCAAAACGAATGGCCATTATTTCCAAGATGTTGATATGGAGCTGGGATTGGTCTTCCGACCTGTGACCATGAAAGGATAGACTCATCGGTTCAAGATGAGCTCCCCATCCGCGTTGACTGGCATCCGTATAAAGGAATACATAGGGGTCTGGAGGGTGAATAGGCATTCCTTGAACGAAGTGATTGGTGTCCATCCACCATTTTAGATGGAATCTGATCATACTGTTGATCATAACTTGATGATCTAATGGAAGAATATGAGGTTTCCAGACTGATAATAGGCTTATTTGCAGAGGTCGTAAATGCTGTCTGCTTAGATGAATTAAATCTGCTGCTGCACTGAGTTTGCCTAAAGTAAAGTTCATGCCGAAACTTGAGTCTGAGAAAGAATTGTTTTGATAGTCAGAATAAGAGTTTCTACTCGTTTCACTGGTACTCTGACTATATTCTGTTGTGTTAGAAATTCCATACCTATAAAGGTGAATTTTTGTGTTGGTATCAAATCTGACTTCTATAGATTTGGTATAAAACCTAGATTTTGTACCGTTTGAAGAGTGTATTTTGTGTGAGAGATAAGTCGATTGCGAATCAGATCTCTTATTAGCCAATCGTCTAGGTAGGGGAAGAGAGATACGGCACGTAGTCATAAGTCTGCTGCTATCACATTCATTAACTTTGTGAAAATCCACAGACTTAGGGACATTCCAAAAGGTAAGGCTGTGAACTGAAAGACCTGATGTTCGTAGACGAACCAAAGGTATTTTCTGGATCTCGGATGTATCGGGACATGAAGATATGCATCCGTCAGATCTATGGAGACAGCCCAGTCATTGGCCATTATCGATTGTCTTACAAACTTGAATGTCTCCTCTTGAAATGCTGTTTGTTTATATACTGATTTAGTAAAGAAAGATCTATTACTGGGTGTAACTTTCCGTTCTTTTTTCGCACTAGAAATAGCCGGGAATAAAAACCGGGAGTTCCCGGATTCAATACCCTTTCCACTGTCCACTTCTTGAGAAGTTCTCCGATCTCTTCTCGTAATAACGGGGAGGAAGATTGACTCAGATTTATCGGAACTACCGATAAGGGAGGAACTGACTTGAATGGGATTTTGAACCCGTTTCAGACGATAGAGTGGACCCACTTCCTGTCTGTCAATTCTTCCCATTGTTCCACTAAATGGGCCAACCATCCTCCCACTGGAATGTCTGGACGTGGTAGGGCTGGCAGTGGAAAGAGTTGGACTTCAGAATTTTGTGGAGGATGAGGCTTGCTTAGAGGAGGGGAACTGTTTCTGATTTCCACTTCTCTTAGCACATTCTTTTCTACTTGATGAGTATGACTGTGTCTGAATTTTAGACCTGTAAGACTGTGTTTGCTTAGGCCTGGAGGGTTTAGTCGGCTGCTTCGGTCTCTTACAGACCGGAGGAGCCGGATAAGTCACTTTTTGTTGTTGTTGCATGGTACTAGCAACAGAGGAAGTTGCCAAGAACCTTTGTTGTTGGGCCTCAAAATTGCCCTTGGCAACTTCCTTAATCTTGTTACCAAATAAGGTATTTGAATTTACTGGAGCGTTTCGCAGCTCATAGTTGGAATTCTCTAATAAAAGCTTAGACTTGGCCAGCACCGCATCATATCTAGCTTGGAAGATCTCCGTAGCTAAGATCATAGATATAGCCGTAGCATGTTTTACTGATTTAGCTACGGCTTCAAGCAGTCTCGAAAGAGCTGGCATGGACATTGTCTGCTGCTGCATACATAAGTATGCAGCAGAAGAGAATAGATCCGCATGCGAGTTTATCGCTATAAGTTTACGTGCTCTTTTTTCCCATACTTCAATGTTTCTCATTGGAATGGAGCATTTTCCCTTGCTCGATAAATCCATCAGGGAAGCCTCCGATTCCAAGAAAGGAATGTTATCTGTCAGTCTGAAGATGCAGACCTAGAAGAGGAGGCTGTAGAAGACGATCTACGTCTTCTCCTCTTCTCGGACTTATGTTTCCTTCTAGACTGGTCCTTTCTGGAAATATGTCCAGAGAGGGAAGTCTGTGAGATTTGTCTGTTGTAGGATCTCCAGTTGTTGTCAGGCAGCTTGATGACAACACTGAGATCGGACATACTACTAAAGTCCGGTTCCAGGGATAAAAGAACTGTTTTTGAGTTATTTGTTGGGTTCTGAACTTCATGTCTGTATGAATGTTCAGAACCCAAGTTTGATTTATTAGTAATGAAATCCATGCCCATGGCATAATTATCACCAAATATAGATTGGTATAAAGTCTGATGACTGGTGACCGGTTGACCTGTGACCGGTGAATATTGACTTTCCCCTGGATGAATATTTTCTAAGTCCAATGACCGGTGGCTGGATGGCCTGTGACTGGTGATTGACTGACTTGTAATCTTCTGTGTAATACCCTGTTGACCGGTGGCCAGTCTGTGATGTCTTCTTGTCCAGTGGGTATTTGACCAGTGGCTGGTTGACCGGTGCTGGCGGTTGGTGGACTTATACTCCTCTGGGTACAAGTACCCTTGGAGTTGCCACCTGGATGGGTCCTACCAGGGTTGATTCCCTGGAACAAAAGCATTTTATGTATTTGTCATGATTATCCCAACGCGATTTTATATGACCACATTCACCACGAAGAATCGTCATGAAAGTCACGAAAAACTCATTACATTGAACGAGCGATGAATAAATACAAGAAACTGAAAATTGATTTACAACAAAAGATAGGATGAATAGTGAAAGGTATGATAAAGGAACATGAGAAAATACAAAGATTAGAAATTCAACTGGAGAAAAAGGAGGAAAACATAGATTTCTTTCACCCGGAGAAAAATTCCTTGTTTACTTTCTCATCCACAGAAAAGAAACTGACACGTGATCAAAAGAGCGGGAAGAGTGACATCACACAGGTGACTGCCTAAAGGGCCTTCTGGATTAAGACTGTATGGGATGACTGTACAGCCGTTTTTTCTGTGGAAGGTGTGAAAGCAGAATAGAATAGCACATTATCTATAGGTTAATGTATTGTGCAGTTAAAATTGAATCACCTTTTGGCATCATAAAGTTAAATAACACATGTAAAGCTTCAAATAAATATTTACAGTTACCTGACTATTTTGGTAAATATAGTCACTTTGAAAGATCAGATCCATTGAAAGAACTTTTGAAGTTGCACAATATTTCACACTTTTCCATTTGGAATGATTCCAAAATGGATGTTGTCAAATTTAAGTCATTAAATTTACCATCTCATTTGTTGGGTTTGAAAGAGATTCCTATGCGAAACTTTCTCCATGAAACCGGATTATATAAATCAATTAATTTTGACAATGACAAAAGCAAAACATACTGGACTCTTGTTACAGTCATTTTGATTGCATCGGTTCTCAGTACAATTGTAATTGTCTGGCTGATTTCGCGTAAGGCTAAGTGTTATCAGGTTAACCAGATAAATGGCAAACCATGGGCTAATAGTCATGACCTTGAGAGGGTAAATGTGAAACAGTCACCTTCCAATAGTGAAGATATAGAGCTGTCGGTTCTTAAAGAACAACACGTTAGTGACAAATTAGAAGGACAACAAACCTCCTTCAAGCGGACTGACCCAACATTAGCATGGGCACAAGGCCCGAAGATGTCGACATAATCCTCTATAAGTGTCATCTGGTGTAAATAAGAAGATTGAATACATGATGGTGTAAATGTAAATGTAAATAAGAAGCTTGTATACATGATTATTGTATACATGATTTAACGTTATGAACTTTTATGACAACCCGTATGTGTATATATTCATCATAGTGTAATTGCAATGACATTTGTGTGCCATGTATGACCCTCAAGGTCATGGATGGACAAGAATAATTTTTTTAATTAAAGTCCTGGGTATGACCCTTAAGGTTATGTTCAGGTGAAGATTTTATTTTTCACCAAGTCCTTAGTATATGATGGCCCTGAAGGCTGAGGTGAAGATAGTAAAATACAACATTTTTGTTCTCAGCCTTATGGCGCTATAGTTATGCAGTGTCTGTATGGATGTTGTAGCTATCAACCACAGCCATACCCTACATTTATGGTTGTGAATCAACATTTTCTATCTGCCTGTGTGGATGACATTCTAATACCAAATATGTCCTATAGAGCTCCAGAAATGGCAATACCAGAACTGCCAATGACGGTGGACCTAAGAATTGACTGTGGGCTGCCACCGTCAAAGAAACAAAGAATTTCTTGAGAAACAGTTAACAAAAGTGAAAAATAAACACTGACTTTAAAGTAGTTGAAAGTGACTTTTTATGTTTTAAATATATTTAAATGTCAATAGACATTTATCCTGGTCATTAGTTTAAATAATAAACACTTTTTTTGTGTACATGTTATTTTCATCAAATATGTGATCATCCTGACCAATTATGATTTAGAGAGCAATGTTGGTTATTGATCATGTATCATGGTCAGTAATGAACAGAGAGTTTATTGATCATATGTTTGTTGATTGCATGTTTATATGACTTAAAAATGAATACATATATATGCATATTTTATGGTTAAGAAAACATGAACAGATTAGGTTGTGTTTATTGAAAGAGTAAATTAATTAGAGGTTAATTGATTTACTTTAAAGAAAGAGGTGTAACGTAGTTATGATCTACCCAGGTTATTTGTAGGACAAAAGTGGCATTGATAGGTCTTAAAGTGAGGGGTGCCTATATGCCTGAAAGATTGTTGATAGGTCGTAAACTTGTTTGAAACCTTTTACAGTTAATTTTGAACGAGATTTATTCATTTAAAATATTAAATCTACTATTGTATAAAATGCAACAATGTATTTAAAAAAGCACCTATTATACATTATTGTTTATATTGGATCTCATTCAAAACCACTGTTGATGTTGGACTCTATACAAAACCATTGTTTATAATTGAAAGTATTTGAAGACTATTAAACATGTGGTTGCATCAGAATCACATGTATATTATGTACTGTTGAATTGGGCCTGAAGACTGCTGCACTAATAATTAGTAATTTAAAGAAAACTGGCCTTAAAAATATAAATGCATGAAGTTTTGGAAACTATGATTTAAACAGAACTGTTATATAATGTTTTAAAAGAAAATCCTTTGGGTATAATTTATAGATCATGCAAATTATTTAGACTTCCAGTTTATAGCAGCAGCATTCTTTTAGTGCTTTGTACCTTTTTGCAGGTGTTCAGTAATATTGTGCAATACCCTCAGTGAGTGACAAGACATTAAATAATGCAGAGTATGATAGACATTTGGTACAAGTGACAAGACATTAAATAATGCAGAGTATGATAGATATTTTGTACAAACAAGCATGGGTAGTGAAATGTGAGAAATGTTCCAAAAACATATATATAGTCTGGATCTGATCATGTTAGTCAGATAGGATGAGTTGTGGTTAGTAATAAATAGGGAATCATTAGAGTTGTAGTGATGGTTTGATAAAGCTAGAATTTTGCTTAGTCTCCAGCAACCGTCCGTTATATTGATTCAGCGAATTTTTTTGAGTTGTCTGATTTTACAAATGAAAAATTAAACCATAGAAAATTTCACAGACTTTATTTTTATTCACAAAAGCGAAGTACTAACTTAAAAACTATATGATCATTGTTAAAAATACAAGGTACGTTACAGCTTGCTCGCAGCCTTTGGCACTGTAAGGCTACAGCTGATTTTATTGGTCATAACCTTGTAACAGTGTTTGAGAAAAATAAACTTATATTTGTGAGGAATTTTCTAGCATGATTATGTAGCCATGGCACATTTACCTCCTCTGAGAACCTATTAATTTTTTTTGCATGCTTTTCTTTCAAAAAATCTCTCTGGAAATCACTCAGCTTGCACAATTACATAAAAACTGGAGTATTTATATTACCGGTATAGCTGGAATTAATGTTTGCAAACAAAATTCCACAACTATCTACCCTTAAATTATGTATGGATTAAAGTTTTCTCTGATCAAGTGTCTAAATTCATTTTTAATCAAAAGCTTGTTTCCACTGTTTAAGGTAAACAGAGACACCTCAAACAGACCGCACTCTAAATTGGAAGCTTTTGCCTCACTTTTCCAAGAGAGATCAATATGCTTTCTTGGTATATCAATCTTTAGGGGCTACTTATAAAGGAAAGACTTTGTATCCCTTCTCTCAGAGTGATCTCCCCTTAATCATGTTATATGGAAAATTTGTTTACATAAAAGTTTCACAGATACTATTCACTGTGGTATACCGGACAGTAGCATCAAACAGAACTTGCAACTCTGTCCGACCGGTAATCGCAATCTTGGGGTTTGTATTTCAGGTAGGTCACCTGTTTATTTTATCATTTTTATTGTTTTTGATTACACCTAGCCAGTTTGAATGCTTGCAGAAACGAGATTAGATAATAACTGTTCCCTCATAATAGCTATATGTGGGAGAAAGGGTCTTTCAGACGGGAGAGACTCAAAGATGTCTGGGTTGATCACGGCGAATATATCTGTTTCACTTTAAGTGAGCGTCAATAAAATGTGTTTTCCAATAATTATCCCAGTCAAAAGAAAGAATATTTGACCTTTTGAGAGCAAAAGTTATTTCCCTCGCCATGTACAACAACTATGTAGCACAATTTCCCCGATTTAGGATTTTCAATGAATAAACAGTTGTACACTGTCTTCGGCACGACTGTCCATAGTCTTGCTACTGTACATAATCAATAGTTGCCACCAGTGCATTTTTGACTGTCCGCAAACTTGCAACTATAAAATTACAGCTGGTCAGTAGTTTTCAATTGATTTTAATGCTTTATGCAGCTGCAGTCTTATGGATACTCGTCTAGAGACATAGTTAGTCGCATCTACAATGCACTGTCGGCGAAATACAATTAAATGCATAAAATCAAATTTAAATAAAAATGCTTTTATTCAGTCAAATATGCAGTATCACTTAATTTCAAGTACCGAAAACATTATGGATCACAAAGGCTGAACTTACATTCAAATATATTCAAAACACATGTTACTAATATCTCTCGTTCGTCTGTCATTACTGACAATGACCAGTCCTAATCAACTGTGTGATGTGTTATTTATGTGTTCTAAAATGGCTGATGAGACCAATCTTAGCTCTAAACTGCCTGTTGAAGACAGAACAAGAGAGGTCTGAGGAAGAAAGCTCTGTTGGTGATGCCTTAGCTCTGGCTTTCCGCTGTGCACGTTTCTGCTCGGCTTCGCTGATTTTTTTTGCTTCGTATTCACCAGTTCCCCTTTTCATGAGGCCTCGCCACTTTGTACGATCCTGTGCAATCTGTTCCCATGACTCTGTTGGTATGTTGAAGTCTTTAAGGGCGGCTTTGAGGGTGTCCTTGTATCGCTTCTTCTGACCACCATGGGAGCGTTTTCCTACTAAGTTCCCCATATAGGATTTTCTTTGGCAAACGTTCATCAGGCATTCTGGTAACATGGCCTGTCCATCTTAACTGTGCCAATTTCAGAAGAGTATGTACACTCTGCATCCCTGCCCTTTTCAGGACTTCTGTGTCTGGAATCCTGTCTTGCCACTTGATCTTTAGAAGTTTTCTAAGACAGCTTGTATGGAAGTGGTTCAGTCTTTTGGCATGCTTTTGGTAAACTGTCCAAGTTTCGCATGCGTATAATAGTGTTGGCAGCACTACCGATCTATATACTTTCAGCTTTGTGTCAAGTCTGATTCCACTTCAGTCCTAAATACTTCCACGTAGCCGGCCAAATGCTGCACTAGCTTTGGCAATTCTAGCATTGACTTCATCATCAATGTGCACAACTCTAGACAATGTGCTTCCAAGGTAGGTGAACTTGTCTACCACTTGCAGTCGTTGACCTTTCACTGTGATGGTAGGCTCCTTGTAAGGCTTTCCAGGTGCTGGCTGATATACTACCTGTCTTTTTTATGCTGATCATGAGATCATAGCTGTCACATGAATCAGATACTTGATCCACACCTTTTTGCATTTTCTCTTCTGTTGGAGCACCCTTTACCATGTCATCAGCAAAGAGGAACTTGTCTAGCACCTCTGTCTGCACCTTAGATTTAACTTGCAACCTTCTTAGGTTGGAAAGTTTCCCATCAAAGCGATACCTAATAGGTATACCATTGTCACCATCCTGGAAAGCATCTGTAAGCATGGCAGAAAACATCATGCTGAACAGTGTTGAAGCTAGTACACAGCCTTGCTTAACTCCATTTGTCACAGGAAATGAATCAGAAAATTCGCCATCATTTTGGACCCTTGCAAGCATACCATCATGGAACTGCTGCGCCACTGCTATGAATTTGGCAGGACAGCCAAACTTTGCCATAATTTTCCAAAGTCCCTCACGACTGACTGTATCAAATGCTTTGGTAAGGTCGACAAAGGTCATGTAGAGGTCCACATTCTGTTCCTGGCATTTTTCTTGAAGCTGTCGTGCTGTAAAGATCATGTCTATTGTTCCTCTGTTTTTCATGAATACACACTGGCTTTCTGGTAGAAGCCCTGACCGTTCGAGGTGTTCATTCAATCGGTTCAGTAGGACCCTAGCAAGGATCTTCCCAGCAATTGACAATAAAGAGATGCCTCGATGATTGTCACAGACTTGAGGATTCCCTTTCCTTTTGAATAGGTGGATAATTGTTGCATCCTTGAATTCTTAAGGGATGGCTTCTTTTCTCCACATAATGTGAAATAACTCTGTCACTTTCTCTGCAACTGGAGGACCTCCTGCTTTGTAGATCTCTGCAGGTATTGCATCTGATCCTGGAGTCTTGCCAGATGACAGGAGTTTTATTGCTTTCACTGTTTCAGAGACGGTTGGGAGCTCATCAAGCAGTGGATTACATTCCACCTGTGGTAGTCTGTTGATAGCTTCATCATTGATAGATGATGGCCGATTAAGGACACCATCAAAGTGTTCAGCCCATCTTTTCAAGATAACTTCTTTGTCAGTCAGAAGACTAGTTCCATCTGCACTAAGGAGTGGGGTGGTTCCTGAGCTCTTGGGACCATATACTGTCTTGAGTGCATCAAAGAACTTTTTCATGTCCTTTCTGTCTGCAAAGGACTGGATTTCATCAGCCCTTTTTCTCAGCCAGGAGTCTTGCATGTCTCTGAGCCTCATCTGAACTGTCTTGCATATGTTTGAATAGGCAGTCTTGCTAGATACTGAGCTGGTATTTCTGAGGTAAGCCTTGTGTTTTTGGTGTTTCTCTTCAAGGAGTCCCTGAATTTCTTTGTCATTCTCATCAAACCAATCTTGGTGTTTGCGAGATACTGGTCCTAGGGAATCCATTGCTGAAGAGTGAACGGTGTCTCTGAAGACTGTCCAGCTCTCATCGACATCTTCTGAACTGTGTTCCAGTGCATCTAAATGGCTGCAGAGATCGCTGACCAATGCTTGCCTCTTGCTGTCATGTTTCAGCTTAGAGCCATCTAATTTCTTTGGCACCTTCTTGCCTTGTGGTCATCGTATAGGCTGAATGCGCAGGTTGAGTTTGCTGACAACAAGCCTGTGATCTGTCCAACAGTCTGCACCACACATAGTTTTAGTCACTCTGTCATCCTGTCTGTCCTTCCTTCGCACTATGACATGGTCAATGAGATGCCAGTGTTTGGAGCGAGGGTGTATCCATGTTGTCTTTCTGTGAGTTGGTAGACGGAAGACTGTGTTGGTGATCAGTAATTCATGCTCTGCACACTTCCTTAAAAGGAGGAGTCCATTGCTGTTGCACTTCCCTACACCTTCAGATCCAATCACTCCTTCCCAGGTCTGGTGGCATTGAAGTCCCCGAGGAGGATGAGTTTGTCTGTCCAGGGTGCTGCAGAAATCACAGAATCCAAATCATCATAGAACTTGTCTTTAACCTCATCTGGGTTGGTCATTGTGGGTGCATAAGCACTTACAATTGTTGCATGCCTCTTGCCAGATAAGGGAAGTCTCAGCATCATCAGGCGGTCATTTATGCCTTTGGGAAGTCCTGAGAGCTTGCTGACAAGGTGTGACTTGATGGCAAATCCTACTCCTGCTTCACGCCGCTCTTCTTTCTTGCGTCCACTCCAGAAGAAAGTGTAGCCAGCACCAACTTCTTTTAAAAGCCCTTCTTCTGCAAGGCGAGTCTCACTCAGAGCTGCAATCTCGACTTTGTATCAGTCAAGTTCTCTACCAACTAGAGCTGTTCTTCGCTCAGGTCTGTCAGAACCAGAACTGACCATTAGGGTGTGCACATTCCAAGCACCAATGGTTAGAGGTATCACCATCTTCTTTTTTCTTGTTTGACCGCTAAGTGGGATTTCCGCTGATCGCGGTTAACCAGCCAGGAGTTTTGAAGCAGGCAATTGTTTAGGGCACCTTTTCTAGCCCCTTCCCCATGCTACGGGGGTGAGCAGTGCGATCCTAAAAAGGTCTGCTCAGTCGCTCAGTTCGGCTGCCGAATTCCCCATACTGCTTCGTTCTTAAGGAAAGCGACCATATAGAACCAAGCCGCCTGTATGCAGGTCTGCAACTACAGCTTCCAGTGTTTCCTCACCTGCTGCTTCGCCGCTTGCCCATCACCACAGGGCTTTTGTATGATTTGCATGTGCTTGCTGTGAATTGTGTTGCTGATTAAGATGACATGCGCTGTGAATTGGATTATAGTGAGGGAGAGGCGTGCAGAGTCAACCTCACTCTCTCATCCTGACCTACCTGGATCCAGAGGCAAGACAGTGTCAGGACATCTGGAGCTAAGCCTGGATGCAGTGGATGACCATGACTTCTTTTGTACCTTGTCATGCTCTCCATGCTCCACAACATGCTGCTGCATCGCCATTTGGGCCGTTGAATCATAGTAATGATTTCTTCTGCCCCAGCTGCCAAAGCAGATTTTACATAACTGGAACAGGCAAATCCAGGTATGCAGGTTTTTGTTTGGAGTTGCCAACTCCTAGATGGATTGCCGACCAGGGCTAGAGAACTCCATCTACCCTAGATATTGCTACACAGATTCTGTTAACAGCTATATAGAAGCAGTAACTTAAATGTCTTATGTAGCTTTGTTACTAACATGATAAGTGATTTAAGATTAAATGACATGATAAGTGATTTAAGATTAAATCACCTCAGTACGGTCTTAAATCACTTGTTACTAACATGATAAGTGATTTAAGATCGTACTGAGGTACTGCTTCAATTAGCCTGACCAGTTACCCCTCAATACAAATGTTTCTTGAAAGGTTTGTTGAGATTTTGTTGTTGTTTTTATGTTGATCTATGACCCATTGACCCATTTTAAGTCATTTCGGGCGTGGTCATTTGTCATCGTAAGGCTACTAGGCAGTTTAGGAATACTTCGTACCCATTCTTTGGCCTTGACCATATGCTAAAATTGCCCGTCTTGAAGCAGTGAAAAGGTGAGAAGGGTCTAGAAACATTGTGATAACCAAATCTCAAGAATGCTGGTAATGTGCAGCTCTTTATACAAATATATCAGTCCCTGGAAGCAGCGAAAGAGAGTGTGTCCAACAAGATCTTCAACCCACATATATAGGCATATTATCTATCTATCGATCGATGGATGGATGGATGGATGGATGGATGGATGGATGGATGGATCCATCCATCCATCCATCCATCTATCCGTCCATCCTACCGTCCGTCCATCATCCATCCATCCACCCTTCTATCTATCTATCTATCTATCTATCTATCTAGCTAGCTAGCTAGCTAGCTATCTATCTTTGTGTCTGGCATTCTTTACATTTCATCTGCTGTATGTGTAGCGCAGAATGCTTTGTTTGTGTTGAGGTTTTACGGCCCAGTCAACCCAATGGGGTCATGTCGAGTGCGGTCAGTTTACCTAACCACACGTTTACTGGGCAGGCTTAGTCCTCTAAGCGGTTAACCAGTAGTGTGCACATTCTTTCGCCAGAAACTGACAACTGCCCTTCTTGAAACAGCGGAAGGGAGCGAATGACCGTAGAAAATATTTCATGATCAATCTCCACGAAAGAATGTTGCCGACCTCGGCGGGGGTTGAACCCGCGATCTCCTGGTCTCCAGTCGGACGGCGCATCCCACTGAGCCACCAAGGCCAGCAGCAGACTGCCTTTGTGGAATAAAGGCTGTTTAGTTTTCTATCTTTACATTTATTTAACCATTTAATATACAACTAGAATAGTCTCTCTTGCAGAATCTCTCCTGCAGAAGATGAGGTAATACGGAAGTCCATGGAAACGTTAAAAAATACTATTCGCTAAATTTGGCCTAAATCTGAGCACTCTAACTGTTATTATATTCGAAATGAATGACTATGTCCGGTAGATGCAGTCCATTGTAAATTTTGTATATACATTTGTTACAGATGTGTCCGACATATTTCATCGTTGACCTTGACAATATAGATTAACCCGCTTTTACAAAATAAAATCTTCTTCCTTATAGACTGGACAAACTCATTTCTGATTTTAGGGGTATCTGTGATTGATTTATTCTTCTTTGTCAGAAATACATTATTTCATGTACATAGTGTCGGTCCTAGCACCTGTCACAGAGCTCGGGCTCAGGACTATCAGGACTACTCCATTCAGAGTTAGACATCCATCAGAACTATGAATTACACAATCAAGAAAATCAAAGAAAGGAATGACAGAAAGAATGACAAGATGTCAGAGGAGTGTATTGTATTTGGGTAGTTTGTTCATTCGTTCTACACACTTTGCATAGAGATAGGATATTGAAATTTTGTGTTAGAATAAAGAATCAGAATAAAGAATCAGAATAAAAATAACTACACTCGTATGGTTTCCGTCTGATGTAGTGCCTGAGGTATGCCCTTTTTTGACCGACACAATAGACTCTAGTCAGCAAGATATCTCGAAACGGGTTTGATTTAGAATCTTGACACTTGGTACGCTGATTGGGAATGATGAGACAATTATCCAATTAACTGAATTTTTACGGGGTTATGCCACTTGTAATATAATGATTATGAAATATTGTCAGCAAGCTATCTCGGTAACTATTTGAGCTAATGCAGGGCCTTGCCGAAACTTGGTGTGCTAATATAATGAGCAGATTACTCGACCGGCCTGACATGACCCTAGCAGTGTTGACTGGACCATTAAACCAATTCAAACAAAAAATCTAAAAGAAATGACAAAAGTACAAAAACACTTCCCAAGAGGATCAACGAATCTTGAGAAAGTAAATGAATACGCTCCCAGGAGAGACGACTCTTGAAGTATCCTCTCAGTCCAACATTCTACCATTTGCAGAAGGAAAAAGAAGCGTAGCAAGAAATCTTAAGATTCCATCAAGCAATGCGTATAAGATTAGTGCCATTTAGATAGGCTTTACTCAAATTCAAGGAGTGTTTGTTTGAGGTAGTACTAGTATTCGTAACTGTTGCCCGGTAGAAGTCACTAATAATGCGACACAATGACCAGACACTAGTACTCGTAACTATTGCCCGGTGAAGTCACTAATAATTCGACACAATGACCGGACACTAGTATTCGTAACTGTTGTCCGGTAGAAGTCACTAATAATGTGACACAATGACCGGACACTAGTAGTCGTAACTGTTGCCCGGTAGGTGTAACTAGTAATCCGTCACAATGACAGGACACTAGTACCCGTGAATAATTGACTGGATGATAAATGCCCGGTGATTTTATCCCTGCCTGGATGCCCGGTGACTGGATGACCGGTGACTGGTGAATGGTAAGGAATGCCCGGTGATTTTATCCATGCCTGGATGCCCGGTGACTATATAAGAACATGACTTCTGAACCGACTGCATATGAGCGTTGTGCCGATTATAGCGAGAGTCACAAAAACGCATGTCGTGAAGAGCCAGTCAATAAATACAAGAAATCGACAATCGAAATTTTCAAATAATAACATGGATAGTGAAAGGAGTGATAAAGAAACAAAAGAAACATAAGGATACAGAAATTTAACCGTGAGGAAAAGAAATAATCCAAATTTCTTTCACAGGTAAAAAGTCCTTGTTGATTTTCTTTGTCCACAGAAAAGAAACTGACACGTGACAGAAGAGAATAGTACATTATCTATATGTTAATGTATTGTGCAGTTAAAATGCTTGTAAATATAAAGTAAACATGGGACATCTTCAAAAACAACAACAACAACAATTTTGAAAACCAACCATTATGGTTGCTATGGCAAGAACAATACACTTCATGGTGTACTGTAAAACTGTTTGTTTTTATTTAATTTCATAGCTCAATGTTGGAACAATGTAACTAAAAAGCATTTCCATTTGTTAGTTTCATATTTGTCAAATATTATAGCACAAATTTATGAATAAAAATCACCATAACTCAGAAATTTCTGTTGCCATGACAACAAATATGTCAAATCTATCACAAAAAGCACGCAGTTTTACTTAATTTATTCTGCTAAATCTGCAATTTTATTTTCATCGGTATATACAGTATAATTCTTTGATTATCAGTAATGGAAGACAAATAAAAAGAAAAGAAAAACACTAGACAAAAATGTCTGTTGCCATGGAAACAAAACTGCAAAACTGTTTCCTTCATCCAAATAATATGTGGTTTTCACCGATTTGAATTATGAAATGTAAAGTGTGTTTTATTTCATTGATTTAAATGTGTTCTAAAGTATTTTGACTGTCCATAAAAAGAAGCATTCACATCACTAAGCTTTCTGTTGCCATGGAAACAAAAAGATACATTTATCATATAAGAATATGTTGTTTTTGCTTGACCATACTCAGTGATTGATGATTCTTTTGCTATATTGGTATCATTACTGCATATTTTTATTTGTCACAGTTTGAAGCACACAGTTAAAATGTTAATTATCATGTCACCAAATTTTATGTATTCCCAGCAACAAATTTATTAAATAACATTTGGCATGAATGTCATTAATTGGCATCCTAGTACTGATAAATGAGCCGAGGCATACCGACTGCTACAAAATTACATGTGCGCCCAGTGAAGATGCAGATCAGCCAGCTCATCTTTGACCCATTTTATGGCAAGGTCAAATTTGACCCCATTGGGAAAAAATTGTATAAAATCACAGTTCAAAGACTTTTTTTTAAACTTGCACCATTTGGTCATAGTGACAAAATGTTTCATTTGACATTAAAACTCTGCCCCCAGGGGTGATTTGCTCCTGCCCCTGGTCTATGTACATGTATAAAATCAAGGAAAAATTGTATATAAAATCACAGCTCAAAATGATTTTTATGAAACTTGCACCAGTTGGCCATAGTGATAAAATTTTTTATTTGACAAAAATTCTATCCCCCAGGGGTGATCTGCCCCTGGGCTACATACAGGTATGAAATCATAAAAAAAAAAGAAAAAAAAAAATGTATAAAATCACAGTTCACTGAGATTTTTTTATAAACCCATCAGTTGGCCATAGTGGCAAAAGGTTTCATTAGACATCAAAACTCCGTCCCCAAGGGGATATCATCTGCACCTGCCCCAGGATTATGTACATGCAAGAAATCATGAAAAATGGCGACACACTGTCTTGACCTCATAAATATTGCTAAGAAGTTTGATCCAGATATTCCATATGGTTACCTAATTATGGGGCGCACAAGTATAGCCCAAAAAAATAATTAAGCAAAAGTAACTCAGAAACTAAGGAAGGGAGAGCAATCATTGCTGTATGTAACATGCCATCTTGGCCTCAAAGTTTCATCAAAATATTTCCTATGGTTCAGGTTACCTAGTTATGGTGCACACAAGGAAAGTTTATGCCAAATGGATAGATGGATAGCCAGACAATGCAATAATATAATACATCTGTTTTTAAACAAGAGGACCATGATGGTCCTATATTGCTCACCTGAGCAAACAGATTTGCATACTTACTATTGAAGTTTCAGCCAAGTTCACTGCTCTAAGATTTTTGTAAAAATTTTATAGCCCTGCCCCCTAGTGGCCAATTTTTTTAAAGCATCATGATGGCTTGAACTGAATCTTGATAGAGGGTAACCAACAAAACATTTCTGCCAAGTTATATTGAAATCGGCCCAGTGGTTTCTGACAAAAAGATTTTTTATAGTGTTTTATATAGCTATATAGGGAAAATAAGCCCCGCCCCCTAGCGGCCATGTTTTTTGACGAATCATGACAGCTTGAACAAACTTGGTAGAGGGTTACCAAAGGAACATTCCTGCCAAGTTATATTGATATCGGTTCAGTGGTTTCTGACAAGAAGATTTTTAAAGTTTTCTATTTAGATATAATGGGAAAATAAGCCCCGCCCCCTGGCAGCCATGTTTTTTGACGAATCATGACTGCTTGAACAATCTTGGTAGAGGGTCACCAAAGGAACATTCCTGCCAAGTAATACTGAAATCTGTCCAGTGGTTTCTGACAAGAAGATTTTTAAAGTTTTCTATATACAGTTGAACTTAATGGCTCGAACATCTTTGGGACCATGGAAATTTGTTCGAGACATGGGTATTTCGAGCCACTGAGGGTTAATCATAGTGCAAGGTCAGAAGGCAAATGAAAATAATCTAGGAATGTCTTTTCCATCTTCTATAAAATAATGGTATGTTGAGTGTACTCATTAGAATTACCTCGATGAGGTGATACTATGTGTACACACAACATTCATTTTCATAATAAAGTAAGAAAAATTCCCTTAAAATCCTAAATTATTTGTTTCTTTGGCTATTGGAAGAATTTCCTAGGGACTCAAAAACTAGTTTGAATCATCCATGGTAAACAAGCCATCCGTGTTCGAGCCATCGAGGTTATACTGTAGATATATATAGAAAATAAGCCCCACCCCCTAGCGGCCATGTTTTTTGACGTATCATGACGGCTTGAACAATCTTAGTAGAGGGTCACCAAAGGAATATTTCTGCATAAGCAATATTAAAATTGGTCCGGTGGTTTCTGACAAGAAGATTTTTAAAGTTTTTTATACAGATATACAGGGAAAATAAGCCCTGCTCCCTGGCGGCCATGTATTTTTGACGAATCGTGACAGCTTGAACAATCTTGGTAGAGGATTACCAAAGGAACATTTCTGTCAAGTTAAATTGAAATTGGTCAAACGGTTTCTTACGACAAGATTTGTAAAGTTTTACTATATAGATATATAGGAAAATAAGCTCCACCTCCTAGCATCCATTTTTTTTTATGAATCATGACAGCTTGAACAATCTTGGTAGAAGGGTCACCAAAGAAACATTCCTGCCAAGTTATATTGAAATCAGTCCATTGGTTTCTGACAAGATTTTCAAAGCTTTCTATATAGATATACAGGGAAAAAAGCCCCACCCCTTGACGGCCATGTTATTTGACAAATCAAAATTGCTTGAACAATCTTGGTAGAGGGTCACCAAGGAAACATTTCTGCCAAGTTATATTGAAATCGGTCCAGTGGTTTCTGACAAGAAGATTTTTAAAAAAAAATGATATAGATATATAGGGAAAATAAGCCCCGCCCCCTGGCGGCCATGTTTTTTGACGAATCACAATGGCTTGAACAATCTTAGTCGAGGATCACCAAAGGAACATTTCTGCAAAATTACATTGAAAATGGTCCAGTGGTTTCTGATAAGAAGAGTTTTTAAGTTTTCAGTTAAAAATCTATTTTTAGCTCCTGCGACCTAGATATGCAATGGACCGGAACCATTTGAACAACTTTTAAAGAGGACCAACAAAGGATTATTCCTGTGAAGTTTGGTCAAAATCCAATCAGTGGTTTAGGAGGAGATATTGTTTGAAGAAATTGTTTACAGACAGACGGACGCATGCACGGACAGACGGACACATGCATGGATGACAGACAAAATGTGACCACAAAAGCTCACCTTGTCACTACTTTACAGGTGAACTAAAACGGGATGTATAAAAATCAGCATTGTAAGGATTTAAACTGACGTAATAAACACTTATAAATTAATTTCATTTTAAACTATTTTTAAACACTTGAACTTGACTACCGTAATTTAATCTATATGGCATTTTATCCTTATGGATTACAGGGAACAGTTGAATAGAAATAAGTTAAGATTTTATTTATACATACATTTAATACAGTGTTTTCCTTTATCTTACATCCATACCTGACTAGGTGTTTCAACACCCTGGAAGGTTTTCCCAACATCTAGATCTGTCCTTCTTCCTCCAAAGTAATCAAGGCTTTCCTATAAAATGTTATAGAAAGACAGTAATATTATATTATTAATGAAGTATGCATTTGAAAGATTCTGTTCTTAAACATAAATATTATATCAAAATCCAAAAACAGCCATCAGAAAAGATGGCAAATCCCCCGACCAAACCCCATTTCTAAATTAGTGTATTTCAATCAGATATCAGTAAAAAGATGCAAAGATAGTATGAAATGTGACCAAAATAATAAGTGAAAACAATAATAGGTGTACTGTTAATAATTTTATTTTTGCATGTTCTTTTATTTATTTTATTTTTTTTTATTTTTGTCAAAATCATCTTATAGTGACTTCTGATGTGATTATTTGTACAGGCTACATAATATTTGCAAATACTTTGTCTGTTTGTGTTGAGGTTTTACGGCCCAGTCAACCCAATGGGGTCATGTTGAGTGCGGTCAGTTAACTTAACCACACTTTTACTGGGCCCACTTAGTCCTCTAAGCAGTTAACAGGTATTGTGCACATTCTTTCGCCAGAAACTGACAACTGCCCTTCTTGAATCAGCAGAAGGGAGAGAATGACTGTAGACTGTAGAAAATTTCATGATCAATCTCCATGAAAGAATGTTGCCGACCTCAGCGGGTGTTGAACCCGCCACCTCCTGGTCTCCAGTTGGACGGCGCATCCAACTGAGCCACCCAGGCCAAGTGTACATATTCAGAAATAATAGCAACAAGAGGACCATGATGGTCCTATATCGCTCACCTCAGCAAACAGATTTGCATACTTACTATTGAAGTTTCAGCCAAGTTCACTGCTCTAGGATTTTTGTATAAATTTTATAGCCCTGCTCCCTAGCCACCATGTTTAATTAACACATCATGACGGCTTGAACTGAATCTTGATAGAGGGTCACCAAGGGAACATTGTTAAGTTATACTAAAATTAATTCAGTGGTTTTTGACAAAAAGATTTTTAAAGTGTTTTATATAGATATATAGGGAAAATAAGCCCTGCCCCCTAGCGACCATGTTTTTTTGATGAATCATGACAGCTTGAACAAACTTGGTAGAGGATCATCAAAGGATCATTCCTGCCAAGTTACAGGTCAGTCCCTTTAGTACTTGCATCGTTAATACGCGAATACTGATATAACGCGGGTGCGTCATGCCTCCCAATTCCTTTTCCGATGGGTCCCAGTTTCCCCACCCACAAGCTCAAAGTAACAAAATGAGATGCTTTGATCTGCAGAAAAGGACCAGCATAGCTTGTCTTTTTCTATTTACAGATGTTTATAATCCCTTAACCCTTAAAGCGCCAATCACAACTGCAGCAGAAAACAATTTTACTATTATTTATTTATTTATTCTTTTTTTTTTAGAGAATAAAGTCAAGACATTTCAGGTGAATCATCTGCCAAGCAGATCATTCACATGAAATGTCATGACTTACTTCTCTGAAAAATAAAAAAATATTACGGGTAAATAAAAAATTCAAAATATTGTCTGCTACAATATTTTGCTGAGCGCTTTAAGGGTTAGTTTAAACTGCTTTGATCTAGCCGCAGTAACGGTAAATGCCTTCATATCATGTATGAGTGAAACCTGAGCAAATCAAAGAATACAGAAATTGGCTTTGATGTTATCCTAGGTTGTAAGCACATTTAACCCATAAAGTACCAAGCAAAATTTGTGGCAGACAACAATCTTAATTAATTTTTTTTTCTATTTTCAATGAGAACAAGTCTTGACATTTCATATGAACTGTCTACTTGGCAGATGATTCACATGAAATGTCAGGACTGTTTTCTCTGGCAAATAAAACAAGATAAACATTTTGAGCAAGATTCATGATGATTGCTTTAAAAATGTGATCACTAGAGTGTTAACGAGGTTTTCCGCTGATTTGGCCTGGTGACCTAGTTTTTGATCCCACGTGACCCAGTTTTGAATGGACCTAGAAATCATCAAGACAAACATTTTGAGCGAGATTCATGATGATTGCTTCAAAAATGTGACCGCTAGAGTGTTAACAAGGTTTTCCTTTGATTTGGCCTGGTGACCTAGTTTTTGATCCCAAGTGATCCAGTTTCGAACCTGACCTAGAAATCATCAAGACAAACATTTTGAGCAAGATTCATGAAGTTGCTTCAAAAATGTGACCACTAGAGTGTCAACAAGGTCTTCTGCTGATTTGGCCCGGTGACCTAGTTTTTGACCCCAAGTGACCCAGTATTGAACTTGACCTAAAACTTATCAAGAAAAACATTTTGAGCAAGATTCATGATGACTGCTTCAAAAATGTGACCGCTAGAGTGTTAACAAGGTCTTCTGCTGATTTGGCCCAGTGACCTAGTTTTTGACCCCAAGTGACCCAGTTTTGAATTTGACCTAGAACTTATCAAGAAAAACATTTTGAGCAAGATTCATGATGACTGCTTCAAAAATGTGACCGCTAGAGTGTTAACGAGGTTTTCCTTTGATTTAGCCTGGTGACCTAGTTTTTGACCTGAAGTGACCCAGTTTTGAATTTGACCTAGAAATCATCAAGACAAACATTTTGAGCGAGATTCATGATGATTGCTTCAAAAATGTGACCGCTAGAGTATTAACAAGGTCTTCTGCTGATTTGGCCTGGTGACCTAGTTTTTGACCCCAAGTGACCCAGTTTCGAAACTAACCTAGAAATCAAGACAAACATTTTGAGCAAGATTCATGACGATTGCTCAAAAAAAGTGACCGCTAGAGTGTTAACAAGGTTTTCCTTTGATTTGGCCTGGTGACCTAGTTTTTGACCCCAAGTGACCCAGTTTCGATTTTGACCTAAAAATCACCAAGACAAACATTTTGAGCAAGATTTAGGATGATTGCTTGAACAATGCGACCTCTAGAGTGTTAACAATAATTTCCTTTGATTTGACCTGGTGACCTAGTTTTTTAACCCAAGTGACCCAGTTTCGAACTTGACCTAGATTTTATAGGGGCAAACATTCTGAGCAAGTTTCATCAAAATTGGCCTAAAACTATGACCTCTAGAGTGTTAACAAACTAATTGTTGACGACAGATGACGACAGACAGGGGGTGATCACAATAGGGCATCCTGAGCTTTTGCTCAGGTGAGCTAAAAAATAGTCAAAATTCTTGTCTGCTGCAACTGTGATTGGCAGTTTAAGGATCAGATGAGCTGATGAAAAAAAAAAATGCCCGTGAACTTCATTTAATTTATCCGCTATTAGTTATAAATGTGTCATTGTTACCTATGTGTATTCTCAAGATAAGCTTATCATGGTTGACCGATCTGATAGCTTGTATACCGGATGCAATTTACTGTTGGTACATTTGATATCTGAGAAGGCATGCAGAATGGTGTACAAACAGTGTAACTGGAAATAAAAATAATTCTGTTTTTTTTTTAAATGGAAATGTGACTAGTAAACACCTGATAGCCACATGATTAGTCAGAGTTAAAATGGCAGCGGCATTTGCACTCGCAGTAATATTACCCAATTTTGTCACATGATTTATGCAACAAAAAGGTATTTTAGGATGTTCTAAACGACAGGCACGTCTTCTTTTGTCCATTCCATAGGACACCTTAAACAAGAGGGCCATGATGGCCCTGTAAAGCTCACCTGAGTATCATAGCACTTAGAGAACCTGACCCATAAATATTCAAGGCAAACATTCTGACCAAGATTCATGATGATTATATGAACAAGGAAGACAATGTAGCATGCCTAATGGACCATGAAATATAGACCAAGGTCAAATATGAATGACTGCACTCAAGAGGCCATGCAAAAGTGTGCTAAGTACATGTATCACTGGCAGTAGGATCAATAATTACTGAGAAACTGACCTAAATGCAAAAAACTTAACAAAGTCAGTGGACCGTGGTCAAGGTCAAAATAGATGACTGCATTCAAGAGGTGATGCTAAGGTGTCTACAAGTGTCAAGTGTCACTGCTGTAGGACCAATAGTTACTGAGAAACTGACCTAAATGGAAAAGAGTCACTGGACAGTGAAATATAGGTCATAAGTGACCTAGGTCCAAACTTGACCTAGAAATCATCAAGACAAACATTTTGAGCAAGATTCATGATGATCACACCTGCTTAGGGCCCTATGGTTTCAGAGAAGTTTTTTCTTTAAGTTTTAGCTATATAGCTCTACATAAATAAATGACCCCTAGGGCATGTCAATTTGGACTTCACAGACATGGTTGGTAGGATTTATGTAGGAGACCACTAAACATTGCTACATACTAAATATAATATATAAGCTGTGGGTCTGATGGTTTCAGAGAAGAAGATTTTTTAAGGTTTTCCCATTATAAGTCTATGGGAGCTTATGACCCCCAGGGCATGACCAATTTAGACCCCAGGGGCATGGTTGGCAGGATTTATGTAGGAGACTACTAAATATTGCTACATACTAAATATGTTAGCTCTGGGCCTCATGGCTTCAGAGAAGATTTTTGAGGGATCTTTAGCTATATAGTTCTATATAAACAAATGACCCCCTGGAGAATGGCCAGTTTGGGCCCTAGGGGCTTGATTGGCAGGATTTATGTTGTGGGCCACTAACATTGCTACATACTAAATATATAAGCTGTGGGCCTTATGGTTTCAGAGAAGAAGATTGTTTAAGTTTCTTTTACATTATAAATGGAAGCTAATGACCCCCGGGGCATGGCCAGTTTGGACCCCAGGGGCATGATTGGCAGGATTTATGTAGGGGACCACTAAACATTGCTACATACTAAATACATAAGCTGTGGGCCTCATGGTTTCAGAGAAGAAGATTTTTTAAGTTTTTCCCATTCTTAGTCTATGGGAGTTAATGACCCCGGGTATGGCCAATTTGGACTCCAGGGGCATGGTTGGCAGGATTTATGTAGGGAACCACTAAACATTGCTACATACTAAATACATAAGCTGTGGGCCTCATGGTTTCAGAGAAGAAGATTTTTTAAGTTTTTCCCATTCTTAGTCTATGGGAGTTAATGACCCCCGGGTATGGCCAATTTGGACTCCAGGGGCATGTTTGGCAGGATTTATGTAGGGAACCACTAAACATTGCTACATACGAAATGTATAAGCTTTGGGCCTCATGGTTTCAGAGAAGAAGATTTTCTCTTTTTTTCCATTATAAGTCCATGGGAGCTAATTATCCCCAGGGGTGTGGCCAATTTGGATAACAGGGGCATGGTTGGCAGGATTTATGTAGGAGGCCACCAAACATTGCTACATACTAAATCTGTTAGCTCTTTGCCTCATGGTTTCAGAGAAGATTTTTGAAGGTTCTTTAGCTATACAGTTCTATATAAACAAATGACCCCCTGGTATGTGGGCAGTTTGGATCCCAGGGGCTTGATTGGCAGGATTTAAGTAGGGGATTACTACACATTGCTACATACTAAATATATAAGCTGTGGTCCTCATAGCTTCAGAGAAGAAGATGTTTTAAGTTTTACCCATTATAATGTTATGGGAGCTAATGGCCAATTTGGACCCAAGGGGCATGGTTGGCAGGTTTTATGAGAAGACCACTGAACATCACTACATACTTAATCTGTTAGCTCTTGGCCTCATGGTTTCATAGAAGAAGATTTTTAAAGGTTCATTAGCTATATAGCTCTATACAAACATATGACACCCTGGGGTGTGGCCAGTTTGGAGCCCAGGGACTTGACTGGCAGGATTTATGTAGGGGACCATTAAACATTGCTACATACTAAATATATAAGCTGTGGGCCTCATTGTTTCAGAGAAGAAGATTTTTTTAAGTTTTTCTCATTATAAGTCTATGGGAGCTAATGACCCCTGGGGTGTGGCCAATTTGGACCCCAAGGGCTTGATTGGCAGGATTTATATTGGGTCCAATAAGTAGGAGACCACTAAAATCACTATATACTTAATCTGTTAGCTCTCGGCGTCGATGGTTTCAGAGAAGATGTTTGAAGGATCTTTAGCTATACAGCTCTATATAATAATAATAATAATAATAATCTTTATTTATAGAGGGTAACACATTTAGTAATCTAGCACTAATCTTCCATGTGGCCCTCTTTTTTCCTGGGTAGAAACCAGTACTAAGCAATGTGGATAAAGTCTCTTGCTCAAGGAAACAACACTTGCAGTTAGTGGGGATCGAACCCGGTACCTCTCGATCTCGAGTCCGACGCTTTACCACTGCACCACAGCGCTCCACATATGACCCCACTAGGGTGTGGCCTGTTTAAAGCCCAGGGGCTCGATTGGCAGGATTTATGTTGGGGACCACTAAACATTGCTACATACTAAATATATAAGCTGTGGGACTCATGGTTTCAGAGAAGAAGATTTTTTTATGTTTTTCCCATTATAAGTCTATGGGAGCTAATGACCCCAGGGGCATAGCTAGTTTAGACCCCAAGGGCTTTATTGGCAGGATTTATGTAGGGGACCACTAAACATTACTACACACTAAATATATAAGCTGTGGGCCTCATGGTTTCAGAGAAGAAGATTTTTTTTAAAGTTTTTTCCATTATAAGTCTATGGGAGTTAATGACACCTGGGTCGTGGCCAGTTTGGACCCCCAAGGGCTTGATTGGCAGGATTTATGTAGGAGACCAATAAACATAGCTATAGACTTAGCTCTCAGCCTCATGGTTTCAGAGAAGAAGATTTTTGAAGGTTCTATAGCTATATAGCTCTATATAAACATGACCCCCTGGGGTGTGGCCAGTTTGGAGCCCAGGGGCTTGACTGGCAGGATTTATGTAGGAGACCACTAAATATACTAAATATAAAAGCTCTGGGCCTCTGGTTTCAGAGAAAAAGATTTTTTAGTTTTTCCCATTATAAGTCTATGGGAGCTAAAGACCCCCGGGCCATGGCTAGTTTGAGCCCAAAGGGCTTAATTGGCAGGATTTATGTTGGGACCACTAAACATTGCTACATATTAAATATATCAGCCTTGGGCCTCAAGGTGTCTGAGAAGAAGATTTTTTAAGTATCCCCATTATAAGTTGATGGGAGCTATATATGGGCATGGCGGCCATCTTGATTAACGGCCCATGACCATTTGTATATATTTTCAATCCCCCTTTAACACAAGGCTCCACATGAAGTTTGAAGAAATTTGGCCCAGGGGTTTCAGAGGAGAAGTCGTTCAAAGGTGTGAACACACAGACTGACGACGGAGGGTAGTGATCACAATAGCTCATCCCGAGCTTTTGGCTCAGGTGAGCTAAAAATAAATGATGTATATACGTGTGTCCCATGCATCTCAACATTTATAAGGTCCGACCAGTCAGCTCCATAGCTACTATGTGCCCCGCCTATAATGCGGTTTGGATTTGTGCACCCCGACTAGCGCATAGTAATGGGACTGACCTGTATATTTAGTAACGGGACTGACCTGTATATTGAAATCAGTCCCATGGTTTCTGACAAGAAGATTTTTAAAGTTTTCTAAATAGATATATAGGGAAAATAAGCCCTGCCCCCTAGCAGCCATGTTTTTTGACGAATCATGATTGCTTGAACAATCTTGGAAGAGGGTCATCAAAGGAACATTTCTGACAAGTTGAATTGAAATCAGTCCAGTGGTTTCTGACAAGAAAATTTTTAAAGTTTTCTATATAGATACGAGGGGAAAATAAGCCCCACCCCGTAGCAGCCATGTTTTTTGACGAACCATGACGGCTTGAACAATCTTGGTAGAGGGTCACCAAAGTAACATTCCTGCCTGGTTATATTGAAATTGGTCCTTGGTTTATGATGAGAATATTTTTTAAGTTTTCTATATAGATATATAGGGAAAATAAGCTCTGCCCTCTAGTGGCCAAGTTTTTTTATGTATCATGACGGCTTGTACAATTTTTGTACATAGTCACCAAAGGAACATTTCTGCAAAGTTATATTGAAATCGGTCCAGTGGTTTCTGACAGGAAGATTTTTAAAGTTTTCTCTATAGGTATTCATGGAAAATAAGCCAGTGCCCCCTGCAGTCATGTTTTTTGACGAATCCCGACAGCTTGAACAATCTTGGTAGAGGGTTACCAAAGGAACATTTCTGCCAAGTTATATTGAAATCGGTCCAGTGGTTTCTTACGAAAAGATTTTTAAAGTTTTCTTTATAGATTTATAGGGAAAATAATCCCTGCCCCTAGCGGCAATGTTTTTTAACGAATCATGACAGCTTGAACAATCTTGGTAGTGGGTCACCTTAAAAGAATTCCTGCCAAGTTATATTGAAATTGGTTCATTGGTTTCTGACAAGAAGATTTTTAAAGTTTGCTATATAGATATATAGGGAAAATAAGCCCCTTTCCCTGGTGGCCATGTTTTTTAACGAATCATGATTGCTTGAACAATCTTGGTAGAGGGTCATCAAAGAAACATTTCTGCCAAGTATTACTGAAATCGGTCAAGAAGATTTTTAAAGTTTTCTATATAGATATATAGAGTAAATAAGCCCTGCCCCCTGGCGGCCATGTGTTTTGATGATTCATGATGGCTTGAACAATCTTGGTAGAGGGTTACAAAAGGAACATTCCTGTCATGTTATATTGAAATCGGTCCATTGATTTCTGACAAGTAGATTTTTTAAAGTTTTCTATATAAATATATAAAGAAAATAATCCCCACCCACTAGCGGCTTTGTTTTTTGGAAGATTTTCTCTTTTGGTTGCCATCGTAACCAGAATTCTGCATGGATTCCAAATCTTCGAATAATTTTCAGTTAGTATCACCCAAGGATCAATCCTGTGAAATTTGGTTAAAATTGGTTCAGTGGTTTAGGAGGATATTGTTTAAAGAGTGTGGACAGATAGAAGGACGGATGACGTTGACGACTACGGATGGTGAATGATCACAATGGCTCACCTTAAGCCTTCGGCTCAGGTGAGCAAAATATAAATGCCTTGTAAAGGTAAAGGAACTTGCTGTATGTTTATTGGGGTAAAAATTCAACAGAGTAAAAGTTGTCTTTCTTGCATGCTACACATCTACTTGACCTGATATATGTCCCTACCAAAAATTATCAAGTTATCTCAAAACAATATGGGAATTATGGCCGGCACAAGATTTCAGCATTAGGGGAGATAAGTACAAAATGGAGAATACTCTTGAACACGACATGCCTATTGGCCCTTATCTATGCCTCCACCAAATATTATCAAAATATTTCAAACCACATACACAAGAATTTGGCTTAGAAATTCATTCAGGGGAGGTAACTAGCAAACAACCACAGCAGAGGTTGTCTTTGTTGCACGCGACACACCTTATCTATGCTTCTTCAAAATACTATCAAAATATTTCAAACCATTAAGAAGTCATTGAGTACAAAAGAATTTGGCTAGAAATTAATTCAGTTGAGTGTACAAGACATGAGGGTCAAGATGGCCCTGTATCGCTAACCTGATTACTAGACACGTTTGAGGCAACTGGCCTTTCGGTTCACAAGAAGAAGTTCAATATTGATTTTCAAGATGGTGGCCATCTTGGATTTTCAATCAGAATGATTTTAGCTACTTTTGATCTAAAAGTCACCTCGATACTTCCAATGAAGTTTGAGTCAATTGCCCTTTTGGTTCAGGAGAAAAAGTTAAAATAGATTTTCAACATGGCTGCTAGGCGACCATCTTGGATTTCCAATCAAAATGATTTTAGCTATTTTTGATCTACAAATCACCCCAATACTTCTTATCAAATTTCAAGTCACTGGGCCTTTCTATTCAGGAGAAGTTCAAATAGATTTTCAAGATGGCAACTGTGGTGGCCATCTTGTATTTCCAATCTGAACAGTTTTAGCTATTTTTGATCTACAAGTCACCTTGATGACTCCTACCAAGTTTCAAGTCAACTGGCCTTTCGTTTCTGGAAAAAAAAACTAAAAATAGATTTTCAAGATGGCCACCATGGCAGCCATCTTGGATTTCTGATCTCAACAATTTTAGCTATTTTTGATCTACAAGTCACCCCAATGCTTCCTACCAAGTTTCGAGTCAAGTAGCCCAGGGGTGTAGGAGGAGTAGGCTTTTGTTTGTGTTGAGGTTTTACGGCCCAGTGAACCCAATGGGGTCATGTCGAGCAGGGTCAGTTTACCTAACCACACGTTTACTGGGCAGGCTTAGTCCTCTAAGCGGTTAACCAGTACTGTGCACATTCTTTCGCCAGAAACTGACAACTGCCTTTCTTGAATCAGGAGAAGGCTTTTAAAGCAATTGTTGACGACGCAAAACGGACAATGCATGACAGACAACGGATGACCCACGACATACAACGGACACTGACTGACCACAACAGCTCACCTTAAGCACTTCATGCTCAGGTGAGCTAAACAAGAGGCCCATGGGCCACAACGCTCACCTGAGTTAACTGCTGTAAGTTAATCAGGTCATTTACTCATCATTCCCTATTAGCCCGTCAAGTTTCAAGGCAATGGCTTGAATGGTTTTTGAGATATCTTCCTTACAAGGTTAAAATGCTAAAATTTTCAAAGGGCCATAAGTAAAAAAAAAAAAAAAAAAAAAGTTTTTTTCAGAAGTTAATTGGTTCATCTACTTATCCTGTCCTTTAAAGTTTTGTTTTTTCTATTTTTAGCTCTGGCAACCATTTTGTTCAGCAGAGAAGAACCATTTTAGCAATTTTGGCAAAGGGGCATAAGAGGAACATTGATGTGAAATTATTTTGAAATCCGGCCACTGACAACGGAGATGTTGTTTAAAAGTTTTTCTATTTTTAGCTCTGGTGACCATTTTGTTCAGCAGAGCAGAACCATTTTGGTAAAGGGGGATAAGAGGAGCATTTCTGTGAAATCATTTTGAAATCAGGCCACTGACCAAGGAGGAGATGTCGTTTAAAGGTTTTTTTTCTATTTTTAGCTCTGGTGGCCGTTTTGTTCAGCCAAGCAGAACTTTTTCTAGCAATTTGGTAAAGGGCCATTGGAGGAACATGTACTTCTGTGCAAATATTTTGAAATAGGGCCACTGGCCAAGGACGAGATGTCGTTTTAAGATTTTCTATTTTTTAGCTCTGGTGGCCATCTTGTTCAATGGAGCAGAACCATTGCAGCCATCTTGGATTTTCGATCGACACAATTTTAGCTTGTTTCGATCCAGAAGTCATCCTGTTGCTAAGGAGCAAGTTTCAGCTCAAAGCATTCTAAGGTTTGAGAAGAGATGTGGAAGATTGATTTTCAAGCTTGCGACTGTGGTGGCCAGCTTGGATTTTCTATCGGCTCATTTAGCTATTTTGTGACTCATAAGAGCCCTAATGCTCATCATCAAGTTTCAATTCAACTGGATTATAGAGGAGATGTCCAAAATATGAATTCTCAACATTTTTCCCATATAAATGTATAGGGTTCATACAAATGCATGGGGAAGCAAATTTGACCTTGCAGTAAAAAGGTCAAATGTAAATGTAGGATCATCATTTTAGCAATTTTGGTAGATCTCCTGTCTGCGAGGATTTGTGCAAAGATAAGGCCCCAGGGTTTATTTGGTTCTGGAGAAGAAGATTTTTAAAGGTTTTTACTATATATGGGCATGGCAGTCACCTTGGTCAATGGACCGCGACCATTTTAGCAATCTTTCATTCCCCCAATCTAAGGAGGCTCCACATAAAATTTGAGCAACATTGGCCAGAGGCTTCAGAGGAGAAGTCGTTTGAAATTCTCAACATTTTTTTCCATACAAATGTATAGGGCCCATACAAATGCACATGGAAGCAAATTTGACCTCGCCATAAAAAGGTCAAGTGTCAATGTACGACCATCATTTTAGCAAATTTGGTAGACCTCTCGTCCCTGATGATTTGTGCAAAGATTCAACCCAAAGGCATTCTCAGTTCTGGAGAAGAAGATTTTTAAAGGTTTTTACCATATATTGGCATGGCAGCCATCTGGGTCAATGGACCATGACCATTTTAGCAATCTTTCGTTCCCCGAAACTAAGGAGGCTCCACATAAAATTTGAGCAACATTGGCCCAGAGGCTTCAGAGAAGAAGTCGTTTGAAATTCTCAACATTTCTTCCCATACAAATGTATGGTGCCCACACAAATGCATAGGGAAACAAACTTGACCTCGCCCTAAAAAGGTCAAATGTCAATGTACAACAATTATTTTAGCAATTTTGGTAGATCTCCCATCCCTGATGATTTGTGCAAACATTCAGCCCCAAGGCATCCTCTGTTCTGGAGAAGAAGATTTTTAAAGGTTTTTACCATATATGGGCATGGCGGCCATCTTGGTCAATGGATAGAGACCATTTTAGCAATCTTTCATTCCCCCACAACCTAAGGAGGCTCCATATGAAATTTGAGCAAAATTGGCTCAGCGGCTTCAGAGGAGAAGTTGTTTGAAAATGTTAATGGACAGACGAACGATGGACGAAAAGTGATCACAATAGCTCATCCTGAGCAGATGAGCTAAAAAGATCAAAGCAAGAGTTGTCCTTCTTGCATGTGACACTCCTACTTGACCTGATATATATCCCACCAAAATATTATCAATTTATCTCGGACAATATGTGAGTTATAGCCTGCACAAGATTTCACATCCAGGGGAGATAAGTACATAACAATAAGAGGACCATGATGGTCCTATATCGCTCACCTGAGCAAACAGCTTTGCATACTTACTGTTGAAGTTTCAGTCAAGTTCACTGCTCTAAGATTTTTGGCCCTGCTCTCCAGTGGCCATGATTTTTTCAAGCATCATGATGGTTTGAACTGAATCTTAAAAGAGGGTCACCAAAGGAACAATTCTGCCAAGTTATATTGAAATCGGTCCAGTGGTTTCTGACAAAAAGATTTTTAAAATGTTTTATATAGCTATATAGGGAAAATAAGCCCCACCCCCTAACGGTCATGTTTTTTGACAAATCATGACAGCCTGAACAAACTTGGTAGAGGGTCACCATAGGAACATTCCTGCCAAGTTATATTGAAATCGGTTCAGTGGTTTCTGACAAGAAGATTTTTTAAAGTTTTCTATTTAGATATATAGGGAAAATAAGCCCCACCCCTAGCAGCCATGTTTTTGACGAATCATGATTGCTTGAACAATCTTGGTAAAGGGTCACCAAGGAAACATTCCTGCCAAGTAATATTGAAATCAGTCAGGTGGTTTCTGACAAGAAGAATTTTAAAGTTTTCTATACAGATATATATGGGAAATAAGCCCCACCCCCTGGCGGCCATGTTTTTTGACATATCATGAGGGCGTGAACAATCTTGGTAGAAGGTCACCAAAGCGACATTCCTGCCAAGTTACATTGAACTCGATCCAACGGTTTCTTACGAGAAGATTTTTAAAGTTTACTATATAGATATATATAGAAAATATGCCCCGCCCCTAGCGGCCATGTTTTTTGACGACTCATGACGGCTTGAACAATCGTGGTAGAGGGTCACCAAAGAAATATTCCTGCCAAGTGATATTGAAATCGGTCCATTGGTTTCTGACAAGAAGATTTTTAAACTTTTCTATATAGATATATAGGGAAAATAAGCCCCACTCCCTGGTGGCCATGTTTTTTTGAGGAATCATGATAACTTAAACAATCTTGGTAGAGGGTCAACAAGGGAACATTTCTGCCAAGATATATTGAAATCTGTCCAGTGGTTTCTGACAAGAAGATTTTTTCAAGTTTACTATATAGATATATAGGGAAAATAAGCCCCGCCCCCAGGCGGCCATGTTGACGAATCATGACAGCATGGAAAATCTTGGTAGAGGATCACCAAAGGAACATTTCTGCAAAATTATATTGAAATCGGTCCAGTGGTTTCTGACAAGAAGATTTTTAAAGTTTACTATATATAGATATATAGGGAAATATAGCCCCGCCCCCTGGCGGCCACGTTTTTTGATGACTCATGACGACTTGAACAATCTTGGTAGCGGGTTACAAAAGAAACATTCCTGCAATGTTATACTGAAATCGGTCCAGTGGTTTCTGACAAGAAGATCATTAAAATTTTCTATATAGATATATAGGGAAAATAAGCCCCGCCCCCTAGCGGCCATGTTTTTAGACAAATCAGGACGGTTTCAACAATCTTGGTAGAGGATCACCATAGAAACATTTTTGCCAAGTTTTATAGAAACCGGTCCAGTGGTTTCTGACATGAAGATTTTTAAAGTTTTCTATATAAAAACATAGGGAAAATAATACCCCCCACCCCCAGGCAGCCATGTTTTTTGACGAATCATGACGCGTTTAACAATCTTGGTAGAAGGTTACAAAAGAAACATTCCTGCTGTGTTATAATGAAATCGGTACAGTGGTTTCTGACAAGAAGATTTTTAAAGTTTTCTATATAGATATATAGGGAAAATAAGCCCCACCCCCTGGTGGCCATGTTTTTTGATGAATCCAAATTGGTAGAGGATCACCAAAGGAACATTTCTGCAAAATTATATTGAAATTGGTTCAGTGGTTTCTGACAAGAAGATTTTTAAAGTTTTCTATATGAATATATAGGGAAAATAAGCCCCGCCCCCTGGCGGCCATGTTTTTGATGAATCCAAATGGCATGCATAATCTTGATAGAGGATCACCAAAGGAACATTTCTGCAAAATGATATGGAAATTGGTCCAGTGGTTTCTGACAAGAAGATTTTTTAAGTTTTTAGTTAAAAAAATCTATTTTTAGCTCCTGTGACCTAGATATGCAATGGACCAGAACCATTTGAACAATTTTGAAAGAGGACCACCCAAGGATCATTCCTGTGAAGTTTGGTCAAATTCCAATCAGTGGTTTAGGAGGAGATGTTGTTTAAAGATTGTGAACAGACGGACAGACGGATGACGACGACAGACGGTGAGTGATCACAATAGCTCACCTTGAGCCTTCGGCTCAGGTGAGCTAAAAAGTGAGAGATGTCTGTCTTGCACGTGACATGCCTTCTGGTCCTCATCTATGCGTGTATCAAATATTATCAAAATATTCCAAACCATTAAGACGTTATAGAGTGCACAAGAGTTTGGCTAGAAATTTATTCATAACTAGAATTTGACATGCCTACTGGTCTAAATCTATGCCTATACCAAATCGTATCAAAATATTTCAAACCATTAAGAAGTTATGGAGTGCATTGGAATTTGGATTAGAAATTTGTTCAGGGGAGGTAACTAGAAAAAAGAACAAAGCAAGAGTTGTCCTTCTTGCATGCAGCACTCCTACTTGACCTGCTGTATGTCCCTATCAAATATTATCAAATTATCCCAAACAGTATTGGAGTATAGACTGCATGAGATTTCTGTTTCATGGGAGATAACTATATAATGAAGAAAAAGAGAGTTGTCTCTCCTGCATAAACACCCATTCTGGACCTTGTCTGTGCCTCTACCAAATAAAAACTTCAGCAGTTAAATACACTTTTCAAAACTTAAATGCAGAACTTAAACATGGGTGTAAATGACAAAGTGTGAACTGATCTTGACCTTTATAGCGGGTCTAACTTGGGGATGGGGTTGTATGCTATTTAAAGGTCTTATCCTAAGGTAGATGTAGGCAAATTATTCAGTACCTTGAATAATTAAAAAACTATGCACATCTTTGAAAACTTAAAAATTAGGCTATGAGGACGCCGACGCCGACTTGGACGCTGATATGGACACAGACAGACACCAATGCCAACAATGGGTGACAATGGGACAGACAAGCTAAAAAGTTTACATACACGCAAACAAATACAACCATTGTTACTGAAAAGACAAAAACTGTATCTTTGTATGCTGGGGGTATAATTATGTTACTAGCCTGAATGAAGAAAAATGTACATTTTGTTTGAAATGGATGAAAAAAACTTTCAAGTTATGGCAAGGAAATCCACTGTTAACATTTACCAGGGGCAATAACCTTGTTAATTTTTTTTTTTTTTTT
This sequence comes from Anodontia alba, assembly GCA_964016985.1. Classification (NCBI taxonomy): domain Eukaryota; kingdom Metazoa; phylum Mollusca; class Bivalvia; order Lucinida; family Lucinidae; genus Anodontia; species Anodontia alba. Next base: position 65,227,725 of record OZ024826.1, on the reverse strand, counting down.
TTTTTTTGATTTGGGTTTTACGGCCCTTTCAAGAATATTTTACTTATATCAAGCCGATCATTCATCGAAGGTGGGCGAAAACCGGAGTACCCGGAGAAAAACCACCTGACCATCCGTAAGCAGAACTTGGCTTTCCCACATATGACCCGAGCTGGGCTCGAACCACAGCGGTGAGAAACCTAATGGATTAAGAGTCAACTCTCTTATCCACTAGGCTACGGAGGCCCGCAATAACCTTGTTAAACAAATCAATGAAAACTCTTCCCAGTACTGGTCCAAACACAACATTTCGATGTTATCCAAGAAACAGAACAAAAGCCTGGCAATGAACTATAGATAGATGGACATACATACAGATGTACAACAGACTGATAGATGGATACAGAATAACATCAGCTCTATCATGTGGCATCAAAACTCATTTCTGTTGAAAAGGCCAATCTCCATAAGAATCTACATTGCTCTATCACATGATCTACATATTCCCTCACAGACCCATTCCTTCACAGTGTTTACACTTTTTCATCAAAGGATCCACACTGTTCAAATACAGAATATACTGATGGACAGCAATCTACACTGTTTCATCAGAGGATCTGCATGTACATTGATTCCTCACAGAACCTTCACTGTTCCATCACAGGATCTCCATTGTTCTATCATAGAAGCTATACTGTTCCATACTAGAATCTACACAGTTATATCACAGGATCTACATTGTTCCATCACAGGATCTACACTATTCCCTGCCAGGATCTACACAGTTATATCACAGGATCTACACTGTTCCATCACAGGACCTACACTGTTCCATCAAAGGGTCTACACTGTTCCACCACAGTACCTACACTTTTCCATCACAGGACCTACATTGTTCCATCATAGGATCTACACTGTTCCAGCATAGGATCTACATACTTGCATCACAGGGTCGGCCTCGGTGGCTCAGTTGGATGCGCCGTCCGACTGGAGACCAGGAGGTCGTGGGTTCAACCCCCGCCGAGGTCGGCAACATTCTTTCGTGGAGATTGATCATGAAATATTTTCTATGGTCATTCTCTCCCTTCCGCTGATTCAAGAAGGGCAGTTGTCAGTTTCTGGCGAAAGAATGTGCACAATACTGGTTAACCGCATAGAGGACTAAGCCTGCCCAGTAAACGTGTGGTTAGGTAAACTGACCGCGCTTGACATGACCCCACTGGGTTGTCTGGGCCGTAAAATTTCAACACAAACAAACTTGCATCACAGGATCTACACTGTTCCATCATAGGACCTACTCTGTTCCATCACAGTATCTATGAAGTTATATCATAAGATCTACACTTCCATCATAGGATCTAGATAGTTCCATCATTGGTTCTATGCTCTTACATTGTAGGATCTACACTGTTCCATCATAGGATCTACACAGTTCCATCAAAAAATCTACACTGTTCCATCCTAGGATCTTCACAGTTTCATGATAGGATCTATACTGTCCATGATAGAATCTAAACTTTTCAATCACAAGAGCTACCTCATTCCATCATAGGTACACTATTCCCTCATAAGATCTACATTATTCCATGACAGGATCTACTCTGTTCAATCATAGGATCTAAACTGTTCCATCATGGTATCTATACTGTTCCATCACAGGATCTACATTGTTCCATCACAGGAGCTACACAGTTCCATCACAGGAGCTACACTCTTTCCCTGTAGAATCTTTAACATCTACATATTATGTATGCAATCAACTTGGACTGATCAGAAAACATGGTTGCATATGCTCTGCTGAAAGCAGTTGAATATGCCAAGTAACTTTGAGAGACCCATCTTTTGATTCCTAAATATATACCAGGCAAAGCCTTAAAATCAACAGCTGATGCTTACTTTTTTATAATTACGAGGGCGTGTCAATAAATAACCAGCCTATCCCATTTCCGATGGACCGAGACGGTCACGATTTTCATGCTTTGTTTCAATATATATTTTATACATGGGAACAAAATTGCACGCGTATCGATCATTCTTTAATAAGATATTGAATGTCAAACATGGCTAGTGATGCAAAGGCATGCTTTTCATCTAAAGTTGAGTACCGTGCTGTAATTCGGAACTTGTATTTAAAAGGTAAAACAAACAAGGAAATACATGGCGAGTTAGCCGATGTTTATGGGTCTTCTGCACCATCTTATGCTCAGGTTAAATTCTGGGTAGGGGAATTCTAATGCGGTAAACCATCTTTAGAAAATGAAGCCAGGTCTGGACGCCCACTGGATGCCACCGACGAAGAAATGTGTAGGAAAGTTCGGGATCTGGTATACCCTGATAGGCGAATTCAGGTGAAAGAAATAGCGCAGGCATTAGGCATTCACATGGTAGCGTTTCAACAATCTAAACATGATCGTTTAGGTATGCGCAAGCTAACAGCCCGTTGGGTCCCCAAATCCCTTAGCGATAAACAAGTGGCAACCAGAGCATCAGTATGCAGCACCTTGTTGAAGCGTTTTAGGTCAAAAGATGTTTTTCTTTCATGTCTGGTGACTGTAGATGAGACCTGGGTTCATTATTATGAGCCAGAGAATAAAGCTCAGAGTCGTCAGTGGGTAGGGCCTGGGTCCCCAAGGCCAAAGAATTTCAAGACGCAACCATCTGCTAGCAAGGTGATGGCCACAGTATTTTGGGACGCAAAAGGCATTATTATGTTGGACTTTTTACCCAAGAGAAGTACAATAACTGGAGTGTACTATGCAAAATTGTTAGACCAGCTGAGAACCGCCATCCGTGAAAAACGCCAAGGTAAACTCTCTAAAGGTGTTTTGCTGCAACAGGACAACGCAAGAGTCCACACTTGCAAAGTTGCAATGGATGCTGTAGAGCGAAACGGGTATGAATTAATACCACATCCTGCCTATTCGCCTGACCTAGCTCCTAGCGACTTCTTCCTATTCCCAAACTTGAAAAAGGATATCCATGGACTTCATTTCCGGTCTGATGAAAAAGTCGTGACGGCAGTTGAGGAGTGGGTCAATGGAAAGAACCCTGACTTTTTCAGTTCTGGGCTGATGGCACTTGAACACCATTGGTCTAAGTGCATCACACTAGAGGGCAACTACATCAAAAAAGAAGAGGTGGATCTCAACCGGAAATAAGTTAGGCTGGTTACTTATTGACTCACCCTCGTAGCATGTACTGCATAATACCTGAGCTTCTTCAAATTTTCCACATTCAACAAGCCAAGTACATATTAATGTACCAGTCCTCCCTTTTCCACCTTTACAATGCACAGCCACTACATTCTCAGGATCCTCAGATAAATAAGCATGAACACTCTCACAAAAATGCACCATATCCCTGTAAAAATGAAGAATGTTATTAAAAAAACATAAACAGATAAATTGGTTCAGGACAAGAAGTGCAATTTTTTTATTTTATTTTATTTGACAAGAAGAATTTTCAAGTTTTCTATGCAGGTATATACGAAAAAGCCCGTCCCCTGGGGGCCATGTTTTTTGACGTATCATGAAGGCTTGAAGAATCTCAGTAGAAGGTCACCAAAGCAACAATCCTGCCAATTTACATTGAATTCAGTCCAACGGTTTCTTACGAGAGTATTTTTAAAGTTTTCTATATAGATATATAGGAAAAATAAGCCCCACCCCCTAGCAGCCATGTTTTTTGACGAATCATGACAGCTTGAACAACCTTGGTAATGGGTCACCAAAGAAACATTCCTGCCAAGTTATATTGAAATCGGCCCATTGGTTTCTAACAAGAAGATTTTTAAAGTTTTCTACATAGATATATAGGGAAAATAAGCCCCGTCCCCCTGGCAGCCACGTTTTTTGACGAAGCACGATTATTTAAACAATCTTGGTAGAGGGACACCAAGGAAGCAATTCTGCCAAGTTATAATGAAATTGGTACAGTGGTTTCTGACAAGAAGATTTTTAAAGTTTTCTATATAGATATATAGGGAAAATAAGCCCCGCTCCCTGGCGGCCATGTTTTTTGACGAATCATGACGGCTTGAACAATCTTGATAGAGGGTTACATAAGAAACATTCCTGCAATGTTATATTGAAATCGGTCCAGTTGTTTCTGACAAGAAGATCATTACAGTTTTCTATATAGATATATAGGGAAAAAATAAGCCCCGCCCCTAGCGGCCATACTTTTTGACAAATCATAACAGTTTGAACAATCTTGGTAAAGGGTCACCAAGGAAACATTTCTGCCAAGATATATTGAAATCTGTCCAGTGGTTTCTGACAAGAAGATTTTTTCAAGTTTACTATATAGATATATAGGGAAAATAAGCCCCGCCCCCAGGCGGCCATGTTGTTTTGACGAATCATGACTGCAAGAAAAATCTTGGTAGAGGATCACCAAAGGAACATTTCTGCAAAATTATATTGAAATCGGTCCAGTGGTTTCTGACAAGAAGATTTTTAAAGTTTACTATATATAGATATATAGGGAAATATAGCCCCGCCCCCTGGCGGCCACGTTTTTTGATGAATCATGACGACTTGAACAATCTTGGTAGCGGGTTACAAAAGAAACATTCCTGCAATGTTATACTGAAATCGGTCCAGTGGTTTCTGACAAGAAGATTTTTAAAATTTTCTATATAGATATATAGGGAAAATAAGCCCCACCCCCTAGCAGCCATGCTTTTAGACAAATCATGACGGTTTCAACAATCTTAGTAGAGGATCACCAAGGAAACATTTTTGCCAAGTTATATAGAAATCGGTCCAGTGGTTTCTGACATGAAGATTTTTAAAGTTTTCTATATAAATATATAGGGAAAATAAAACCTGCCCCCCGCCTGGCAGCCATGTATTTTGACGAATCATGACGCATTGAACAATCTTGGTAGAAGGTTACAAAAGAAACATTCCTGCTGTATTATAATGAAACCAGTCCAGTGGTTTCTGACAAGAAGATTTTTAATGTTTCCTATATAGATATATAGGGAAAATAAGCCCCGCCCCCTGGTGGCCATGTTGTTTTGACGCATCCAAATGGCTTGAACAATCTTGGTAGAGGATCACCAAAGGAACATTTCTGCAAAATTATAATGAAATCGGTACAGTGGTTTCTGCTAAGAAGATTTTTAAAGTTTTCTATATAGATATATAGGGAAAATAAGCAACGCCTCCTGGCGGACATGTTTTTTGACGAATCCAAATGGCTTGAACAATCTTGGTAGAGGATCACCAAAGGAACATTTCTGCAAAATTGTATTGAAATCGGTCCAGTGGTTTCTGACAAGAAGATTTTTAAAGTTTTCTACATAGATATATAGAGAAAACAAGCCCCGCCTCCTGGCGGCCATGTTTTTTGACGAATCCAAATGGCTTGAACAATCTTGGTAGAGGATCACCAAAGGAACATTTCTGCAAAATCATATTGAAATCGGTACAGTGGTTTCTGACAAGAAGATTTTTAAAGTTTTCTATATAGATTATATAGGGAAAATAAGCCCCGCCCCCTGGCGGCCATTTTTATTGATGAATCCAAAAAACTTGATTGACAAGAAGATTTTTTAAGTTTTCTATATAGATATATAGGGAAAATAAGCCCCACCCCCTGGTGGCCATGTTTTTTGATGAATCCAAATGGCTTGAACAATCTTGGTAGAGGATCACCAAAGGAACATTTCTGCAAAATTATATTGAAATTGGTCCAGTGGTTTCTGACAAGAAGATTTTTAAAGTTTTCTACATGGATATATAGGGAAAATAAGCCCCGCCCCTGGCAGCCATGTTTTTTGATGAATCCAAATGGCATGAACAATCTTGACAGAGGATCACCAAAGGAACATTTCTGCAAAATTATATGGAAATTAGTCCAGTGGTTTCTGACAAGAAGATTTTTTGTTTTTAGTTAAAAAAATCTATTTTTAGCTCCTGTGACCTAGATATGCAATGGACCTGAACCATTTGGACAACTTTGAAAGAAGACCACCCAAGGATCAATCCTGTGAAGTTTGGTCAAATTCCAATCAGTGGTTTAGGAGGAGATGTTGTTTAATGATTGTGAATGGACGGACAGACGGATGACGATGACGACAGACGCTGAATGATCACAATAGCTCACCTTGAGCCTTCGGCTCAGGTGAGCTAAAAAGGGAGAGATGTCTGTCTTGCACGTGACATGCCTTCTGGTCCTCATCTATGCGTCTATCAAATATTATCAAAATATTCCAAACCATTAAGAAGTTATAGAGTGCACAAGAATTTGGCTAGAAATTTATTCATAACTAGAATTTGACATGCCTACTGGTCTTTATCTATGCCTATACCAAATCGTATCAAAATATTTCAAACCATTAAGAAGTTATGGAGTGCATTGGAATTTGGATTAGAAATTTGTTCAGGGGAGGTAACTAGAAAAAAGAACAAAGCAAGAGTTGTCCTTCTTGCATGCAGCACTCCTACTTGACCTGCTGTATGTCCCTATCAAATATTATCAAATTATCCCAAACAGTATTGGAGTATAGCCTGCATGAGATTTCTGTTTCATGGGAGAAAACTATATGATGAAGAAAAAGAGAGTTGTCTCTCCTGCATAAACACCCATTCTGGACCTTGAGGGTCACCAAAGGAACATTTCTGCAAAATTATATTGAAATCGGTCCAGTGGTTTCTGACAAGAAGATTTTTAAAGTTATATAGATATATAGGGAAAATAAGCCCTGCCCCCTGGCGGCCATGTTTTTTGACGAATCCAAATGGCTTGAACAAGCTTGGTAGAGGATCACCAAAGGAACATTTCTGCAAACTTATATTGAAATCAGTCCAGTGGTTTCTGACAAGAAGATTTTTAAATTTTTCAATATAGATTTATAGGGAAAATAAGCCCTGCCCCCTGGCGGCCATCTTTTTTGACAAATCCGAATGGCCTGAACAATCTTGGTAGAGGATCACCAAAGTAACATTTCTGCAAAATTATATTGAAATCCATCCTATGGTTTCTGACAAGAAGATTTTTAAGTTTTTAGTTTAGCTCCTGTGACCTAGATATGCAATGGACCTGAATCATTTGAACAACTTTGAAAGAGGACCAACCAAGGATCATTCCTGTGAAGTTTGGTCAATCAGTGGTTTAGGAGGAGGAGATGTTGTTTAAAGATTGTGGATGGATGGACAGACGGACATACGGACGATGACGATGACGGACAGTGAGTGATCACAACAGCTCACCTTGAGCCTTTGGCTCAAGTGAGCTAAAAAGAACAGACTACAGGTACCCACCAGAAAATTGTTTGAAGCTGTTCAATATTTCCCCATCTCTGGCTAAGTTGTTGACATTAACCCTAGTCCTGCTGAACCCAGATATGTCGTGCCTTCGCAAACAGTGTAGATCCAGATCAGTTGGCTTCTGAAGAAGCCAACGAATCTGGATCTGCACTGTTTGCCAGTAAGTATGTGAATTTATATCAACAATCTTGATCAAGTAATTTGATTGGCTTAAAACTAGAAATGGGCTTGGCATCTTAATTTATTCAGCAGGACAAGGGTTAAAGAGCTTCAATGTATTTTTTCACTTTCACTCATTAATCTTATTTTCTTACAAGTAGATAGAGTATACAAATTGTATATCAAAAAAAAAAAAAAAAAAAGGTATCTATTTTTTTTTTTTTTTTTTTCTTATTATGGGGAGTATTTTTTCAGAAAACGAAAATAAATAGATATAGAAAGCAAAACAGCCATGTCACCCAGGCAAGAAGCTAACCAAATCAACCTTAACCAGAATGTTAAGTCTCAGACAACAAATGGTGAAACTGCTCCCAAGTGGTTGCAAAATTGTTGTATTTGTTTGCGAAAACTGCTATCTTCTCATTTGTTTGATAAAGAAGCATGAGTCTGCGTTTCAATACAGTCAGGCTTAGGTTACTTCTTGTACACCTTCATGAATATATACATGTATAATACTTTGTTTCCAACAAGATTAGTTGGTTAGCTACATTTGTGTCTTTACTGTATAAGCCAAACAGGAAAGGTATTTGTTCGCAGTCTTTAAAAAAATATTATTCTCGGAGCGCCAAGTTTTAAAATCATGGCAAAGCTTTTGTGTGTATTCACATTCCCATAAAAGGTGTCTAATAATTTCAAACTCTTTGGAGCAGAATGAGCATAACAGGTTATCTATTGTTTTGATTTTATGAAGAAATTTGTTTGTAGGTAAAATATTATGATTAATACAGGTTTGAAACCACTGGAGTGAAGTGTTACTGGTTATTTTAAATGACCATGAATATATGTTTTTCCAGTCTATTTCACTAAAATTGAAGGTTTTATTCCATGTTAGCTTTCCAGCTGCTGTATCGGTATTATCATTTAAGATTTTGCACATATCTTGAATGCCTTTCCTATGTTTCATGTATACAGATAGCCAGAATGGTCTAATAGCGTTTTCCAGTTTTTCAGTGAATTTCTTTATTTGAAGTTTTTCCTTCCATTCTTCAATTGCTTAACAAACACTTTGATACTGCAAATAATTAAGCAGTATAGTAAGGTTGTCTTTTGCTTCTTGATATAAATATAAGTTTCCATCTGTCCGTGTGATGTCATTTATAAACTTTATTTCCTTGTTAAAACAGGTTAGACAGAAAAAGCTTTTGTTCCCTATTTTTATATTAGTATTGTTAAAAATTGCACTTGCTAGAAGAGTTCCTTTTTTTTATTTTGGCTGGATCTTTGACAGAAGATCTGCATGTGCTGTGAATACATCCTGCCGGAATTTGTTTTTTTTTATATTTTTAATAACAGCATCAACATAATTCAAGTCACAGCCAAAAAATCTTTCCATGCTTACAAATGCTCCTATTATTTTTGTCCAGTTGTGATCTTTAAAGCAGAGTCTTCTTATCCAGGTTGTTTTTAGACAAGTTAGAAAAGCTTTAATGCTTATCATCTATAATCCACCATCTTGATATTCTTCATAAATTACAGTTCAGCTAATTCTGGGAACAGTTTCCCAAAGAAATGTAAAGAAAATGTCATTTATTTATTTCAAAATTTTTTCATTTGGATCAGGAAGAGATAAGAACAAGACCTGTCACCAGACAGGATAGCTCGCCTGATATTGCACATTTTATTTCTGGAAAATTCTAAGTTGGTGACCTTGATTTTGACATGACCTGGGTGTGTGTGTGTGTGTGTGTGTTGGGAGGGGGACTGCACTGTGCAAAATTTTCATCAAACCAAATAAATCCGTGATAAGGTTAGGAAATAATGAGGTCTTAAAAACTTAAACGAAAACTAACATTTTTAAAATTCTAAAGCTGTGACCTCGACCCCAAGGTCATGGTCATGAGTGCTGATGGCGCTGATAAAAACACTTGACTCTTGATACCAAATAGGAACTAAATCCATCATGTACTTTAGAAGTAACGAGATCCTAAAAAACTTTGATGTAAAATTTTAACTTCAAAATTCTCAGTCTATGACCTTGACCTTCACATGACCTAGGGTGGTGGGGATGGTACTGTGCAAAATTTTGGACCAATATGTATCATCATACCAAAGATGAATCAAATCTGTGATAAGGTTAGGATTTAATGAGGTCTTAAAAACTTTAACAAAAACTTTAACATTTAAATTCTAAGTCTGTGACCTCGACCTCAAGGTCAGGGTCATGAGTGCTGATGAAAACTTTTGACCAGTATCTATCATGATACCAAATAGGAACTAAATCCATCATTTTGTTTAGAAGTAATGAGATCCTAAAAACTTTGACATAAAATTTTAACATGAAAATTCTAAGTCTGTGACCTTGACCTTGACATGACATAGAGTGGTGCTGACACCGGGGGTAGTACAATAGGTCTCCGTGAATGTTGTTCAGGAGAGCTAATAAATGGTTTAAGCACGGGATTAAGAGGGATTTTATCACAGTTATTTTGCCTAACAAATTTTGTATAGCACATTTGGAATCAGATGAAACGGAGGAAAAGCATAGGTGTGAATGTGATTCCAATTCATTGTGAATGCATCTATTGTCAGTGCTCTCTCGTCTGGAATTGGAGACATCTACACTGGTAATCTCTGACTGAGACGTGTAGCAAATAGGTCTATGTTGGGAAATTGTGTCATGCAGAGATGGTATATGCAATTCTCTGATTGAGAGACCATTCTGTCGAAATTGGTTTGTTTACTCTGGAGAGATGGAGATGATCTGCAAGATTGTTGAATTTCCCTGAAATGTGTCTGACTAAGAGTTTTATCTTGGTCTTTTTGCACCACAGCAGAGTATTCCAGACTTTCAGGCAGAGATTGTGGGAATGGGTCCCACCCTGCTAAGAGAGATACAAGACTACTGTCAAGTTGTCTGTAGATACCAGAACTTTTGATTGTTTGATGTGGTGATGTGCTTGTCTAAGATATAGCCAGATAGCCATCATTTCTAATAGACTGATGCAGAGGTGATTGGTCTTGAGTCCAAACTCCAAGAAACAAGTCCTCTGGTTCTAGATGTGCTCCCCAACCTGTTTGACTGGCATCCGTGAACAGTTGGTGAGAGTGAGGAGAGTTCCTGAGAGGAACACCTAGATAAATGTTGGGATTGTTCCACCAATTGTTTGTTTGTGTTGAGGTTTTACGGTCCAGTCAACCCAATGGGGTCATGTTGAGCGTGGTCAGTTTACCTAACCACACGTTTACTGGGCAGGCTAAGCGGTTAACCAGTATTGTGCACATTCTTTCGCCAGAAACTGACAACTGTCCTTCTTAAATCAGCGGAAGGGAGAGAATGACCGTAGAAAATATTTCATGATCAATCTCTACAAAAGAATGTTGCCGACCTCAGCGGGGATTGAACCCGCGACCTCCTGGTCTCCAGTTGGACGGCACATCCAACTGAGCCACCGAGGCCGGCTCCACCTATTGAGATGATGTCGAATATTGAGAACAATCTTTATTGGATGACTGACAGGAAGGACTTGTGGTCTCCACTGTGCTAACAGAGACATTTGTAAATGGTCTGAGATGCAGTATGCCTAGTTTTACAAAGTCTGCTGTTGCACCAAGTTTCCCCAAAAGAGAAACTGAATTGTCTGGCAGAAACTGTTATTTTTTGTTGAAGAAACTGAGTAATGTCTTGTAATAAGGGCTGAAGTCTGTCTTTTGGAACTCTGACAATATTGATCTGAGTTAGAAATTCCATGCCTATGAACATGAAGTATTGAGATGGAATCAGATCAGACTTTTGTTGACTGATAATCAGACCCAGAGTTGTGATCAGTTGAATGATGAACTGTCTGTGGTCCCATAAAGAAGATTTTGATTCCTTGATAGCCAATCGCTAGATATGGAAAGAGGGAAATAGCCCTTGTGTGAAGAAATGCTGCTATTTCCTTCATAATATGAGTGAACACATAGGGCTCGCCAAAAGGCTGAACGGTTGAGCCCTGAATTGATACATATCTTTTCTTTCGGAGTGAAGTGTTTGTGAGAATCTTGGTGGGTCGGAATGTGAAAACAGGCGTCCATTAGATCCAAGGAAAATGCCAGTTGTTTTGGAGAATTGCATTTTTTACTTTCTTCTGTATCTCCATTTTGAAGCACTGAATGAGAACGAATTTGTTCAGGGTGAAAGATCTATTATTAGCCTCATTTTTCCATTCTTTTTGGGGACAAGTAATATCCTTAAATAAAAGCCAGGAGATTCCAGTATGATTTCCTCCACTGCCCTCTTTTGGAGGAGACTCTTGACTTCTTCCCATTCTGGCCTTTTGGACTGTGGAATGAAGTTTGGCTTGTATGAAATAGGAGGATGTTCTCTGAAAGGAATCTAGTAACCTCTTTCTACAATAGAAAGGACCCATTGGTTGAATGTCATATTTTGCCATGAGTGAGCAAAATGGGCCAATAGTCCTCCAACCAGAATCTGTGGTTGAGGACATTGGGCAGTGCAGGGATGCCTTCACTGTCTCCTGGAGGTAGAGGCACCTTCCTCCCCACCCCAGAGGGGACACCTCTATTCCTCTTGTATGATCCCCTAGAAGAACTAGTGTCCTCTGGGAGGGCCCAGTGGTTTCCTGGGTTGTCTGGAATCATAATCTCTCCTACTTGGTCTTGAGGGTTGATTCCTAGGTTGGGGATTCTTGACATCCTGCTTCTTTTGAGAAGAATAAGAAGACTGAGATTTATTCTAACTAGAGGTGACAGTCTTACAGATTAACTCATTAGTAAGAGTTTCAGCATTCTCTATGTAAATCTCCTGAATTCAACCTCCAAAAAGGAATTCAGAAGATACAGGAACAGATCTAATTCTGTTTTTGGTCACTTCAGGAAGAGACTTAGATAAAGCTTTCATTGCTCTGTAGAACTTCAATGATGAGGTAGGAAGCAAAAGAAACCAAGTGGTTAATCACCACTGACAAAGATTCCCGAATTCTTTTGAGCATGGGAGGATCAGTCCTTTCGAATGACAGATGTCTGTAAGCAGCATAGGAAAAGATGTCAGCATGCGACAAGATTTTAAGAAGATCTCTCAATTGAGACTCAAGGGTGTTGAGAGTCTTAACAGGCATTTGTGTAGAGCCAAAAAGAGATAATCCCAATTTCATGGCATCCGAACCTAAATGAACCTCTCCTGAAACAGGTACTTTATTATTGTAGGATTTGTACCAGCGAGAAGGGACCAGTTTACTTTGCTCCTTAGGGCGAACTGTCCAATTCTCTTAAAAATTATCTTGTTTCATTTGACTTTAGATGTAATTCATAGTACTAGACAATAATAGAAACTGAGGAAGTGCCGTTGATTTCTTATCTTCTGTCTTAATTTCCTCTTCTATACTCGATTTAGGTCGAGGGATCAAGGCAGAAAACAAGATTGATCAGACTGTCTAGGAAATTTATCAATGAGAAGAACGAAAAGGATTTTTTCCAACACTTGTGCAAAACCAAGTCTTTCTTCTGGATCATTATCGTCTTCCCTGGATCTAGATCAGGACCTTCTAATAGCAGAAGATCCATCTTCTGAATGAAACTCATTGTCCTTCGCCCTACTGGATATGTCAACATTTTCATCATATTGGGGAGATCTCAGGCTGTCAACCAAGTTTTGATAAAAAAACGAAAATATTGGATTCTTTCCCCAAAAAAGTATAGGAGTTTTAAGCACTTTTTGGGGCAAAATATAGAAATTTTATGGTAAAAAGTCTTCATTACAAAACACTTAAGAGACAATTAACTTGTTAACTGGATAAATCATTTAACTTGTGTTTTACTTAACCAAACTTTCATACAGCATCTCCACCAAGGCTGCTACAAGACTGTATCCTGCTACAAGACTCCTTGGTAATCATCAATATGGACACCTTTCTTTTTCAACTGAAACAAGTTTGGTGGCATAGATTACTATCCATGCAGCCTCATATTGGATCTAGATCAGGACCTTCTAATAGCAGAAGATCCATCTTCTGAATGAAACTCATTGTCCTTCGCCCTAATGGATATGTCAACATTTTCATCATATTGAGAAGATCTCAGGCTGTCAACCAAGTTTTGATAAAAAAAAAAGGAAAAATTAGATTCTTGCCCCAAAAAATTATAGGAGTTTTAAGCACTTTTTGGGACAAAATATAGAAATTTTATGGTAAAAAGTCTTCATTACAAAACACTTAAGAGACAATTAACTTGTTAACTGGATAAATCATTTAACTTGTGTTTTACTTAACCAAACATTCATACAGCATCTCCACCAAGGCTGCTACAAGACTGTATCCTGCTACAAGACTCCTTGGTAATCATCAAAACGGACACCTTTCTTTTTCAATTGAAATAAGTTTAGTGGCATAGATTACTATCCATGCAGCCTCATATTGGATTTTTTCTAATTCATTTGCCTCATATTAGGTAGTTGTCCTATACCCAATCTGTATACTCCAATAAGGGACAAATAAAGGAAAATATACTTTCTAAAAATGAAGTTTTTAAAAGTAAAACATATTTTAACTAGCAATACTTAACCTATAGATAATGTGCTATTCTATTCTGTTTTCACACCTTCCACAGAAAAAATGACCTTTCAGTCGTAGTCTTAATCCAGAAGGTCCCTTAGGCAATTACCTGTGTGATGTAACTCTTCCGGCTTAATTGATCACGTGTCAGTTTCTTTGATGTGTTAAAACAATAGAAACAGATAGAACAGAGCTGCGCGGGCAGGGAGGTGGGAGTCATGATTATCTATAGGTTAAGTATTGCTAGTTAAAATATGTTTTACTTTTAAAAACTTCATTTTAACTGCAAAATACATTAACCTATAGATAATGTGCTAGAATTCGTAGAATAGGAGGCAGGAGCTCTCCTGTTCTAGCTTAATTGTAGAAAATCCCACCACTTCTGGATAAGACTCAGGAAACTCTGAGGAATCAGATACATTCTAACTCTATATGTAATAGTAAGAATGGTCTAGATTCACGTATATAACATATCTTAAAGGTGTTAGGGTCTTACTACCTTGTATGTTAATATTAGACTCTAGAGGATGCCAGTACTTAAGCCTCAGAGGCTTAATTATTGCCCCCCCCCACCCCCTCTTCTTTTTTAGGGGGAAACAACTGTTGGCCCTAAAAAAGAATAAAGAGTCATTGAGACATAACCTCAATATTGCATTTCAAATGCAAGCAAGAATATTGTTTGATAATATATTCGAAACGGAACTTGTCAAACAGAAGTCTAGACAATAAGCTGTCTACCTTAAGGCACAAATTAAAAAGAGGAAAGTCTTCTCAGTCAAGTTTCCTATAGATAACCTACATATCTTGAGATTTTCGGATAAATTCTACACATGTAAAGATTATCTAATTGTAATAGTCTAAGCTATTAGAATTAAGATCTCATTAGAGTCTGTTAAATGGAATGATATGACCGTTTCCAATAAACAGGTCATGAAATTGAGATAACCATAATGTTGTATAATTATTCCCTTTTTAATATCGAATAAAATGGAAATAATAAATTGTGTAGGTGGAGTAGTCTTAACCCAATTTCAGTTATCCATCAGGAAATCAAAGTATATACATACTTTATTGTTTAACTATTGCTAGACTAAATGCATAAACAAATTTTTAGTCTAGGCAAAGAGAAAACACAGAGGTTGTCTAAATCTGCTGAGAAGAAAGACAACTCAAGTCAATAAATAAACACTTGTCATAGGACATATCGAGAGTGTTTCGTGTCCTGGACAAATTAAGAAAGGAAGAGACTACTAACATCATACATAGAGTTTGACAGACTTATGTAAGAGAGAAGAATAACGGCTGATAACAGTCAACTGTAAGACAGCCTTATATTGGCTTTAAAATCCTGCCATATGTTGAGATTAAGCCATAGGAAATAACTGGATAGAATCTTTTCTATTGCCAGAAATAGAATACCATGAACCTACTCCGAAGTACATAATCATGGTATCCAAGCAAAAATCAAATATTAACTTAGTAATGAAAAATCAGAATGTTCTGACAAAGGGAAAGAACTCTAGAAAGAATGTAATTGGGCGACAGACATTCTCTAGGGATTTAATTCAATCATACTGATATATTATCTCTGATAAAACTAAACTTATAGGTTCAGAGATAGAGTTACTATTCTGCACGAATATTTAGGAATAGTGAGAATAGATATAGAAACACCAAATTAAGAATATACTACTAAGGCAAATTCCTGCTATGAATAAATCGTTAAGCGTAACTATTTTATTCGGGCAAGGAATAACTCTACCTTTACCAGTTTAAAAGTGTATAAAGGATAGGTCCTTCACTGTGACTGAAATACTGTCCAAGGAAAATAGAGATAAAAAATGACTGCCCGGAATTTATTGATAAACATTCAAAAACTTTAGAATTGAAAATGTATAGTGTAAAAAACCATTTCTAGACAATAGATAATTCCTGAAATACTCGATTTCGTGCTCGAATCGAAATTCAGGAAGAAAATATGTATACTCTCAAGATCTATATGTAAATCATAG
This sequence comes from Anodontia alba, assembly GCA_964016985.1. Lineage (NCBI taxonomy): Eukaryota > Metazoa > Mollusca > Bivalvia > Lucinida > Lucinidae > Anodontia > Anodontia alba. The sequence goes on along the minus strand of OZ024826.1, from coordinate 65,211,750 downwards.
AGAGTAATAATTCATATTGTTACCAACGATCCCTGACTCAAGGATAAAACATGTATTAATTTAAAATAATATAGGTAATTATTATTAATTTGAAGTCATATAGGTTGAAGATATAATTCGTTCCATCTTTAACCAAATATGCAAGAACAACCACTCATTACTTCTGTATTCGAAGATAGAAAAATGAGTTCTTAGTCATCTAAATTGTATGGTAGAAATAAACAGAAATGGGATCTGAATGGATGTGTCTCCTTGAACCGAATCGTAGGATAGTATCCATTCTAAGAACTTAAGCTTGTCTTTAGCTTAGCTTAACGAACGAAGTGTTGAAATTACTACCGAGTATTCATATAGTCGTCACGCACTGAATATTGAGAAATTGCTGTTAAATTGTTCAGGAAAGATTTTTGACCTGCAACATAACGTGAAAGGTCAATAGTGTTAGTAAGATTTAGACCTGGGATGTAGCGAGGAAGGTCAACCTAACATAAAAAGCTAGTTTAGCATAAAATTAAAGAAGATAAATATATATATTATATATATATATATATATATATATATATATATATATATATATATATATATATATATATATATATATATATCGGTTATTATATATTATATCCAACTATTGTCAAATAATATTAATGGCTTAGAGTGTAAATGCTAAGCAAAAGTTCATTTACCGACTGAATAATCAGACAACTTTCGGTATGTTCGAAATCGTATCACGAAATAGTAAGATCTGACGGGAAACGTAGGTGAAAACTTACTACGTTGTGAAGTTTATATAAACGAACTCTATATTATGAATTGAGACAGTGCATTTCATGACCCATCAAAACGTCTTGAAATGACTATCGTATCTAAAGTATACATATCCAGCTTCGGAATGGAGATTTATATATATAAAGAACCTTTACCTTGAAGCGAACTAGATATCAAGATAGTATTCTTTCCATTACTCGCCAATGGAACTTGAATTCTTATAGCGAGAAGAACTGTTGTTCCCTTAACGAATCTAACCATAAAAGAGAGGCAAGTAAATATAGTCCTAATATGTATAGGTAATGAAATGTTTGTTATTTCATCAACGATCGTAAGTAAATGTTTTCCCTTCAACGTATATACAGAGTAGGACAAAGGATTGATTACTTTGAATATAATTGTATCTGCTATTTTGAGGTAAACTATTCGTTACGTTAATTACCCTCTAAGCATTTTATATATATAAGATATTTTCCCCATTGTCTTAACCTTCAACGAACAGAGTAGGACAAAGGGATGATTAATTTGAGTATAATTGTATTTGCTATTTTGAGGTAAACTATCGTTACGTTAATTACCCTCTAAGCATTTTATATATAGGATCTATGCCTTCGAACTGTTTAGATCTAAGAAAATTTGACTGTGACAGTTTCTGAACGGTTACATAGCCAATTAAATAATTAAGTAGACAAAATGTATATAATATGTAATTAAAGCAATAATAATCAGTCACGTACTGGATAAATTAATGCCTTTTCTGAATATCTATCCATTTGTCTATTCCAAGGGTTCAAGCAAACTTTGATTGACATGGACTCTTGTTATAAGTGTAAATAGTAGAGGCATTAGCGCTAGTCGAAGCAAACTATTCCTCATTATAATAGATAATGTAGACCTATACTATACGTAGATTAGGTCTAGTTGTTTATAAGTTTCACACCTTCCTTAAATAATTTCCAACCGTAATCATAGCAAAATTATTATTCCCAGATGAAGAATCTTCAGCCTAATAAATTCTATAACCGAGACATAAATTATCTGGAACATTACTATCGTAGTCTTTGATGATCAAGAAAGAAAAAGGAAAGGCAAGGTAAAGAGCATATTGAATTATTTTGCCTTTATATATAATTTTCTTCTTATCAATTATTTTATTCCAGAGTTCAGACAGGGCACGACTGACCTAGACTCTTTACATAATTAATCAATGGATAGTATAATATGGAATAACAGCATAACTGACCGGCTATTTTCCATATACATAAACAAAAAGAAATATGTACCTCAACTAGACTTCTATACTAATCTTTGTAATCTAGAGAGGTTGTAGATAAATAGACTCTTAATTATTTCAATTATATATATATAGGAAAATTTTATTAGAGTATAAAAGTAATTGTAATAAATTAATTCCTAATTACTAAGGATCAGTTATCTAATTTGTCTAGATTTCTGATACTTTATGAATGTAACATTAATAGAAAGCAGAGAGGATCGACTGCTGCTTTCTATATCTAACTTATTCCCTAGACTACAAGCTGATACATATCACGAGCATGTAGAAAAAAAAAACTTAGTAGGAGAAGAAGAAATAATTTGATTCCGTGTATATTTTTCTTCTTCAAAAATAACGATAATTGTATGGAATTCACCTTTGCCTTGGAGTCGAATAAGGTGAATGCCCAGTTAATCTCTTTCCAGCAAATAAAAAGAGATATAAGTTATTTTAAATATAGATAGAACCACCTCCTATACTTGGTCAATGAATTGCGAATTTGACCGTAACCGATAATTCTAATTCATTTACCAAAGATAAATATATATATATATCTAGAATTCTAAGTCTAATTCAGAAATGACTGGACAGAATTCTATGATATAAGAGGCTACTAGGTATTCGAACCCATCGCTGTCATTCTATAACCTGTAACCCAAAGTTTGACTTGTCTATGTTGCTCTATAAGCAGTAATAGGTTGTTCGAGGACTAGTGACTACTACTTGGTCACTAGTAATCCGACATAATGACCGTACACTAGTGTACGTAACTACTGCCAGTGAAAATCGCTAAAAATCCAAAGTTAAACTCTTTCCAACAAATGAAAGAGAGAAATCATAAGTTAATTCAAAATATTAATAGAATTACACTCCTATAATTAGTCAATAAATTATTTAGAATTCTAAGTCTAATTTGGGAAAGACTGGACAGAATTCTATTATATAAGTGGTTACTAGGTATTCTAATCCAACACTGTCATTTTATAATCTGTATCCATTGACTTGACTTGTCTATGAAGCTCTATGAACATTAATAGATTGTTTGGAGACTAGTGACTGCTACCCAGTCACTAGTAATCCGACATAATGACTAGACACTAGTCTTCGTAACTACTGCCAGGTGAAAAGTCATTAGTAATCCGACGCAATGACCGGACACTAGAACTCGTAACTATTGGCAGTTAGACGTCACTAGTAATCCGACACGATAACTGGACACTAGTACTCGTAACTATTGCCAGTAGTATACACTAGTAATTGGACATAATGACCAGACACTAGTACACGTAACTGTTTGCCCGGTGAAAAGTCACTAATAATGCGACACAATGACCGGACACTAGTACTCGTAACTGATGCCCGGTAGAAGTAACTAGTAATCTGTCACAATTACCGGACACTAGTACCAGTGAATAATTGACTGGTGACCAGTGACTGGTGATAAATGCCCGGTGATTTTATCCCTGCCTGGATGCCCAGTGACTGGATGACCGGTGACTGGTAAGGAATGACCGGTGTTTATTCATGCCTAGATGCCCGGAGACTGGTGACTGATGCCTGGTGAAGCTGATGATGAATGACCGGTGACTGGTGACCGGTGACTGGTGCCTGGTGGACAGACTTGTTTTGGATACTTAAGCATCCATAAGATGCCACCTAGATGGGTCTTACCCCGGGCAGTAAAGCCATGAGGGGTGGTGTCCCATCAGTAAAGAATTGTCATATAACCCATAAGGGTTGGCAAGTTCTTTACTAATCAGCTTCTCCACCATAGAAATCTTCTGCCAACTCGTAGTTCTCTGCAAGATATGCAGTAATAGTCCAGGTATAGCATGTCACATCGCTGAATAACCTGGAACAAAAAGAACAAGTTAAAATTTTGGATATAAAAAACACGACTTCTGAACAGACCTCACACGAGCGTTGTGCCAATATAGCGAGTCATGAAAACGGATGTCGTGAAAGCTCAGTCAATAAATACATGAAATCGACAATCTAAATTTTCAAATAATAACATGGATAGTGAAAGGAGTGATAAAGAAACAAAGAAAACGCAAGGATACAGAAATTTATCCGTGAGGAAAAGAAATAATCCAAATTTCTTTCACAGGTAAAACTCCTTGTTGATTTTCTTTGTCCACAGAAAAGAAACTGACATGTGATCAATTAAGTGGGAAGAGTTACGTCACACAGGTAATTGCCTAAGGGACCTTCTGGATTAAGACTACGACTGAAAGGTCGTTTTTTCTGTGGAAGGTGTGAAAACAGAATAGAATAGCACATTATCTATAGGTTAATGTATTGTTCAGTTGAAATTTCCTATCTAATGAGAACTTCAGCTTCTGCATTAAATTCACTCGCAACCAGGCCTTTGATTGATCAGTTTCAATGTCTTCATGCCAAGAGCAGTCATAAGAAAAAGTCAGCCCTATGTGATTGTGGTTCTTAACCTCTGAAATTAGTCGACTGTTCATAAAAACAGCTGGGTGTTATGGTTCATCTATTCTTCTTGATAAAAGCAGAGATTCTGAATTTGAAGATTAAAGTCAATAACCATCTAGATGCCCATAATTATACTTTACAGAGGTCTGCAGTGAGCTATACAGCTGCTTCAGCTGGGTTGTCACCTATAAGGTAAAGACTCATGTCATCTGCAAAAAGCCTCATGGTACAATTTCTACAATATCATTTATATATCCTAAGAGTTGTAATGGTCCAAGTATTGAGCCTTGAGGGACACCTGCTTTAACTAAAGTATACTTGGAAGTGGCTTCCTGTAACAGGACTTTGTTGTCTGTTTTTAAGGTAGTCAATGAACCAGTTTAACAGGATTCCACTATTGCCAACTTTCTGCAATTTATATATCAGACTCTGGATCTTATGCCACAGTCTGACAAAAGCCTTCTTTGCCATTGTCCAGTGCTTTACAAAACTGATTATAAATATGTACAAGTTGAATCATGGTAGAATCTCCTGACATGAAGCCAGACTGCAGAGTTGTAAGAACCCCATAATCTTGAAAAAAAAAAACTATTTTCATCATCTCTATTTATGAATATGAATTTTCTGTTTTTTTGTGATCTCCTGAAATATTTTCTTTTCTTCCATTAAAAGCAAGTATTTAACAAATCAACAAATTGACCTAACAAATCACATTACTGATATCTTTATTCTTATTGAAATATGGGATACAGATCTGCAAAAATCATCATAATTTCTTCTGAATCTCTTTTGTATATCCTTGTCTTGTTTTCCAGGTCTCAACCTCTGTACATGTTTCGTCAATTTATACAAACAGAATAGTGTTAAAACCAGTATGGACACCTTTAATGGTTTGAAAATTGGCACATTCATCATCTGACAAGGTGTCCACATGTATGAGCCACAATGTACAGCAGCACTTCTGCAAGGTGAGGATAATTTAGATGTCAAAAACAGCTTTAAACTGCAAATAAAATATCTTGAGAAAGTAAAAAAAAACTATTAATCCAGAGGCATTTATGAAGAAAAATATAGGAAAAATGTCCAAATTCTAGGAAAATACAGGAAATATAGGAGGCTTTAAAAATATATGGAGAAATATAGGAATATAGGAATCAGGTGACAGCCTGAGATCCAGATCTACTGTGACTGATATTTCTTGAAGAATTATTCACAGATTGCTTCAGGAAAGGAGATCTATGTGTAGAAGTGTTCTTTCTCTGAGAACGATGTTTAGAAGTACTCTTTCTCCAAAAATCTCTCTTTGGAGAAGGAGAAGAGGAAAAAGAAGAAGAAAATCTAGCCTGCTTATGATATTTCTTATGAGAGCAATGGTGAGATCCAGCTCTATGATGATGTTTCCTCTTATGATGATGAAGAGGGGAATACAATGAAGAAGAGGATGAAGATGTCAAAGACGATCTATAATGATGTTTGCTTTTAGAAGATTTTTTTTCTTCAGACCTTCTGGACTGAGATTGAGTTTAAGAATGTGATTTGGATACAGATCTTGCTCTCTTTTTAGCAATTCTGATTCTTTATGTCGCTCCAATGCCTCCCTTCAAGTTTCAGCTCAATCTGATTTACAGTTTGGGAGGAGATGTCATTTAAAGAATTTCAAGATGGCCGCTGTGGTGGCCATCTTGGCTATTGGAACGGAATGATTTTAGCAATTCTGAATTTCTATGTCACTGTGATGCCTCCCATCAAGTTTCGGCTCAATCCGACTTACAATTTGAGAGGAGATGTTGTTGAAAGAATTTCAAGATGGCCACCATGGTGGCCATCTTGGATATCGGAACAGAACAATTTTAGCAATTCTGAATCTCTATGTCGCCACAATGCCTCTCACTAAGTTTCTGCTCAATCCAACTTATGGTTCTGGAGGAGATGTCGCAAATGTGAAAAGCCAACAATGGATGACGGACAGAAAACGGACAACAGGCCATGGCATAAGCTGACCTGAAGCAAAGCTCCAGGTGAGCTAACAAGTAGTGAATGTACTGTATGGCCATTTTCAGTGCAAAATGAATGGCCATTTTTTCTAGAATATTGATGTGGAGCTGGGATTGGTCTTCTCTCCAGTAACCATGAAAGGATAGTCTCATCAGTTTGAGATGAGCACCCCATCCATAATGGCTGGCATCCATAAAAAGGAATGCATTGGGATCTGGAGGATGGATATATGTTCCCTGAACGAAGCGATTGGGATCCATCCACCCCTTAAAATTAAATTGGATCAAAAAAAATTTGATGATCCAAAGGAAGTACAAGTCCAAACTGACAAAAGACACACCTGAAGCAGGCATAAATGGAGTTTGCCTAGAACTACTAAGTCTGCTGCAGCATTGAGTTTCCCCAAAAGAGAAAGGAAAGTTCGAGCTGAAACTTGAGTCTGAGTTAGAAATTGTGTGATTGTCAAAATAAAGATTCCATACGATCTAGTGGTATCTGTGACTACTGTTATCAAACCGAGTCTCCGATTTTCCTGATTTTGTGTGTTCTTTGTTTCCAAAGGCAATCCTTTTTGACTTTTATTTGTGTCAGAAATTCCATATCTATAAAGGTGAATTGCTAAGCTGGGTTCAAATCTGACTTTTTTTAGATTTGGAATGAACCCGTTTGGAGACAGTATATTGTGTGAGATATTAGTCTGCCGCATATAAGATCTCTTATGAGCCAATTGTCTAGGTACGGAAAAGGTGACATGGCACGCTGACGCAGATGAGCAGCTATTACATCCATCAGTTTGGTGGAAATCAATGGACTTAGGGACATTCCGAAAGGTAGTGCTGTGAATTGGAATTACCGAAAAATAAAGCAGAGGTACTTCTTTGATTGGAAATGAATTGGAACATGTAGATAGGCACCTGTTAGATCTATGGAGACAGCCTAGTCGTTGACCAATATCGACTGATGAAGACCAGTATTGAATGACGAACTGACCTGGTTGTCTCCGTCTTGAAATAAACTTCAAAAAGAATGCCTTTGGAATCAAAGAATATACTAAGGATTAGAAAATGGGAGTCTCAGTTTTATTGAGACTCTTCATAAGCAGTAATGAATTTTGCAACACTGCTTACGCCCTCTAGCGTATACATGAGCAGAACTCCATTTACAAATATACCACAATGGGCCCAATGATCCCAAAGGAAATGAAATATAATCTGCACTATGGTGATGTACGGGGAGATGTTCTTCAGCCGCCACACGGCACTAACACCAGCTGCAGTGTAGTAAAATAAACATAAAAAAGATTGCCTTTGGAAACAATAAACACACTATGGATTAGAAAATGGGAGTCTCAGTTTTATTGAGATTCTTCATAAGCAGTAATGAAGTTTACAATACTGCTTACACCCTCTTGCGTATACATGAGCAGAGATCCATTTTCAAATATACCACAATGGGCCCAATGATCCCAAAGGAAATGAAATATAATCTGCTCTATGGCAAAAGGTTATTTTCTTATATATAGATTTAAGGTGACGAGATCTATCATGGGACACAACTTTCCTGTTCTACTTGGGGTACAAGAAATAGGGGGGAGTAAAAACTGTGAGTTCCCAGATCTGGTACCCTTTTCACTGCCCATTTCTGGAGAAGTACCGTTATTTCTTCTCTTAATAATGGGGAGAAACAGGTACTGACTCAGACTTATCGGAACTGTAGATAGAGAAGTTAAATCAAATGGGATACTGAAACCTTCTTGGACGACAGAGAGAACCAATTTGTTTTGAGTTAATTTTCCCCACCGTTCCACGAAATGGGCCAATCTTCCTCACACTCTACTTCTGGATGTGGTAAGGTAGGCAGTGGAAAGGGTTGGCTTTCAGAACTATGTGGAAGACAAGGCAGGTTAGAGGAGGGGAACTGTCTTACATTACTACTCTTCTTAGGAAAGTCCTTTCATTAGACATAAAGGACTGTGACTGATTCTTAGACCTATATGGTAGATTCTGTTTAGGTCTAGAAGATTTAGTAGGATGACTAGGTTTCCTGATCTGTAACCATTATAAGATGATTTCTGAGGTTGCATAGCCGGGGTATTGGTGGAAGAGGCCAAGAATCTATGTTGTTGTGCTTCGAGATTAGATTTCGCCACTTCCTTAATCTTACTGTCAAAGAGTAATTGAGAATTAATAGGAACATTTTTCATTGCATGACTAGAATGATCCAAAAGAATTTAAGAGGCTATAGTTGCATTGCATCAAGCCTGAAACAACTCTACGGCCAAGATAGTAGACATAGCTGTAGCATGTTTGATAGACTTGGCAACCACTTCCAAGAGTCTGGACAAAGCATTAACTGACATTGACTCTTGTTGCAGACATTGGTCAGCTGCAGAAGAATACAGATCAGCATGGGAATCGATTGCCACTAGACTATGAGCTCTTTTTTTCCAAAACTTCCATGTTCTTAATTGGAACAGAGTATTTATCCTTGCTAGAAATATTAAGAGGGGGGAATGTTTTGAGTACAAAATTATTGTGATTTAGTCTTGTACTATCTAAGTGGAGCCAAAGATTTAACAAATTGTTGAGGACATGTCCAATCCTGACCAAGTTAATCCGTATCTAGTTTGCTTTGAATATACTTGGTAGTATTTTTGACTAGCTTAGATTGAGAGAAAAGTGGTAATGGAGTTGTATGAGACTCCATAAGAAGTTCAATTCCCAATAAAGGTTTGGAGGGAATGTGATCTTCCGAAGGTCTAGGACACATCTCCTCCAGGAGTAATCTGAAGACTTCATTGATAGCTTTATCAAAGGACCAGGACTCCAATTCAGAATCTGATCCTAAATCCTTAAATATCTGATGTACAGAATTATCAAATAATAAATTCTGTGATTACTCTAAAACCCTATCAGGTTGTAGGCTTGTATGAACTTTAGAAGCCTGAGGAGAAGGAGGTTTAGCTCTTTGATATCGACCATAGTCTTTAATAGAATCACTAGAAAAAGAAGAGGGAGATTGTTGTCTCCTCTTCTAAGTGGTAATGGAGTTGTATGAGACTCCATAAGAAGTTAAATTCCCGATAAAGGTTTGGAGGGAATGTGATCTTCCGAAGGTCTAGGATACATCTCCTCCAGGAGTAATCTGAAGACTTCATTGATAGCTTTATCAAAGGATCAGCAATTCAGAATCTGATCCTAAAAACTTAGATATTTGATGCACAGAATTATCAAATAATAAATTCTGTGATTACTCTGAAATCTTATCAGGTTGTACGCTTGTATGAACTTTAGAAGCCTGAGGAGAAGGATGTTTAGCTCTTTGATATCCACCATAGTCTTTAACAGAATCACTAGAGGAAGAAAAGGGAGATTGTTGTCTCCTCTTCTTATGGGAATGTTTTGACTGCTTTGACTTCCTACTTTTAGGTGAAGACAAAGAAGAAAAAGAGGGGAAGATGAAGAAGAGGAACTATTATCTTTTATTCTTTCTGTGCTTAGATTTTGGTAGATCTCTTCTACTAGAGCATTTATGAGAAGTAGATCTATTAGATTTCCAAGTATTTGTAGGAGGTTCAATAACAATACTTGGATCAGACAGAGTATTGAAATCTGTCTCCAAAGGCAATAGAAGTCTCTGTTTATTCATTGAGCTTTGAGGTTCATTAGTGACTGATTGCTCTGAGCTCAAAGAATGTCTATAATCAAATACCCGGTACCGGTGACTGGTGAAGTTGACTGCCTGGTGACTGGTGACCATTGCCTGGTGGGTTCCTAATGACCAGTGACTGGTGACTGTTGACTGGTGAAGAAGTCAACTTCCTAGTGACTGATGCCTGGTGTCTGGTGACCAGTGCCCAGTGTCTGAAGGCCCATACTGACTGACCGGTGCCCAGTGACTGGTGACCGGTGTCAGGTGCCTGGTGCCCGGTGACCAGTGATGGTGAGGTTGACTGCGTGGTGACTGGTGAACGATGCCTGGTGGGCTTCCGCTATGAATGATCTGCCAATTCTTAGAGCTGCCACCCTTATGGGTCTTACCACCGGCAATAAAGCCATGTGGGGTGGTGATCTCATTATCCTTTGAAGCAATGTCCTCAGATAATTCTGAGTTGACATTATCCTTCTTCTTCTTACATGAAGTTTTTGTCTTTGTCATGGTCATACGTCTCCAGCAGTATAATCTTCCCTTATCTGCTAATTCCCATGTAGAACCAGGCCAATTTCTACACACCAGGCACATAGAATATCTAGAATAAGAAGAACAAGACAGACAATTAGTATGATTATCCCATGATGCTTTGAGATGACTACAATCACCTGTAATGGTCAGATTCAATAGTCACAAAAATGTATGACGTTGGCCAAGAATGAATAATATCACAAGATGGAAAAATGAAAAGAGGAAGTGTCATTTGTGAAAGGAATAATAAATGAACATAGGAATACCAGAAAATAAGAAATGAAAGTAAATTATAATATTTTCACCAGATAGAAAATTCCTGGATTTATTTCTTTGACCACAGAGAAGAAACTGAACACCTGATCAAAACAGGTGATGTTACAAACCTTAAAGGGACCATCTGGATTAAGACTTAAGCCATTTTTCTGTGGAAGGTTTAAGTGTGGAAGAGAATAGCACATTATCCAAAGATTAATGTATTATGAAGTTAAAATGTCTGCAAATAACCCCAATACATATGAGAAAGACTAGAAAAAATAATCACAGTAAATACCGGAAAACAGAATTGCACTGAAAATTAATCCAGTTAAATTAAATGTAGTATAAATGAGTGAATATTATGTTTTGTATTGGAAAACTAAACAAGGTTGAATATACAAGCAAATCAAACTGCATATAAGAATTAACTACGTAGAACGTAAAAGATGCAAATGTTCACTGATGAACAAAGGAATAAACTAAATAGTGAATTTACAAGGATATTCACTTTCAAACAGAAAGATTGGAATATAAACTAAATTCTGGTAGGCAAGAAATATCAGATATTTTTTTTTCTTTCAAATAAAAAAAAAAAAATAAAAATAAAATAAGAAAGCTTGGAGATTTTTTCTTCTCTCAAATAAAAAAAAAAAAATACTCCATTTTTTGCGGAAAAAAAAGAATACTGGAGTTAATAATCTTCATAAGCTGATTGGTCAATATTATCAGTGACCTTGAGAAGATCATAAAATAGGAGGTATACACAAGTATTGGCTTTTTTCAAAAGCCTTTTTTTCCAGTGGTAAAAGAATATAGCAATAAAACATAAACTGAGGTATAGTCTGATAATGTTGAAATAAGCCCCACCCCCTGGTGGCCATGTTTTTTGACAAATCATCACTGCTTGAACAATCTTGGTAAAGGTTCACCAAAGAAACGTTTCTGCCAAATTATACTGAAATTGCTCCAGTGGTTTCTGAAAAGGAGATTTTTAAAGTTATTTTCTTTTGGCTGCCATGGCAACCAGAATTCTGCATGGATTCCAAATCTTTGAACAGCTTTCAGTCAGTATCACCCATGGATCATTCCTGTGAAATTTAGTTAAAATTGGCTTAGTGGTTTAGGAGGAGATGTCGAATGTTAACCTTCGATGGACGACAGACAACTGGCCTATCAAAATAGCTCACCTTGAGCACTACATGCTCAGGGGAGCTAAAAAACTAGACATGTGTCTTAAGTACACAAATGCCCCTGCCCTTTGGACCCCAAGCCCCACCCCAGGCAACTCTAGCACAGAGTTGAAGGTTTAGATATGGGTAAGTAGCATACCAAATGAATACCTAAAAGGTACCCAAGTTATGATCTCCAAGAGAACCAAGGACATAAATGTCAATGTAAATTTGAATGTAAACTTAAGACATTTATTAGATTCTGGTTACAAACTTGACATAGGACATACACACGTAACATCATGGCAAAACACTGTATGATGCAAGCAATTGGCAGGCAGGGCATAAAAATACTTTTTGGTTGAAAAAAAAAAAAAAGCTTACCTGGCACTATGGTGGACAGGCATCAGATGATGTGATCACAACTCCTGGGCAGTTTGAGCCCAATTCAGTCAACATCTTTGCAACCTGTAACTCTCATTGCTCCAAGTATTCAGACAGGACTGAGCAAATAGTGTAGAACATACCAGATGCTGCAGAACATAGCTTCTGATCAGGGTTTGCTATTGATCCACTGGTTGCTAGACATATCAACAGGCAGTAAAATGGATGTATTCAAAGTTTAGAGCAAGGATAATCAGGAATTAAGGTGTCTGAATATTTAGAAAAGGGACTATAGCATATCAAGAAAAACAAAAACAGGACAGAGTGAAGCTGGTGGTCTTCATCTTTATTTAGAAGATTGACTTCTCAGCATGACTTCTCAGCAGCAAGCCTTATTAAATCAACAAGCCACAACAGGAGAAAAAGTCCTTATGCCATAAACAAACAGTGAAGGTCCTGAAGATTCTGCTTAGTCCAATCAGGGTTTTCTTTATAAATCAATATATTTTACAGTATCCTATTATTCTGTATGGCAACAACTGAGGCCCTGATCAGACTGTGAATGTGACAAAAGTCCCTTTCTGATGGGGTGGCTCATTTGTAACTCCATATATACCCTATTTGGACAGACAAGCCTGAGCAAACAGTGTAGACCCAGATCAGATGCTGTAGAATGTGGCATCTGATCAGGTTTTACCATTCATTCAGCAGTCTTTTGACATATCATAGGATAGTCAGATGTTCTTGTTCAAATTTGGGAAAAGTAGGATAAGGACAAACATAAACTCATGTCACATACTTTAAAGTTGGCACATTATGGTCATCAATGTATATTCTTTCAACCCTGCCATCAAACATCTCAACATTATAGTCACGCTCACCTGAAAAAAAAAGAGAGAAGCAGTCTAGCCAAAAGAATGACTATTACATATTTTAAATAGATGATAAGATACCATATTTACCCTAAGTATTCAGACAGACAGGTCTTTGTAAACACTGCAGACCCAGATTAGATTTGCAGAATGCACCATTTGGCATTCATCCAGCATTTCAGACACATCAAGAGGTAGTAAACCAGACTTGTTCCAATTTTATGATAAGTATGGTGAGATGAAATGTCTGAATACAATATTGTTATCTTATAATTTTATTTTAAACCTTTTACCAGACATATGCAGAATTTAGGAGTCACCCTGGTGATCCAAATATAATGCAGTAAAATGTATAAAATTGCATGACCCACAGTAAAGTCAACCAAAAGATTTACTTAGGAAAAGTGCCCTATAATCATAGTGTCCGTACATCCATTATCAGTTTGTGAAAATAGCTAGAACAGAATATAGTTTACTTCCAACATGGGCCCTTATCTTACTGATTTAAAAATAACATGAAAGGTATCATCATTTCATTGACAATAAAAGCCCATAGCAGGCAAGCGTCCCCTGACGTTATGGCTTTGTTAGTAAAGGTTGTGAGTTTCAAATCCATATAACAGGAGGATTACCCCAATAGCACATGCACATCTTCAGACCTTGTAGAGCAAATATGCATAGTTTCAAAATGATCGGTAGAAAATTCTAGAATGAGTTGTGCCCACAAGGATCCAATACTAATTCCAATACTAATTGGACCAGGAAAAAAGCTAAATCAAATAAGTAGAAAAAGTTGATAATAAATAATGGGAGGATAACCCAAAAACCACATGCACATCTTCAGACCATGTAGAACAAGTATGCATAGTTTAAAATGAGTTGCGCCCACAAGTATCTATTCTAATACTAATCGGATCTGAAAAACAAAGTGGAAAAAAATTGATAAAAAATGATGGGAGGATAACTCCAAAAGCACATGCACATTTCCAGACCATGACAAAAGCACCTGCAAAGTTTCAAAAAGTTTTGTATAAACTGTAAGAGGAGTTGCCCCCACAAGCTACCCACATCATTGTGTCACATCTAAAAAAAAACAAAGTTGATAAAGTGCAAAAAGTTGAAAAAAGATAATGGCAGGAAAACCCCAAAACCACATGCTCATCTTCAGACCATGTAGAACAAGTATGCATAGTTTCCAAATGATCAGTGGAAAAGTCTAGGGGGAGTTGCACCCACCAGATATCTATTCTAATACAAATCGGACATGGAAAAAAATTAAGTCGAAAATGTAGAAAAAGGAGGAGTTGCATCCACAAGGTATCTATTCTGATAGTAATCTGACCTGCAAAAAACAAAGTCAAAAAAGTGGAAAAAGTTGATAAAATAATAATGGGAGAACAACACCAAAACCATATGCACATCTTCAGACCATGACAAAAACACATGTAAAGTTTCAAAAAGATTGGTTAAAAACTGTAAGAGGACTTGTGTCCACAAGCTATACCCATCTCACTGTGTCTACGGATGAACGGAATCTCGGATAGACGGATGGATGGACAGATGGACAAACCCATTTTAATAGTCCCCTTCAACTAATGTCGGGGACAATTAAAAACAATGAAATTAACACTAGTTAATACCCAGTGGGCATGCAATGCCAAGACAATGTCGCATCAATGTTGCATCCATGCTGATGTGACGCTGTGTCAATGCAATGTGCTATAAATGAATGAAATGACATGAATATTGCTACTTAAATATTTTGTTTTCTTATTTCAAAGCATGTATGTATGCGGGGTGTTCCAAAACAATTGATTATTTTGACCCTGAATGTTCCAAATGTAAATAATCACAAATTTCTTTATTTCATGCCCTCAAGGTTACTAAGTCCCAATGACTAGAAATGCATAACTTCAGTCTATGAATCCACTTCTGGAATGCATCATGGTACACTGATTTAGGTATACTGGTAAGGTTTGTTTGTTTGTGTTGAGGTTTTACGGCCCAGTCAACCCAATGGGGTCATGTCGAGCATGGTCAGTTTACCTAACCACACGCTTACTGGGCAGGCTTAGTCCTCTATGCGGTTAACCAGTATTGTGCACATTCTTTCGCCAGAAACTGACAACTGCCCTTCTTGAATCAGCAGAAGGGAGAGAATGACCGTAGAAAATATTTCACGATCAATCTCCACGAAAGAATGTTGCCGACCTCGGCGGGGGTTGAACCCGCGACCTCCTGGTCTCCAGTCAGACGGCGCATCCAACTGAGCCACTGAGGCCGGCATACTGGTAAGGTACTGGTATACGGCAAATCCAAGCGCCTGACAGGACTGGTATCTCCGTCCAGCATGGAAGGTTTTCAATTTTGGAAAAAGGAAGAATTCACAAGGGGCAAGGTCTGCTGAATTAGAAGGGTATGGTAAAACTGTTACCTTCTCTTTTTGCAAAAAATGTGTAACAATGGGTTGGGGCATTATCATGTAGAAGTCGGACATGTCTGAAACGCTTGACTCGTAGTATTTTTTCAATTTCTTCAATACTACATATTTGTATTAGTTTCCAGTAATGTTTTTTGCGATCAGAATAATTTTAGCTATTTCTGATCTAAAAGTCACCCCAATGCTTCCTACCAAGTTTCAAGTCCATTGGCCTTTTGGTTCAGGAGAAGAAGCGAAAAACAGATCATCAAGATAGCGGATATGGCGGCCATCTTGGATTTCTGATCAGAATGATTAAAACTACTTTTGATCTACAAGTCACCCTGATGCTTCCTACCAAGTTTCGAGTTTAGGTTCAGGAGACGAAGCAAAAAACAGATTTTCAAGATGGCGGCCATGGTGGCCATACTGGATTTCAGATTGGAACAATTTTAGCTATTTTTGATCTACAAGTCATCCCGATGCTTCCTACCAACTTTCAAAGTCAATTGGCCTTTCAGTTCAGGAGAAGAAGCAAAAAATAAATTTTCAAGACGGCAGCCATCTTGGATTACCATTCTAAACGATTTTAGCTATCTTTGATCTACAAGTCACCCTGATGCTTCCTATCAAGTTACAAGTCAATCTTCTTTTCGGTTCAGGAGAAGAAGCAAAAAATAGGTATTCAAGCTAGCCACCATGGTGGCCATCTTGGAAAGCCAATCAGAATAATTTTAGCTATTTTTGATTTACTAGTCACCCCAATGCTTCCTACCAGGTTTCAAGTACACTGGCCTTTTCGGTTCAGGAGAAGAAGCTAAAAATAGATTTTCAACATGGCAGTCATCTTTGATTTCCAATCAGAATGATTTTAGCTAGCTTTGATCTGCAAGTCACCCTGATGCTTTCTATCAAGTTTCAAGTAATAGGCCTTTTGGTTCAGAAAAAGCGAAAAATAGATTTTCAAGATGGCCTCCATGGCAACCATCTTGGATTTACAATCAGAACAATTTTAGCTATTTTTGATCAACAAGTCACCCCAATGCTTCCTACCATGGTGGCCATCTTTGATTTCCAATCAGAACGATTTTACTGTTTGATCTACAAGTCAACTTGATGCTTCCTACCAAGCTTCAAGTCAATTGGCCTTTTGGTTCATGGAAGAAGAGAAAAAAAGATTTTCAAGATGGCCGCCATGGCAGCCATCTTGGATTTCCAATCGGAACAATTTTAGCTATTTTTGATCTACAAGCTTCCTACCAAGTTTCAAGTCAAACTGACCTTTTGGTTCAGGAGAATTCCCATACAAAAAAAAGAAAAATGGGCTGCAGGCAGCCTATTGTGGCAGCCTGTCATTTTTACCCAAATCAGTAGGCAACTCCATGTTCAAGACTAATTTCTATATATATAACAATACGGATTGTTTATCTTTATATACAATCCTTAGAGTTATATTATATTTATAACCAGTTTCTTTGGATAATCTAACCATCACAATAAATGATTCATCCATAAACTGAAACATCTTATAGGTTATTATGAATTGATATCTCATAAACCAAATTATCTAACCAGTTTGGATAATTTTAGAGGACAACGCATCCGAGAGAGATCGAGACTTTCAGGATTTGTACCCTTTCCATTACTCATTAATGGAGACATTCTATTCTCCTAATAACGAGAGGAAAAACTGGTTCCTATTATCGGAATTTGCGATAGATGAGGAATGTAATTGTATTTGGTCCTAAAATATTATTGAATAATGTAAAGGATTTTATTTTCCTCACTGTTCTGGTAAGTATACAAAACTTCTCCCATTGTAATATCTGTTGACGTGCAAAGATAGACAATGGAAGAATTGGTTTATGACTTATAATTGTCATAGATATTTAGAGAAGTTAAAACTACTCATTGTGTTGATTCTCCTCTTAGAAATTTCCTTTTGTATTAGACTTAAGGAATAATAAATGTTAGACTTACACAATACATCTGTTTGACCTACACAATACATACTGGCTGTATAGGTTTCTTAACGGTCCCTTAGCCTAAATATAATTTGTTATTCTCGGAAGAAGCCAAATCTATACTTCACAATTAGATTTTGTAAGTTCTTGAACTAAGCTAATTTGGTTAAGACAATAATAATAATAACATTATGGAATTTATTCATGTCTTATATATATATATATATATATATATATATATATATATATATATATATATATATATATATATATATATATATATATATATATATATATATTTGATTGATTATTTACCTTCTCCAAGAATCTGGACAAGACATGATTGACATGGACTCTTGTTACAGGTATAAATAATTGTCGATGAACAATTAGTACGGGAACTAAAAGTCTAAGATGCTGGTTGTTTCCGAAAACGTAAAAGACTAGACCATGAAGTGAGCATATGCTCACTAATACCCCCAGCCATGGCCATCAGTATAGCCAGAACAACAAAGAGAAATAACTCTAAGGGACCTGGCCCCATGGCCCTTATTTTCTTTCTCACAATACAACTAGTCATACTTGTCATGTGTACAAAATTTCAAGTTTGTAGGTAAAGTAGTTCCTGAGATATCTTTGACACAAATAAATGCCATGGCCATCAGTATAGCCAGAAAAACAAAGGGTAATAACTCTAAGGGACCTGGCCCCATGGCCCTTATTTTCTTTCCCACAATATAAAGTCATACTTGTCATGTGTACAAAATTTCAAGTTTGTAGGTAAAGTAGTTCCTGAGATATCTTTGACACAAATAAATGCCATGGCCATCAGTATAGCCAGAACAACAAAGGGTAATAACTCTAAGGGACCTGGCCCCATGGCCCTTATTTTCTTTCCCACAATACAACTAGTCATACTTGTCATGTGTACAAAATTTCAAGTTTGTAGGTAAAGTAGTTCCTGAGATATCTTTGACACAAATAAATGCCATGGCCATCAGTATAGCCAGAACAACAAAGGGTAATAACTCTAAGGGACCTGGCCCCATGGCCCTTATTTGCTTTCCCACAATACAACTAGTCATGTCATGTGTACAAAATTTCAAGTTTCTAGGTAAAGTAGTTCCTAAGATATCTTTGACACAAAATAAATGTTAACAGACTGACTGACAGACAGACTGACTGACAGACAGACTGACAGACACACAGAAAAGACAAAAACTATATACCCCCATTGCATACTTCGTATGCCGGGGGTATAAATATTTACCTCTACCAGATTTTCTATGTGAATAAGAATCTAGGGGGGAATTATATTATAATTATTTACATTACACATCAAAAAAGTCAAAATCTGACACTTGATGTGTATGTTTTAACAAGTTTATCCTTTCTTGAAAATACTTATATTGTTACACAGGAAAGAACTAATAAGGAATTTAACGCAATCCATAAATAGTTCTATTCCTGATAGTAATATATATAGTGAGTATGATCTTCTAAAGTTTTCAGAAGCATGACTAAAAAATTTTAGAAGATCTGGTAATTATATTATCAAAGGATCAGGTATCTTTTCAAAGACTGATCCTGAATCCTTGATAATGCACCAAATTATCAATTATAAATTAGGGGTCTTTAATACCACTCTATCAGGTTGTAGGGTTATCTGAACTTAAGCAACCCGGTTAAGTTAGGTGTTTTTCTAGCAATTTATCAGGTTGTAGCGTTATCCAAATGCAAAACAACCTGTTTAGGTTAGGGTTTTTTTCTACCAACCTATCAGGTTGTAGCATTATCAGAACAAAAACAACCTGTGTAAGTTAGGTGTTTTTCTACCACTCTATCATGTACCTTTATCTGAATGTAAACAACCTAAGGAGAATTTGTTTAGAATATGATACCATAATGATCATAACTATATACCAAAGAAAAGAAGAAGAAAGAAATTGGCTACTTCTTTTCTTATAAATATATGTATATTGATTTCTCTGTTTCTTTGTTTCTTCCAAAAAAGAACAAAGAAATTTAAGAAGAAGAGGAAGATGAGTAAACGATATGCTTTATCTTCTCTTATATTATTTAAGTCAGAAGTATGGAGTTCATCTCCTGCAGTAAAGCCTTACTGGGTGTAGACCTGTTCCAATCCAGCTTAAAGAGGAACAGATCTATATTCTTTCAAGTACTGTTAGATGTTCGATAACAATATACTTTCAGATAATTTCCTCAAACATTAGCTCACTTTAATTATTCATCGATTTCAGAAGTTCGTTTGTAACCGATATTTCTGATTCAATGACAAATAGGAGTATCTAGGATTCTGAGACTCATTTGATAATGATTGCACAGATTTTATTTGATATAATTCGCTACCAAGTGTTCAATCGTTGCTGTTTGATGACCCGTGCCCAATGAATTGCCTGGTGCCTGGTGCCCGGTGACTGGTTGCCTGGTGACTGGTGTTCATTGCATGGTAATTTCGCATGATAACCAGTCTGAACGACCGGTGACTGGCACCCGGTAATCAGTACCTGGTATCAGATGACCTGTGACTGGTTGACTGGTGATCTGTAATTTATTGCCTGGTGCCTGGTTGACTGGTGCCTAGTAGCACGTTGCCTGGTTGACCAGTGACTGGTTGACTGGTGACCAGTCGCCAGGTGCCTGGGGAGATAAGTTGCCTGGGGCATGGTTGACCGGTGCCTGGTCACCTGGTGCCTGGTTGACCTGTGCCTGGTGAAGATGACTGTTCCCTGGTGAAGAATGACCAGTGACCGGAGACTGCTGATTGACTGGTGCCTTTAAACCCGTAATGTTGCCACTTAATGGGTCTTGCCTTGGCAGTATAGCCCTGAGGGGTGGTGCTCCCATAAAGAAAAGTGTTGTCGTTAAACCCAACAAGGTTGACAACTTTCTTTTCTAAGCCAGCTTCTTCCCCATGGTAGATCTTCTCACAGAGTATAGTCTTCGTTTGACTGTAAGCTCCCAAGTTCTAGTCCAGTTATAACATATCAATTCAATAGATAACCTGGAACAAAAGAACGAAATAAATATTTTGTTTCAGGCATGACTTTCGTACTGAACAAGACAGCCGTGACGTACGAAAGTCGCGAAAACATATTATGTAAATCAACAGTCAAAAATCACAAGAAATTGAAAATCGATTTAAGGAAAATAACAGAATCTTCTGTGAAAGGAATGATCAAGGAACATAAGAAAACAGGAAATGAGAAAATAGACCGGAGAAAAGAAAATTAGATTTTTTTTTCCCCCGGTAAAAAATACTGTTTATTTTCTTTGTTCCATAGAAAAGAAACTGACACATGATTGAAAGAGCAGAAAGAGTGAGGTCACACAGGTAACTGCCTAAGGGACCTTCTGGATTAAGACTCTTTAAGATGACTGAACTGTCATTTTTTCTGTGGAAGATTTGAAATACAGAATAAAATAGCACATTATCTATAAGTTAATGTATTGTGCAGTTAAAACAACTTATTAAAAGAAATTAAACAAGAGGCCAACGGGCCACGGGTCGCTCACCTGAGTGACATTGCCACTGCAGATATGCAGATGTTATGCAACATTTTTCCAATCCTGTCATCGCAACTAATGAAAAGATAATCATTTACGTACACTAGTGTTCTTAATTTTGAAGAAGAATATATATAAGGCATGCCAGTCAATGGAGCGTGATCATTTGAACAAATTCTAAATGGCGGCCAGCTTGGATTTACGATCGGCATGATTTTAGCTATTTTTGACCTACGAGTCACCCCAATGCTTCCTACCAAGTTTCGAGTCAACTGGCCTTTCGGTTCAGGAGAAGAAGCCAAAAATAGATTTTCAAGATGGCTGCCATGGCGGCCATCTTGGATATCCGATTGGCACAATTTTAGCTATTTTTGATCTACAAGTCACCCGAATGTCTCCTACCAAGTTTGGAGTCAATTGGCCTTTCAGTGCAGGAGAAGAAGATAAATATAGATTTTCAAGATGGCGGCCATGGTGGCAATCTGGGATTTCTGATCAGAACAATTTTTAGCTATATTTGATATACAAATCACCCTGATGCTTCCTACTAAGTTTCGAGTCAAGTGACTTTTGGTTCAGGAGAAGAAGCGAAAAATAGATTTTCAAGATGGCTGCCATGGTGGCCATCCTGGTTTTACGATCGGCATGATTTTAGCTATTTTTGATCTACAAGTCACCCAAATGCTTCCTTCCAAGTTTCGAGTCAACTGGCCTTTCGGTTCAGGAGAAGAAGCGAAAAATAGATTTTCAAGATGGCTGCCATGGCGCACATCCTGGTTTTATGATCGGCACAATTTTAGCTATTTTTGATCTACAAGTCACCCCGATGCTTCCTAGCAAGTTTGGAGTCAACTGGCCTTTCGGTTCAGGAGAAGAAGCAAAAAATAGATTTTCAAGATGGCTGCCATGGCGGCCATCTTGGATTTCAGATAGGCACGATTTTAGCTATTTTTCATCAATAAGTCATCCCAATGCTTCCTACCAAGTTTGGAGTCAATTTGCTTTTGGGTTTAGGAGTAGAAGCGAAAAATAGTTTTCAAGATGGCCGCCATGGCAGCCATCTTGGATTTCCGATCGGTACGATTTTAGCTATTTTTGATCTACAAGTTACCCTGGTGCTTCCTAGCAAGTTTGGAGTCAATTGGCCTTTCCGTTCAGGCGAAGAAGCCAAAAATAGATTTTCAAGATGGCAGCCATGGCGGCCATTTTGGATTTCCGATCGGCACGATTTTAGCTATTTTTGATCTACAAGACACCCCGATGCTTCCTAGCAAGTTTGGAGTCAATTGGCCTTTCGGTTCAGGAGAAAAGAGAAAAATAGATTTTCAAGATGGCGGCCATCTTGGATTTCCGATCGGCACAATTTTAGCTATTTTTGATCTAAAAGACACCCGCGAAGCTTCCTAGCAAGTTTGGAATCAGATGGCCTTTCGATTCAGGAGAAGAAGAGAAAAATAGATTTTCAAGATGGCGGCCATGGCGGCCATCTTGGATTTCCGATCGGCAGAATTTTAGCTATTTTTGATCTACAAGTCACCCTGATGCTTCCTAGCAAGTTTAGAGTCAAATGGCCTTTTAGTTCAGGATAAGAAGCGAAAAATAGATTTTCAAGATTGCGGCCATGGCGGCCATCTTGGATTTCAGATCGGCACGATTTTAGCTATTTTTGATCTACATGTCACCCTGATGCTTCCTACCAAGTATCGAGTCAATTGGCCCAGGGGTGTAGGAGGAGTAGGCTTTTAAAGCAATTGTTGACACCGCACGATGGACGACGCACGACGCACGACGGACATTGACTGACCACAATAGCTCACCATGAGCACTTTGTGCTCAGGTGAGCTAATAAAGGGGATTTTTTTTTTAAATAAGTTACTTACTGCATGTGTTATATACTTTATAATGCCCTTTATGCTTGGTTTCAAAGAATCGTGACACCTCCTGAAACAGACATATATAAAAGGAACAACCTAAACTCAATAGCATATTACAGTTCAATATTTAACTTGAACAAATAAGTGCCTATAAAATTTAAGTAAATATTAAGATATAGTTAGGCAACTACACTTAAGAACTTAATTCAGTGCTTAAAATTCCACACTGACAAGGACAATATAATATCTGAATTAGGATAACACATAAGTGACCATGCTAACTGAAGATCTCTAATTCTGGAAACAAACATGTGTAATAAACCAAAAAAGCTAGAAGCATCTGTCTACACTTTCTAATCATCCATATTTTACCTAGAGTACTCTGTGATCCATAATATCTAACCACCAATAATTGCCATTTTCATAGTCAGGCTCAGAAAATATCCAAAAGATTTTGGGTGCTGACTTTGAACAAACTTCTAGAAAAATTTGATTTCCAAAACCTAAAAGTACTAAAATTATGATTAAATCTAAGTACAATGTATTAAGCCTTAATGTATATACAGGCTTAAAAGCAATCTTTTTTGGACTTCTATTTTACTATACAATAAACAATCCTGTACTTTATACACAATAAAAGAACAGGAGGAATTACTCACTTCATTTATGAAATACATAAACAGAATAAAAAACGCTAAACTATATATAATACCCCACCATTATCGTGTTGCAGGCAGATAACTCGATATTGACGAAATTTGCCCATTAGCAATCCCAAACCAGATCTCCTTAATATCAATGCATCTACCAAGCTTGGTTAAAATCCCTTGACATTTACACAAGTTATCGTCCGGAAACGATAATATGGGTGTGTCTTGGGCAGAAAACTCCGTCAAAATTTGGCGAAATTTGCCCATTAGCAATCCCAAACCAGATCTCTACAATATCAATGTACACACCAAGTTTGGTGAAAATCCATTGATGTTTACTCAAGTTATCATACGGACAGACTGACGACTGAAGGACAGACAGATGCCTGCACAGACAGACACACGGACATCCAATGTGAAACCATAATACCCAGCCACTATCGTGTGGAGGGGTATAAAAATATACATATTTGGCTCTTTCTTTGGGGACTACTCACCCGATGATTGTAAACACTGAATATTTAACTGTTTACCTGATTTAGCTTCTTACTTCCCCCGAAAACAATACATACAGACCTTTGAAGGTCTTATAGTCTAGGGTGTCTGATTCCATCCTTGCATTTCAGAAATGAAGAATGAGCCAGGTAAGCTCAGCTTTGGAATTGGACCATGTAGAGGAGCTGATCACCCAGGGGTGCATCATGCGAGTCAGCCCATATCTATCCGTTATTCACCCATCTGTCTAAGGGTAGATCCTACCCTGACCTTGGGAGCAGTCAAGGTCCTTTTTCTCTGGCACAATTATCAGCCAGTCAGAATCTATGGGAGTCAACCCAGAACTATCCGTTATTTAACAATTCGTCCAAGGGTAGATCCCACCCTGCATCTGTTGCAGTCCAGGTCTATGTTTGGCATCGTGGGAGTCGGCGCAGATCTACCCATTATTCAGTGATCTGTTCATACCTCTATTATTGTCAACAGAATCATTTGCAGAGCCTGTGGGTGAGAAGGGAGGATAGAGATATGGCACTCCAGCTCAGAATGAATTATTTTCACAGGGATCAAGTGGGCAGCCCCAGGAAATAACAAGAGGCCCACGGGCCACGGGTCACTCACCTGAGTGACATAGCCACTGCAGATATGCAGATGTTATGCAACATTTTTCCAATCCTGTCATCGCAACTAATGAAAAGATCATCATTTAAGCAGTTCTTAATTTTGAAGAAGAATATATATGGAATGCCAGTCAATTGAGCGTGATCATTTGAACAAACTCTAAATGGCAGCCAGCTTGGATTTACGATCGGCACGATTTTAGCTATTTTTGATCTACGAGTCACCCCAATGCTTCCTACCAAGTTTCGAGTCAACTGGCCTTTCGGTTCAGGAGAAAAAGCGAAAAATAGATTTTCAAGATGGCTGCCATGGCGATTGGATGCCTTGGATATCCGATTAGCAGGATTTTATCTATTTTTGATCTACAAGTCACCCCAATGTCTCCTACGAAGTTTTGAGTCAGTTGGCCTTTTGGTGCAGGAGAAGAAGCTAAATATAGATTTTCAAGATGGCGGCCATGGTGGCAATCTGGGATTTCGGATCAGAACGATTTTAGCTACATTTGATCTACAAGTCACCCTGATGCTTCCTACTAAGTTTCGAGTCAAGTGACTTTTGGGTTTAGGAGAAGAAGCGAAAAATAGATTTTCAAGATAGCCGCCATGGCGGCCATCTTGGATTTACGATCGGAATGATTTTAGCTATTTTTGATCTACAAGTCACCCAAATGCTTCCTACCAAGTTTCGAGTCAACTGGCCTTTTGGTTCAGGAGAAGAAGCGAAAAATAGATTTTCAAGATGGCTGCCTTGGCGCCCATCCTGGTTTTACGATCGGCATGATTTTAGCTATTTTTGATCTACAAGTCATCCCAATGCTTCCTACCAAGTTTGGAGCGTACTGGCCTTTCGGTTCAGTAGAAGAAGCGAAAAATAGATTTTTAAAGATGGCTGCCATGGCGGCCATCTTGGATTTACGATCGGCACAATTTTAGCTACTTTTGATCTACAAGTCACCCTGATGCTTCCTAGCAATTTTGGAGTCAACTGGCCTTTCTGTTCAGGAGAAGAAGCGAAAAATAGATTTTCAAGATGGCGGCCATGGCGGCCATCTTGGATTTCCGATCGGCACGATTTTAGCTATTTTTGATCTACAAGTCACCCTGATGCTTCCTAGCAAGTTTGGAGTCAATTGGCCTTTCGGTTCAGGAGAAGAAGCGAAAAATAGATTTTCAAGATGGCGGCCATGGCGGCCATCTTGGATTTCCAATCGGCACGATTTTAGCTATTTTTGATCTACAAGTCACCCTGATGCTTCCTAGCAAGTTTGGAGTCAATTGGCCTTTCGGTTCAGGAGAAGAAGCAAAAAATAGATTTTCAAGATGGCGGCCATGGCGGCCACCTTGGACTTCTGATGGGAACGATTTATGCTATTTTTGATCTACAAGTCACCCCAATGCTTCCTACCAAGTATCAAGTCAATTGGCCCAGGGGTGTAGGAGGAGTAGGCTTTTAAAGCAATTGTTGACGCCGCACGACGGACGACGGACGACGGACATTGACTGACCACAATAGCTCACCATGAGCACTTCGCGCTCAGGTGAGCTAATAAAAGTCAAAGATTGACACCAGGGCTCTGGAAATTCTGAAATCTGAATCGGTCCAGCCGATGACGATGATGTCATCAATGAGCCCATTTCCAAAAAAAAATATTATATCACCTGTCACGAAAACTAATGACAATTGGCAGTCCTATAACTCCTTTGTAATAATACACCTCAACTCCATTATATGACAGAAGTCCAGGTATAACGAGCATGATCAAAGCTGGCGTCATCAATAAATACAGTCAGGTATGTAAAGAAAAAAAAAAAAAAAAAAGGCACGATTTTGTTGTTATTTCCACCTCCGCAGGGTTTTTCTAGATAACTATTTATAAACAACTGATCCCCGTCTTGTTAAGCGCGAAGACAGCGGGAAACAGGAGAGACGGAACGAAATGACTTTCATGGACCTAATTAGGTCTAATAAAAAAAAACCTGTCGCACGGGTGGTTTTGCAGTTTTCAAGATCTGACCAGACTGCTTAATTTTAAGCACTGACCAATCTAGTCTAACGCAAGTGGTGCATTACTTATTTTTACCGTGAAATCTACCTTGGAACTTGCGTGTTACGGCTGTCAACAAAAAAAAAAAAAAAAAAAAAAGAAGCAAATAAGACCCAGATCAGATGCCATTGTATGCGACATCTGATCAGGACGTACACGGTTTGGGAATTAATTTATCAAATCTGGGACTGACAAACCGTGTTGATCAAAACAAAAAAGAAGAGGAAGCTGTCCCTCCAATATACATGTCAAATGACCGTTTAGAGCCTTTTAACTACCATAATATCGCATTTAAAAGGTGCACGGACGTTGTCAGTTTGGGAAGACTTGACCGTTTGTGATTTTTAGACATCATTGATCCTGAAAATTGGTTAGTTGGGGAAAAAATGGGATTCAAGGCACAAACCTGTTGGACCGAATTATTAGCCTTTTGGGGTGTTTGAAACCAGTCCAGAATTCTTATTTTCGGTCCAGACCAGCTATTTTCCAGTTTTCCGGAGCCCTGGTTGACACTAAGGAGATTAACCCATGTCTCAAGGCTCACATTTTTGGGGGCCTCATTTGATTCTATCAAATTCATTTGACCTTCTTAAATCTCCCAAAAAAACTGTATTCACTTGATCTGCATTGTTTACCAAGCTTACGTCTGTCATTATGAGAATCTCCTATCTGCTTGGTTGTAGATCAACCTAAATCATTTGCCTTTCTGAGGATCAGCTGATCCAATCTTTTGCTGCAAACAGAGGAAGTAACAATCCCACCTGCAGATTCTGATGACTGGCTGATAATTGTGCCAGGAAATAGATTGTGATGACTGGCTGATAAATGTGGTCAGTGAATAACGGATAGATATGGGCTGACCCCCATGATGACACCCATAGATTCTGATAACTGGCTGATAATTGTGCCAGAAAATGGACCTGGGCTGCTCCTGAGATCAGGGTAGGATCTATCCTCAGTCACTGAATAACAGACAGACCTGGGTTATCCCTGAGTACCATCCATTGATTCTGATAAAGCAGGCTCTGATCGGCCAGAATCCATGCTGGAGGCTCCGCATGAAATTTGAGCAATACTGGCTCAGAGGCTTCAGAGGAGAAGTCGTTTGAAATTCTCAACAGTTTTCCCATACAAATGTATGGTGCCCATACAAATGCATAGGGAAGCAAACTTGACCTCACCGTAAAAAGGTCTAACGTCAATGTACAACAATTATTTTAGCAACTTTGGTAGACCTATCGTCCCTGATGATTTGTGCAAAGATTCAGCACCAAGGCATCCTCGGTTCTGGAAAAGAAGATTTTTAAACATTTTTACCATATATGGGCATGGCGACCGACTTGGTCAACGGACCGCGACCATTTTAGCAATCTTTCGTTCCCCCAACCTAAGGAGGCTCCATATGAAATTTGAGCAAAATTTGCTAAGTGGCTTCAAAGGAGAAGTTGTCTGAAAATGTTAACAGATGGACGAACTCACGGACGGACGCACAGACTGATAGATGGACGATGGACGAAAAGTGATCACAATAGTTCATCCTGAGCATAGCTCAGGTGAGCTAAAAATGATTTAACAATTATCTCCAAACCACATACACATCCTCATACCATGAAGAAACAAGAGGGCCATGATGGCCCTATATCGCTCACCTGAGTATCATAGCACTCAGGGAGAATATGACTTAATTTGAGGAACATTACTGTGAAATTATTTTGAAATCAGGCCATAGGCCTGAGATGTTGTTTAAAGGGGTTTTTTTAGCTCTGGTGGCCATTTTGTTCAGCAGAGCAGAACCATTTTAGCAATTTTGGTAAAGGGGTATTAGAGGAACAGTTCTGTGAAATTATTCTGCAATCGGTCCCTTGGCCTAGGAGGAGATGCTGTTTAAAGATTTTCTTTTTCTTTTTTTTTTTTTGCTCTGGATGCCATTTTGTTTAGCGGAACGGCAGCATTTTAGCATTTCGGTAGAGGGTCACTCAAGAAACATCGATTCCTGTAAAATTATTTAAAAATCCATTAACCGGTTTAGGAGGAGATGTCTTTTAAGTAATTTGTTGTCAGATGCATGACAGTCTACGCCCTTTTATTATTTTTAGCTCTGGTGGCCATTTTGTTAAGCCAAAGATAACCATTTTAGCAAATTTGGTCAAGGGACTAAGAGGAACATTTCTGTGAAATTATTTTGAAATCTGGTCATAGGCCTAAGAGGAGATGTTGTTTAAAGGTTTTTCTATTTTTAGCTCTGATGGCCCAGCAGAACCATTTTAGCAATTTTGGTAAAGGGGCATTAGAGGAACATTTCTGTAAAAATATTTTGAAGTCGGGCCATTAGCCTGGGAGGAGATGTCCTTTAGAAGTTTTTTTTCTATTTTGAGCTCAGGCGGCCATTTTGTTCCCCCGAGCAGGACCATTTGTAGTTAAACTTTTTAGCATATAGCAGACAATGGTATTAGCCTGTAGCAGGACTCCATTCCAAAGGTGTTCAGTTCACTAACTTCTTGTGCATATATATAGAGTCCAACATGTGGATCTGTTGCATAATGAATATTGTTATCATTCAGATAACATCATATGATATTTAGCCTAGTTATAGACTTATAGTGCAGATCCAGATCAAACATGGTCATAAAAATTTAAAAAATATTTTTTCTCCATTTTGATGAAAATTAATGTAAGCAGGAGTTTGTTTGTAGACTGTTTCCAGCAGTGATATGCCTGTATTGGAATAGCATACTTTGTCAAACAAATCAGTTTCAGATATCACATTTCAGTTTTGTCAATATTTCTATTTCATATTTCTATAACATAAACATGATCAATATTTGATATGATATGAAAAAAAAAATGATATAAAAAAGGCGTAAAAACATAGTCGTGTTTCCACTAGCATACTGAAAACAAGAGGACCATGATGGTCCTATATCGCTCACCTGAGCAAACAGATTTGCATATTTAGTGTTGAAGTTTCAGCCAAGTTCACTGCTCTAGGATTTTTGTATAAATTTTATAGCACCAACCACCCCTCCCCCCCCCCCCCCCCCGCCCCCAGCCCACACCCCCTCCTCCACACCCCCGTCCATGTTTTTTTAACGCATCTTGACGACTTGAACTGAATCTTAAAAGAGGGTCAACAAAGGAACATTTCTGCCAAGTTATATTGAAATTGGTCCAGTGGTTTAAAGTGTTTTATATGGCTATAAAGCCCTACCACTAACGGCCATGTTTTTTGACGAATCATGACAGCTTGAACAAACTTGGTAGAGGGTCACCAAAGGAACATTCCTGCCAAGTCATACTGAAATCTGTTCAGTGGTTTCTGACAAGAAGATTTTTAAAGTTTTCTATTTAGATATATAGGGAAAATAAGCCCCACTCCATGGCTGCCATGTTTTTTGACGAATCATGATTGCATGTACAATCTTGGTAGTGGGTCACCAAAGCAGCATTCCAGCCAAGTAATATTGAAATTGGTCATGGGGTATGTGACAAGAAGAATTTTAAAGTTTTCTATGCAGATATATACGAAAAATAAGCCCCGCCCCCCCTGGGGGCCATGGTTTCTGACGTATCATGAAGGCTTGAACAATCTTGGTAGAAGGTCACCAAAGCAACATTCCTGCCAAGTTACATTGAACTCAGTCCAACTGTTTCTTACGACCCCCCCCCCCCCCCCACCCACCCACCCACCCCCGGCAGCCATGTTTTTTGATGAATCATGATTACTTGAACAATCTTAGTAGATGGTCACCAAGAAAACATTTCCGCAAAGTTATAATGAAATCAGTCCAGTGGTTTCTAACAAGAAGAGTTTTAAAGTTTTCTATATAGATATATAAGGAAAATAAGCCCCGCCCCATGGCGGCCATGTTTTTTGACTAATCATGACGACTTGAACAATCTTGATAGAGGGTTACATAAGAAACATTCCTGCAATGTTATATTGAAATCGGTCCAGTGGTTTCTGAAAAGAAGATCATTAAAATTTTCTGTATAGATATATAGGGAAAATAAGCCCCGCCCCCTAGCAGCCATGTTTTTTGACAAATCATAACTGCTTGAACAATCTTGGTAAAGGGTCACCAAGGAAACATTTCTGCGAAGTTATATTGAAATCAGTCCTGTGGTTTCTGACGACAAGATTTTTTCAAGTTTTCTATATAGATATATAGGGAAGCATTTAATAAGCCCCGCCCGCCCCCCCCCCCCCCCCCCCCCCCCCCCCAACCCACCCTAGTGGCCATGTTTTTTTACAAATTATGACGGCTTGAACAATCTTGATAGAGGGTCACTTAGGAAACATTTCTGCCAAGTTATATTCAAATCAATCCAGTCGTTTATGACAAGAACATTTTTAAAGTTTTCTATATAGATATATAGGGAAAATAAACCCCGTCCCCTAGCGGCCATGTTTTTTGTCGAATCATGGCAGCTTGAACAATCTTGGTAGAGGATCACCGAAGAAACATTTCTGGAAAAATAATATTGAAATCGGTCCAGTGGTTTCTGACAAGAAGATTTTTAAAGTCTTCTATATAGATATATAAGGAAAATAAGCCCCACCCCCTGGCGGCCATGTTTTTTGACGAATCCAAACGGCTTCAACAATCTTTGTAGAGGGTCACCAAAGAAACATTCCTGCCAAGTTGTATTGAAATCGGTCCATTGGTTTCTGAAAAGAAGATTTTTAAAGTTTTATATATAGATATATAGGGAAAATAAGCCCCGCCCCCGGCAGCCATGTTTTTTGACGAATCATGATTACTTGAACAATCTTAGTAGATGGTCACCAAGGAAACATTTCTGCAAAGTTATAATGAAATCGGTCCAGTGGTTTCTGACAAGAAGAGTTTTAAAGTTTTCTATATAGATATATAAGGAAAATAAGCCCCACCCCATGGCGGCCATGTTTTTGACGAATCATGACGACTTGAACAATCTTGATAGAGGGTTACATAAGAAACATTCCTGCAATGTTATATTGAAATCGGTCCAGTGGTTTATAAAAAGAAGATCATTAAAATTTTCTGTATAGATATATAGGGAAAATAAGCCCCGCCCCCTAACGGCCATATTTTTTGACAAATCATAACGGCTTGAACAATCTTGGTAAAGGGTCACCAAGGAAACATTTCTGCGAAGTTATATTGAAATCAGTCCTGTGGTTTCTGACGACAAGATTTTTTCAAGTTATATAGATATATAGGGAAAATAAGCCCCCCCCCCCCCTCCCCCCTAGCAGCCATGTTTTTTGACAAATCATGACGGCTTGAACAATCTTGATAGAGGATCACTAAGGAAACATTTCTGCCAAGTTATATTCAAATTGGTCCAGTCGTTTATGACAAGAAGATTTTTAAAGTTTTCTATATAGATATATAGGAAAATAAACCCCGTCCCCTAGCAGCCATGTTTTTTGTCGAATCATGGCAGCTTGAACAATCTTGGTAGAGGATCACCGAAGAAACATTTCTGGAAAAATAATATTGAAATTGGTCCGGCGGTTTCTGACAAGAAGATTTTTAAAGTTTTCTATATAGTGTAGATATATAAGGAAAATAAGCCCTGCCCCCTGATGGCCATGTTTTTTGACGAATCCAAACGGCTTGAACAATCTTGGTAGAGGATCACTGAAGGAACATTTCTGCAAAATTATATTGAAATCGATCCAGTGGTCCCCTAGCAGCCATGTTTTTTGTCGAATCATGGCAGCTTGAACAATCTTGGTAGAGGATCACCGAAGAAACATTTCTGGAAAAATAATATTGAAATCTGTCCAGTGGTTTCTGACAAGAAGATTTTTAAAGTCTTCTATATAGATATATAAGGAAAATAAGCCCCGCCCCCTGGTGGCCATGTTTTTTGACGAATCCAAATGGCTTGAACAATCTTAGTAGGGATCACCAAAGGAACATTTCTGAAAAAAATAATATTGAAATCGGTCCAGTGATTTCTGACAAGAAGATTTTTAAAGTTTTCTATATAGATATATAGGTAAAATAAGCCCCGCCCCATGGCGGCCATGTTTTTTGACTAATCATGACGACTTGAACAATCTTGATAGAGGGTTACATAAGAAACATTCCTGCAATGTAATATTGAAATCGGTCCAGTGGTTTATGAAAAGAAGATCATTAAAATTTTCTGTATAGATATATAGGGAAAATAAGCCCCGCCCCCTAGCAGCCATGTTTTTTGACAAATCATAACGGCTTGAACAATCTTGGTAAAGGGTCACCAAGGAAACATTTCTGCGAAGTTATATTGAAATCAGTCCTGTGGTTTCTGACGACAAGATTTTTTCAAGTTTTCTATATAGATATATAGATTTTTAAAGTTTTCTATATAGATATATAGGGAAAATAAGCCCCGCCCCATGGCGGCCATGTTTTTTGACTAATCATGACGACTTGAACAATCTTGATAGAGGGTTACATAAGAAACATTCCTGCAAAGAAGATCATTAAAATTTTCTGTATAGATATATAGGGAAAATAAGCCCCGCCCCCTAGCAGCCATGTTTTTTGACAAATCATAACGGCTTGAACAATCTTGGTAGAGGATCACCGAAGAAACATTTCTGTAAAATTATATTGAAATTGGTCCAGTGGTTTCTGACAAGAAGATTTTTAAAGTTTTCTATATAGATATATGGGGAAAATAAGCCCCGACCCCGGGCGGCCATGTTTTTTGACGAATCCAAATGGCTTGAACAATCTTAGTAGAGGATCACCAAAGGAACATTTCTGCAAAATTATATAGAAATCGGTCCAGTGGTTTCTGACAAGAAGATTTTTAAAATTTTCTATATAGATATATAGGGAAAATAAGCCCCGCCCCCTGGTGGCCATGTTTTTTCACGAATCGGAATGGCTTGAACAATCTTGGTAGAGGATCACCAAAGGAATATTTCTGCAAAATTATATTGAAATCGGTCCAGTGGTTTCTGACAAGAAGATTGTTTTAGTTAAAAAATCTATTTTTAGCTCCTGTGACCTAGATATGTAACTGACCGGAACCATTTGAACAACTTTGAAAGAGGACCAAACAAGGATCATTCCTGTGAAGTTTGGTCAAAATCCAATCAGTGGTTTAGGAGGAGATGTTGTTTAAAGATTGTGGACGGACGGACATACGGACGACGACGGACGGTGAGTGATCACAAAAGCTCATCTTGAGCTTTCAGCTCAGGTGAGCTAAAAACTGGTCAATAGGTAGGAGAAATATTTTGTTTTTTATTTTTCTATTTCTTCTCCGAAAAACAAGAGGCCCACGGGCCACGGGTCGCTCACCTGAGTGACATAGCCACTGCAGATATGCAGATGTTATGCAACATTTTTCCAATCCTGTCATCGCAACTAATGAAAAGATCATCATTTAAGCAGTTCTTAATTTTGAAGAAGAATATATATGGCATGCCAGTCAATGGAGCGTGATCATTTGAACAAACTCTAAATGGCGGCCAGCTTGGATTTATGATCAGCACGATTTTAGCTATTTTTGATCTACGAGTCACCCCAATGCTTCCTACCAAGTTTCGAGTCAACTGGCCTTTTGGTTCAGGAGAAGAAGCGAAAAATAGATTTTCAAGATGGCTGCCATGGCGGCCATCTTGGATATCCGACTGGCATGATTTTAGCTATTTTTGATCTACAAGTCACCCCAATGTCTCCTACCAAGTTTTGAGTCAATTGGCCTTTCGGTGCAGGAGAAGAAGATAAATATAGATTTTCAAGATGGCGGCCATAGTGGCCACCTTGGATTTCGGATCAGAAGGATTTTAGCTATTTTTGATCTACAAGTCACCCTGATGCTTCTTACTAAGTTTCGAGTCAATTGACTTTTGGGTTTAGGAGAAGAAGCAAACAATAGATTTTCAAGACGGCCGCCATGGCGGCCATCTTGGATTTCCGATCGGCATGATTTTAGCTAATTTTGATCTACAAGTCACCCAAATGCTTCCTACCAAGTTTCGAGTCAACTGGCCTTTCGGTTCAGGAGAAGAAGCGAAAAATAGATTTTAAAGATGGCTGCAATGGGCCCATCCTGGATTTCCAATCGGCACGATTTTAGCTATTTTTGATCTACAAGTCACCCCGATGCTTCCTAGCAAGTTTGGAGTCAACTGGCCTTTTGGTTCAGGAGAAGAAGCGAAAAATAGATTATCAAGATGGCTGCCATGGCGGCCATCTTGGATTTCCGATAGGCACGATTTTAGCTATTTTTGATCTATAAGTCACCCCAATGCTTCCTACCAAGTTTGGAGTCAATTGGCTTTTCAGTTTAGGCTGCCATGGCGGCCATCTTGGATTTCCAATCGACATGATTTTAGCCATTTTTGATCTACAAGTCACCCAAATGCTTCCTAGCAAGTTTGGAGTCAACTGGCCTTTCGGTTCAGGAGAAGAAGCGAAAAATAGATTTTCAAGATGGCTGCCATGCCGCCCATCCTGGATTTCCAATCGGCACAATTTTAGCTATTTTTGATCTACAAGTCACCCCGATGCTTCCTAGCAAGTCTGGAGTCAACTGGCCTTTCGGTTCAGGAGAAGAAATGAAAAATTGATTTTCAAGATGGCTGCCATGGTGGCCATCTTCGATTTCCGATAGGCATGATTTTAGCTATTTTTGATCTATAAGTCACCCCAATGCTTCCTAGCAAGTTTGGAGTCAATTGGCTTTTGAATTTAGGAGTAGAAGCCAAAAATAGATTTTCAAGATGGCTGCCATGGTGGCCATCTTGGATTTCCGATCGGCATGATTTTAGCTATTTTTGATCTAAAAGTCACCCTGAAGCTTCCTAGCAAGTTTTGAGTCAATTGGCCTTTTGATTCAGGAGAAGAAGCGAAAAATAGATTTTCAAGATGGCGGCCATGGGGGCTATCTTGGATTTCCGATCGGCACGATTTTAGCTACTTTTGATCTACAAGTCACCCTGATGCTTCCTAGCAAGTTTGGAGTCAATTGGCCTTTCAGTTCAGGAGAAGAAGGGAAAAATAGATTTTCAAGATGGCGGCCATGGCGGCCATCTTGGATTTCCAATCGGCACTATTTTAGCTATTTTTGATCTACAAGGCACCCTGATGCTTCCTAGCGTTTGGAGTCAATTGGCCTTTCAGTTCAGGAGAAGAAGCGAAAAATAGATTTTCAAGATGGCGGCCATGGCGGCCATCTTGGATTTCCGATCGGAACGATTTTAGCTATTTTTTGATTTTTTAAGCTATTTTTAAGTCACCCCGATGCTTCCTACCAAGTATCAAGTCAATTGGCCCAGGGGTGTAGGAGGAGTAGGCTTTTAATGCAATTGTTGACGCCGGACGACGCACAACGCACGACGGACGACGGACATTGACTGACCACAATAGCTCACCATGAGCACTTCGTGCTCAGGTGAGCTAAAAACACACACACACGGCAAACACACACACAAACACACACACACACACACACACAGACAGGGTCGCGCCTGTAATTCTATGAATAAACAGGTATTTTGTTAAAAGCCAGTGCTCTACATTTTTATTTTAATGATAAAAAATAGCAGTAAGGTGTTTGAAACAGGGTTGGTCGGGTTAGTGGAAACAAAGCTAATATTTTTTAGGCCAATTATTTGTGTTACCTGAATTTAGTGACCTTACAAATAGATATAGTTCAAAGAATAATGGTCTTGAATTGGCATATTGAGTGCAAAGGCACATATCATCCTGTGCATCCACTGAATCTGTGAAGTCTGAGTCTTACCTGGTCACGCCGGGTTACATGTCTCATTTTAATTTTGTGGTATTGCAAGTTCAATCTTTTATTTCAAACTCAAGTTTGTGTATTTATTCCTACACTTTTTTTTAAGGGATGGGGATTTTGTGAATGCCTCCGTCCATCCCCCCGTCTGTCACTGGGCAGATTTTAACCAAACTTGCTACATAACTTACCCTTATGGTAAGGGTGTGCAAGAGCAATTAACATTATTTTTTTTCATGCATCCGTGTGTCCGTTGTCTGTTCATCTGTCCGTCATGCTATCTCCTCCATAACCACTGGACGGAATTCAACCAAACAAAACTCAACCGAACTGTAAGGGTGTGCGAGAGCAACATTATTTTTACTTGCATTCATCCATCCGTCTCCCCATTACACTATCTCCTTCTAAACTACTAGGTGGTATTTAACCAAACTTGCTACATTACCTCTCCTCATGGTTTGGGTGTGCGAGAGCAACATTATTTAACAGTTCGTCCGGCATCCGTCTATCAGTCTGTCACACTATCATTTCCCAACTGGGCAGAATTTAACCAAACGTGCTACAAGACTTCTTAACATGGTAAGGGTGTGCGAGAGTGGGTCCTTCTGTCTGTCAGTCATGCTATCAGCATTAGAATTTGGGATGACATGTCATCGACAGAGCATTCTAGCATTGTGTTTTGTTCTATTTGAGCCTGCACATGTCAAAACAATTATATCTGTATATCCAGTCAGATCAGCCAGGGCATCCACCTATGTGTTCAGTCTTCGCTGTACACTCATCGGGTAGCTGAGATCTCAAGGTAATTTCATGCTGACTGCCTGGATGATGCCCACGCTGATCTAAGTCTACAATGGCCACACAAGTCAAATTGTTGGATTTGTTCAGTTTGTCATCTGCTGAAAATTTTCCCCATAGTGCTAGGAATTAAATAGAAACTTTTCATTTGTTAGTACAAATAAGTCACCGCTTGACATGACCAATAATGACTTGTGCACCTAGTGAATACTCAGATCAGCCTAGGTGTCCGATCAGTCTTGGCTCTTTGTAGGGGTCAGTCGCTACATATTGAATGCATAGGGAAGACTGACCCGACTGGGCGAATGCATGAAACAATATGCAACAATCTGACTTGTGCGTCCAGGGAAAATTCAGATCAGCCTAGGCATCCGAGCAGTCTTGGCTCTCTGTACGAGTCAGTTGCTACCCATTGAGCGCATAGGGAAGACTGACCAGACTTGGCGGATGCCCAGGATTATCTGAGTTTGCTGGCATTACAGGTCAAATTGTTGGTTTTGTCATGCGCATGCACAATAAGATTAAAACACAACAAATCACAAATTTGACTTTGAGACGTCACAGACTGAACACCCAAACTCGAAATAAGAGATGAGACACATGTTTCAGATGAAAGAATAACTAAGTCCTCTCTAGCCTATTGGACCCTTGCTCATTTCGTTAAACAAATAATAGGAATTACTAAAACAATATGGCACACGTACAGTGTGGATAGATGTGTTACAGGATTTAAGTCTCGTTCAATAGTTTTTAAGCCAGGTTGAAACGAGAGAAGAGTGAACATGAATTTCTCTGCACAGTAAAACAATATTTAGCAAAACCACTTGGCCACTTCGAAAGATGTTTAGGTTCAAATCTCATCTCCTGCGGGATTTAAACCCAAATGAGGGTTAACCACTTGAACATGTATGTGCTTCGACAGACGCATAGTAAACGGACAATTATTTATTCACAGCATGTTTAGTGTCACCCTGTTCTACTTTAAATACACTTTTTGAAATAAGCTGATCTATGTATACATAATAGCAAAATAAGCTGATCTATGTATGCATAATAGCAATCATTTTGAGGAAAAATAAATGTTATATTTCAAAATGATTAATTATTTCGTGTGTTTCTCAGCATTTGTCTCTTGACAAATCTTACATGTCTTTAAATGAGAGAAAAGCCTTTGCAAAAATGCAAAAAAAATGTAATAAATGCAAAAATAATGCCAAAAAATATAAATAAATTAATAAAATAAAAATGAAAAAAAAATAAGTAGAAAAAAAAAATAAATAAAAAGTAAAAAACTTGTTGATTACAAAAAATAAATTTGTGTTGAATCAAATCTTTTTTAAAGCGTTGAACTTGAACTCTCTCTGATTTCAGGTCATATTAAAATTGTCTATGAAAACATATTTACTTTGGTTCAATATTCTTAGATCTGTGTTTTGCAGTCATTCCTGCATTCCATCCTTTGTTCAATACTGTCTTGGTCAAATAATAACTGCCGGAAGTATTATATCTGGAGCTAATAAACAGCATATGTTTTCTTGTAACTTTGTCTGAATGGCTGATAATTTATGCATAGTCCAGCAACCCCATTTGTTAAATAAAAACACCGCAAGCATAATACCCCGCCATAGCAATTATTTGTTTATGTATTAAAGTTATCGTTGTGAAAATGTTGGGAAAGAAAATGATGGAGGGACAGATAACAATCCTAAACCAGATCTTGATAATATCAATGGACAGATAACAATCCTAAAGCAGATCTTGATAATATCAATGCATATAGCAAGTTTGGTTAAAAGGCCTTGTTATTTACTCAAGTTATCATCCAGAAATGAAAATATGGACATGTGTCGGGCAGATAACTCCGTAAAAATTTGACAAAATTTGCCCATTTGCAAGTCCAAACCTGACCTCCTTACTGTCAATACATATAGCAAGTTTGGTTGAAATCCCTTGGTATTTCCTAAAGTTATCATCCGGAAACGAAAATATGGGTGTGTCTCGAGCAGATAACTCCGTAAACATTCTACAAAATTTGCCCATTAGCAATCCCAAACCAGATCTCCTTCATGTCAATGCATATAGCAAATTTGATGAAAATCCCTTATTATTTACTCAAGTTATCATCCGGAAACGAAAATATGGGCGTGTCTAGGGCAGGTTACTCCGTAAAAATTTGATGAAATTTGCCCATTAGCAATTCCAAACCAGATCTCCTTAATGTAAATCCATATAGCAAGTTTGGTGAAAATCCCTTGTTATTTACTGAGGTTAAAGTCCGGAAACCAAAATATGGGCGTGTCTCGGGCAGATAACTCCGTCAAAAATTGACGAAATTTGCGCATTAGCAATTCCAAAGCAGATATCCACAATATCAATGTACATACCAAGTTTGGTGAAAATCCATTGATGTTTACTCAAGTTATCATCCAGAAACGAAAATATGGGCGTGTCTCGGGCAGATAACTCCGTCAAAAATTGACGAAAATTGCCCATTAGCAATCCCAAACCAGATCTCCACAATATCAATGCACATACCAAGTTTGGTGAAAATCCATTGATGTTTACTCAAGTTATCATCCGGAAACGAAAATCGGACGGACGGACGTACGACGGACGGATGGACTCTCGTACGACCAACGTGAAACCATAATACCCCGCCACTATTGTGTGGCAGGGTATATAAAGATGATCCCACTTGAGCCAAATTAATGGACTTATTCTGATTATGCTACCTTATTAACACCTATAAGTTATCTTGCCTTGAATTCAGGCCTTTAAGTAAATTGTTGATAGATGCATGAGAGTCTAAGCCCTTTTTCTTTTTTTTAGCTCTGGTGGCCATTTTGTTAAGCCAAACAGAACCATTTTAGCAATTTAGGTAAAGGGTCATAAGAGGAACATTTCTGTAAACTTATTTTGAAATCTGGTCATAGGCCTAAGAGGAGATGTTGTTTAAAGGTTTTTCTACTTTTAGCTCTGATGGCCATTTTGTTTAGCAGAGTGGAACCATTTTAGCAATTCTGGTAAAGGGGCATTGGAGGAACATTTCTGTAAAATTGTTTTGACACTGACATGGGAGATGTCGTTAAAAGATTTTTCTATTTTGAGCTCTGGTGGCCATTTTGTTCAGCAGAGTGGAACCATTTTTGCAATTTTGGTAAAGGGTCACTCAAAGACCATTCCTGTAAAATTATTTCAAAATCCATAACGAGGTTTAGGAGATGCTTCTTAAGTAAATTGTTGACAGACGCATTTTCTATTTTTAGCTCTGGCGGCCATTTTGTTCAGTGGAGCCAAACCATTTTAGCAATTTTGGTAAAGGGGCATTAGAGAAACATTTCAGTGAAATTATTTTGAAATCGGGCCCTTGGCCTAGAAGAAGATGTCGTTTAAAATGTTTTTTCTATTTTTAGCTCTGGCGGCCATTATGTTTTGCGGAGCAGAACCATTTTAGCAATTTTGGTAAAGGGGCATGAGAGGAACATTTCTCTGAAATTATTTTGAAATCGGGCCATTGGCCTGGGAGGAGAGGTTGTTTAAAGGTTTATCTATTTTTAGCTCTGGCAGCCATTTTGTTTAGCAGAGCAGAACCATTTTGCTGAGTGGAACCATTAAGGCAGTTCTGGTAGAGGGTCACCCAAGGAACATTCCTGTAAAATTATTTCAAAATCCATTTACCAGTTTAGGAGGAGATGTCTTTTAAGTAAATTGTTGACAGACACACTACGGACAATGCACAACGGACGACGGACGAAGACCGGTCACAAAAGCTCACCTTGAGCCTTTGGCTCAGGTGAGCTAAAAACATGCATAGTTTAAAAAGGATTGGTACAAAACTGTTTGACGAGTTGCAGTCACAAGAGGTACCCACTGTCTATACATTGAGGGTGAAAAATGACTAAGTTCATAATGTGGAAAAAGTAACAAAAATGATCTAACAACTGGAGCAAGTGCCCAGAGAGTCACAAATACCCCCAGCTGGCACCATTTTTTAATTATAAAATATTTTAAAGTCAATGACAATGATATAAGGCAAAATCAATGGAATATAGGTCACTAACCCATATATACTTTACAAGGTTAGTCTCTGAATAACACTGATCTATCATCCCAAGTACTCTTTTTCTGGAGTAAATAATCATCCCAAGTGCACTTTTTCTGGAGTAAATAGTCTTCAAGACATGAAGCTAAATCACTGGACCATAAAATATAGGTCACTGACCTACATTGACAGGTCAATCTGATGGTCACATTGATCTATTATACCAACTTTGATGTTAATCCATTAAATAATCTAGAAGATATTAAGCAAAATCACTAGAACATGAAATATAGGTCATGCTGATTTATATTTACTTTGAGGTCCAAGTTTGGGTCACACTGTGTCATTATATGTTAAAATGACACTTAAGCATCAAATAGTGGGAGATCTAAGACAAAATCACAGGGCTATGACATATAGGTCACATAATCCAAAACAATGATAGTCATACATCAAATTGTCTTCAAGATGTAACATAAAATCACTGGACCATGAAATATAGGTCACAGTGACTTACATTTATTTTTAGAACAATTGTCGGATCATATTGATTCATAATCCAAAATAATGATGCCCATACATCAAATAACATTCAATATATAAGGCAAAATCACTGGACCATGGAATATGGGTCAAGGTGACCTATATTTGTTAAGATGTCAATTGTGGTGTCACACAGACCAATAGCCCAAGTATCACATTAATCCATGAAATAGTCTTCAAAATATAAGGTAAAATCACTGGAGCATGAAAATAAGGTCACAATGACCTTGAGCTTATTACACTGAATGTTGATGTCAGTCCTTCTTTATTAAGAAGTTGTTTGTATAAACAAACTGCAATATACTACTTTATTGGGGTGTCCTAGATTTTGACCTCTAGCCCCGCCCGAGAGCATGACCCGGGGGTTCATAGAGGTAGAATGGAAGAGAATCCTCCCAGGTACTCCCATACCAAATACGAAAAGTTTTTGATCATCGGCTGCAGAGATATAAGTAATAGAAAACTTCGAAGTAAAACTTGGTTATAGAAAGGGTAAACAGAGGGAATCATGGACGGACAGACAGACAGAAGGACGGAAAGACAGAAGAATGGATGGAAAGACAGAAGGACACACAGACGAACAGACGGAAGGAACTGATGAAAACTATACACCCCTTCGGCATACTTTGTATGCCGGGGTATAATTATAACCAAACCACATGCACATCCTCATACCATGAAAAAAACACATGCAAAGTTAAACAGAGCTGTCGCATGACAGCATAGCTCGCCTGTTTGCGCCTTGTCTACCTATGTTTTCACATTAACACGTCAAAATTTGTATTTAGTACTTTTATATGATTCTATTCCAAATACAATAAGTTTTGTGAGTCTGAATATAAATCACACATCCCTCTATAAATTTTAATGCGAATCTATGTGTTACATGGAACACTGACCTAGTTATATTTTGTGGTTGATCATTGTATCACATGGAACTAATGTTCCATCAAATAGTCTTCCAGATATTAGGCAAAATCACTGAACGATAATAATAGGTCACACTGACCTAGATATATTTTTATGTCAATCAATGGGTCACAAGGAAGTTAAAAT
This sequence comes from Anodontia alba, assembly GCA_964016985.1. Classification (NCBI taxonomy): domain Eukaryota; kingdom Metazoa; phylum Mollusca; class Bivalvia; order Lucinida; family Lucinidae; genus Anodontia; species Anodontia alba. The sequence continues at coordinate 65,168,635 of OZ024826.1, read as the reverse complement.
CTAGGTATGACATATCTCTATCAAATAGTCTTCAAGATAAAATCACTTGACTGTGAATTGTAGGTTACAATGACCTACATATATTTTTAGGTTACTCTTAGTGTCACATGGAACTAATATTCATGGTATGATATTTTTCCATCAAATAGTCCTCTAAATATAAGGAAAAATCACTGGACCATGAAATATAGGTCACACTGACATGCATATATTCTGAGGACAGCCTTCGTGTCTGATGGAACTAACATCCAAAGTATGTCATTTCTCTTATCAAACAGTCATCGAGATATAAGGCATAATCACTGGCCTATGAAATATGGGTCACAACAGGGCTCGAGAAACTGAAGAATCCAAATCGGTCCAGCATATTTTCGCCCCAAAAACGGAAATTGCCGAACCGATTTTCGGTAATTTCCGTAACGGTCGTTTGTTTCCATTCGGTATTATTTTTCAGTTTCAAAATACAGGGTGCTAGTTCGTTATTAGCACAACGACTGACATACCAATATTGCTTCAACACTTGTTCAATTAATATTAACATCGGTATCTCGATTATAAACAGCAATTTTGCTCCCACCGTTCAGACACGCCATATTTCATCTACTTTCATTTTCCCAATATCCGGGTCACTCAGTTACTGAAGAGTACTAAAGGGAAACAATCGGCGATCAAAAGCTATATTCGCATTGTGCTGCGTTGGCCACTACATTTATGAGCCAGCGCATAACAAAACCTACAGAAGGCATTAGCGCAAACTGATCAGACTCTTCGCTGGTCGCATCTACCTATGATATATAAAAAGAGTCATTGAGGATGGGTGCGCATGTGCGCAGGTGGATTTGAGTAACTGCTGGGCGCACCAGTTTTATTGTAGGTTTTGTCGTGTGCAGGCTCATTAAAGACTTAAAATAGTAGTGTTTCGCCCCTGCGCCACGTCGAGGCCCAGCACATCCGACTTCGCTTCACTTGATTACATAATTTTTATAAGCGGATCAAATTAGCTGCGATAAGATAATAGAACCGCCTGTGTGGACAAATCTGATTCACCTATTTCAATAATGAGCCGGTCCAATAACTGGCCCTCGAGGTATTTTATGAATACACGCTTGGATTATCTGTGGGAAAAGGTCAGTTTGTTTACACAATTTAGCGACTTGGCGAAAATTTTCGAACCGATTTTTTTCAAAATATCGTTAAAAACTGGACCGAATTTTGATCATCCTCTGTTAGTCAAAATCGGTTCAGAAATACGAAAATCGGTTCAGAACCGAAAAACCGACATTTTCTCGAGCCCTGGGTCACAATGACCTACATATATATTGAGCTCACTCTTCTTGTCACATGGAACTATTATCTAAAGTATGACATTTCTCTACCAAATAGTCTTCGAGTTATAAGGCATAATCACTGGTCCATAAAATATAGGTCACATTGACCTACATATATTTTGGGGTCACTCTTCGTGTCATATGGAACTAATATCCAAGGTATGACATTTCTCTATCAAATAGTCTTCGAGATACAAGGAATAACCATTGGACAATGAAATATAGGTCAAATTGACCTACATATAGTTTGAGTCACTCTTAATGTCACATGAAACTAATATCCAATGTATGACATATCTCTATCAAATAGTCTTTGAGTTATCAGGCATAATAACTGGACCACGAAATATAGGTCACATTGACCTAATTATATTTTGAGGTCACTCTTTGTGTGACAATAGCCAAGGTATGACATTTCTCTATCAAATAGTCATCCAGATATAAGGCATAATCACTGGATCATGAAATATGGGTCACATTGACCTACATATATTGAGATCACTCTTCCTGTCACATGGAACTAATATCTATGGTATGACATTTCTCTATCAAATAGTTTGTTTGTTTGTTTGTGTTGAGGTTTTACGGCCCAGGCAACCCAATGGGGTCATATCGAGCGCGGTCAGTTTACCTAACCACATGTTTACTGGGCAGGCTTAGTCCTCTAAGCGGTTAACCAGTATTGTGCACATTCTTTCGCCAGACCTATCAAATAGTCTTCGAGTATGAAAATGAAATATAGGTCAAATTGACCTACATATACTTTGAGGTCACTCTAAATGTCTTTGAGTTATAAGGCATAATCAATGGACCATGAAATATAGATCACATTGACCTTTGAGGTCACTCTTCATGTCACATGGAACAAATAGCCAAGGTATGACATTTCTCCATCAAATAGTCATCCAGATATAAGGCATAATCACTGGATCATGAAATATGGGTCACACTGACCTACATATATTGAGATCACTCCTCATGTCACATGGAACTAATATCTATGGTATGACATCTCTCTATCAAATTTTCTTCAAGTTATAAGCCATAATCACTGGTCCCTGAAATATAGGTCACATTGACCTCCATATATTTTGAGGTCACTCTTCGTGTCACAGGGAACTAATATCCAAGGTATGACATTTCTCTATCAAATAGTCATGAGATATAAGGCAAAATCACTGGACCATGAAATATAGGTCAAATTGACCGACATATACTTTGAGGTCACTCTTAGTGTCAGTTGAAACTAATATGACATTTCTCTATCAAATAGTCTTCTAAATATAAGGAAAAATCACTGGACCATGAAATATAGGTCACACTGACCTAATTATATTTTGTCACTCTTCGTGTCACATGGAACTAACATCCAAGGTATGACATTTCTCCATCAAACAGTCATTGAGATATAAGGCATAATCACTGGACCATGAAATACGGGTCACATTGACCTACATATATAGTGAGGTCACTCTTCGTGTCACATGGAACAATTATCTAAGGTATGACATTTCTCTATCAATTAGTCTTCAAGTTATAAGGCATAATCACAGGTCCATGAATATAGGTCATATTGACCTACATATATTTTGCTCTATCAAATAGTCTTCGGCATAATCACTGGACCATGAAATATAGGTCACACTGACCTAATTATATTCTGAGGTCACTCTTCGTGTCACATGGAACTAATATCCAAGGTATGACATTTCTCCATCAAAAAGTCATAGAGATAGAAGGCAAAATCACTGGACCATGAAATCAAGGTCATTGGACTGTGAAATGTAGGTCACCATTACTTTCACCCAATGACACTAAAAGCAATGTCACAAGGTTGACTGATGTATTACCTAGGATGTGTTTACAACACTAGCATAACAGAAATGCACAAAACACTTTACAAGAGGTGTCCTGGGTTTTGAACCCTGGAACTAACATCCAAGGTATGACATTTCTCCATCAAATAGTTATCGAGTTATAAGGCATAATCACTGGTCCATGAAATATATGTCATAGTGACCTACATATATTTTGCTCTATCAAATAGTCTTTGGCACAATCACTGGACCATGAAATATAGGTCACACAGACCTAATTATATTTTGAGGTCACTCTTTGTGTCACATGGAACTAATATCCAAGGTATGACATTTCTCCATCAAATAGTCTTAGAGATATAAGGCAAAAGCACTGGACCATGAAATCAAGGTCATTGGACTGTGAAATGTAGGTAACCATGACCTTCACCCAATGACACTTAAAGCAATGTCACAAGGTTGACTGATGTATTACCTAGGATGTGTTTACAATGCTAGCATAACAGAAATGCACAAAACACTTTACAAGAGGTGTCCTGGGTTTTGAACCCTAGCCCCACCCCAGGGCATGAAACCAGGAACCCCGATACCTATGGACACTTAGACAACCCTTCCAGGCACCCATGTTCCAAATATGAATGCTTGTTGACAACTGACTTCTAAGCATATGAAAAACTTAAACACAGCAATAGAGCATTTTACAAAGGTGTCCTAGATTTTGACCCCTAGCCCCACCCCGGTGCATGAACCTAGAGGTCTGTTCTTATGAAATCGCAGACAACTCTCCCAAGCACCCATGTTCCAAATATGAATGATCTGTGGTGAGTGACTGTTGAGATATAAGCATTTGAAAAACTGTAACACAGTGTGATGGGAATGGGAACAGGAACACAAATGCACACAGACGACAGGAGCGACTAAAATAGCTCTTGTTTGTTTGTGTTGAGGTTTTACGGCCCAGTCAATCCAATGGGGTCATAACGAGCGCAGTCAGTTTACCTAACCACACATTTACTGGGCAGGCTTAGTCCTCTAAGCGGTTAACCAGTATTGTGCACATTCTTTCGCCAGAAACTGACAACTGCCTTCTTGAATCAGCGGAAGGGAGAGAATGACCGTAGAAAATATTTCATGATCAATCTCCGCGAAAGAATGTTGCCGACCTCAACAGGGGTTGAACCCATGACCTCATGGTCTCCAATAGGATGGTGCATCCAATTGAGCCACAGAGGCCGGTAGCTCTCCTTGTACTTCATATTGGCAAGCTAAAAATGATCGGTACAAAACTGTAAGAGGAGTTGCACTCACAAGAGGTACCCACTGTCTATATATTAAGGGTGAAAAATAACGAAGTTCACAATATGGAAAAAGTGACAAAAAATTATCTAACAATTATATCCAAACCACATGTACATCCTCATACCATGAAAAAAAAAAAACACATGCAAAGTTTCAATACAATCAGTACTATACTGTAAGAGGAGTTGGTAAATGTTAATGGATGGATGAATGGACCATGGGATGCACTGACGGATGAACCGAGGAACGGATGGAAACTTGCACGCCTAAGTCGCCCTTCTAAAGCAGGTGCGTCAAAAACAGCTTTACAAGAATAACTCAAAAAGAATTAACTCCTAGCACCTCATTTTTCTCCAGCAGCAACATCTTATCAATATCAACATTTATGGAAAATTTGAAAAGATTCCTTAAATTATTTAGCAAGAAGCAAAAACTATAATTCCTTTTCAAGAATAACAAAGGGAAATAAATCTAAAGGAATTAACCCCTCCACTCTTATTTTTTTTCTTATAGCAACATCATCACTATCAACATCTATGCAAAATATGAAAAGATTCCTGAAATTATTCAGCAAGATAAGAAGAAGAAATAAAAAAGTAACGGATGGACGGATGAACGGATGGACGTATGGATGGACAATGTCAAAATACAATATACTCCCCACCCCATCCCCCCAACACACATGCAAACACAGTTTGCAGGGGGTATAAATATCAAAAACACCTTTCTTTAATCAAAGCACTGAGAGTGCTGATGGTGGCGGTTTCCTTAATTTCTATAAGCCTCTAGACTACATATCATCTGTACTTTCATTTTGTTCAATATTTCTTGATATGTAACTAAAGCAATGCCATTTTCGCTACACCATGTGTGCATTCTGCACAATTCAGAGTAACTAGTTTCAGTATCATGAATATTTGATCCACATCACTGTGGTTCTGAACCCCTTTTAACCACATTTTTATTTAATTTCCCTGCACTGTGTACAGTAACATTATTTATAATCAGATAACACAGTTGTTTTTTTTTGTTTTTGTTTTTTGTTTTTTATTTTTCAAGTATGAAATACTTACATGTTACTTATTTCTTAAAGGACTGAAAGGATTGTAAGTTGTGGGTATTCATTACAACTACCCTATCAATAACTTTCAAATAAGTACCAACAACATATGTTTTGTGTAGAAATTATAATTAAAAAGATAATCTGGATAATCATCTAGAGTGCTTAAATGTACATAGTTCTGGCCTTTTACCGTTTACCGTCTGTTATTCCATCCATTTGAGGAGTCATTATGTCCATTCTATTATATATATATATATTGTATCTAAAAACAAACAAGAGCTCTACAAGCGGAGGCATCATATGCCCTTGGCAAGTAATAGGATGTAGCACATATGCGGACTACTGTGCAATTCTGTGCTCCAGACCTGTGTAAATTTGTAAGTGGAGTTAGCTGGAAACCAAAAAATTACCAAACATTTCAAAGGGACATAATGCTGCTACTATTTGTTGGACTGTAATTTTGGAATAATATGTGCTGCTCCACATCATGGTCAAACTACAAATCAAGTTTCAGCTTGATTGGATGTAAACTATATGAGGAGTTAGCCGGGAACAAAAGATTAACAGAATTTTAAAGGGGCATAACTCTGCTAATATTTAGTGTACTGTAACCTCCTAATAATATGTGCTGCTCCACACCACGGTCTAACAATAAATCGCTTTTCAGCATGATTGGATGTAAACTATAGAAGGAGTTAGCCAGAAATGCAAAGTTTATGGAAATTTTTAATGGGGCATAACTCTGGTAATATTTGATGTTTGGTAACCTCAAAATAATATGTGCCGCTCCACATTATATTCTTATTATAAATCGAGTTTAAGCTCAGTGTAAGTATTTACAAAGTTTCAGTTTGATCAGGTGTAAACTATAGGAGTTAGCCAGAAACGAAAAGATTACAGAATTTTCAAAGGGGCATAGCTCTGCTAATATATGGTGGACTGTAACCTCAAGATAATATGCCCTGCTCCACTTCATGGTGTAAATTTAAATCAAGTTTCAGCTTGATCCAATGTAAACTGTAGTAGGAATAAGCCGGAAACAAAAAATTTACAGAAATTTTCAAAGGGGCATAACTGCCAATATTTGGTGGACTGTAACCTTGAAATAATTTGCGCTGCTCCACATCATGTTCTTACTATAAATCAAGTTTAAGCATGATCAAATGTAAACTGTAGGAGGAGTTAGCTGGGGAAGTGAAAAATTTACTGAAAATTTCAAGGGAAAATAACTCTGCTGATATTTGGTGGACTGTAACCTTGAATATATATGAGCTGCTCGATATCATGGTCTAACTATAAATCAAGTTTCAGCTTGATCCGATGTAAACTGTAGGAGGAGTTGGCCAGAAACAAAAAGTTTACCGAAATATTCCAAGGAACATAACTCTGTTAATATTTGGTGGAGTGTGGCCTCAAAACAACATGCGCTGCATCACATCATGGTCTACCTATAAATCAAACTTCAGCTTGATCGGATGTAAACTGTAGGAAAAGCTAGCAAGAAACTAAAAAATTTAGCGAAATTTTCAAAGGGTCATTATTCTGCTAATATTTGATGGACTGTAACCTCGAACAAATATGCACTGTTCCACATGATGGTCTAACTGTAAATCAAGTTTCAGCTTGATCCGATGTAAACTGTAGGAGGATTTAGTCAGAAACGAAAAGTTTACTGAAATTTTCAAAGGGACATATCTCTGCTAATATTAGGTGGACTGTAACCTTGAAATAATATGCACTGTTCCACATCATGGTCTAAGTATAAATCAAGTTTCAGCTTGATTGGATGTAAACTGTAGGAGGAGTTAGCTGGAAACAAAAAACACAGGAATTTTCAAAGGGGCATAACCCTGTTAGTATTTGGTGGACTGTAACCCCGAAACATTATGTACTGCTCCACATCATGGTCAATTTATAAACCAAGATTCAGCCTGATGGGATGTAAACTGTAGGAGGAGTTAGCTGGAAACAAAAAAGTTTATGGCTTCAGACCCCATAACCTAATACGCCGTGTTTGAAAAACGAGTATAATAAAAACAGTAGTAAGCTTAAAGATGTTCAGATGCATCCCCTAATTTCAGAATATTTCAAATTACGGTAAAGATATTGGCAAAATGAAAATTATGTTGAAAACCCCATTTAGAGATTCCTGAATGTTCAAAGTCTTAGTAACTGGTATTGCTATTTATACTTTGTAAAAAAGCTATCCCACAATACACTATCCTATGATGTCACTGATTCTTTTAGATTTTAAATCCTCATCATTTTATTCCAGACTGCTAATTTTAATTAAAAAAAAAGTAAGTATTCTATTACTATTGATATTAAGACTTAAAATTTCAAGCTAGAATTTTTTTTTTTAAATTATGAAAACTAATATAATTAAATTCCAAAAACTTTTTATTTAAATATGAAAAATGCAAGATACAGGTTACTATGTTGGAAAAAAAATTACCAAGAACAAATCTATTTTTGATAATTACATTCCAAAGATCATTACAAAATACACATAAAACTTCAGTAAAATAACTTCAGACAATGGAATTTAAATTTTAGTTTGACATAAATTTGATTTCTCAAAATTAAATTGTATCAAACTAAATATGAAAATGTATAAGCACTGCACCTTATCAAAAAGGGAAGAGACCTTTTCTCTCTGTATACATTCTTTGAATATTTTCAAATTAATTTTTTTTAAAAGATTTTTGAAAAAAATTTCATAAGAACCACTGTTGTAAGTACATGTATTTGGAATATTTTCAAATTAAAGTTTTTAAAACATTTTTTTAAATTTTTCATAAAAACCAATGATGTAAATATCTGGAATATTTCAGTAAGGTTTTCACCATTTGACTCGCTAGTCACATGTCTTTCTTTTTAGCACATATACAACCAAAAGTGAAATAAGAGGATGTGTCTGCTTTAATCTATGAAAAATATTTGTGGTTAAAATACGGTTTCACAAAATCCAAAATCAAGCTTCGAATTCAACTGTGATTTTTGTTTGTCTCAGCTCTCTGCACTCTTCATATATAAACAAGAGGACCATGGTGGTCATTAACGCTCACCTGTGCCTAAAAGGTCACTCAATGTCTACAATATTCATTAATCTGGAGGATATAACTCCAAAATATCCATGTCCTCCACTTCTGCAAGTTTAAGGAAGATCCAATTTTAACTGATGAAGCTATGCAGCAAACAAGTTTCTACTACCAAATACTGTCAGGGGAGATAACAAAAAAAACAAAAAAAAAAAAACAAAGCATCCAGAGTTGTGGTCCTTACATGCAACACACCTTTTTAACCTCATGTAAAATTCTACCAAGTATCATCAATGTATCTTCCATGGCGCTTAAGTTATGACAATCACATGGTTTCCACTGACAAATAGTGTCAGGGGAGTGAACTCAAAAACTGCAGTATTCTAAGTTACAGTTTTTGTATACGACTAACCTTCTTACCTCCTGTTCAATCCTACCAAGTACTATCAATATATTTCAAAGGGTGTTGGACTTACAAGGTCTCTATTACCAAATACTGACAGGGGAGATACCTAAAAAATTGCAGTACCTAGAGTTGTAGATCTTGTACAAGAAGCGTCTTCTCAACGTCTTGTACAATTCTCCTTGATATCATCGATATATCTGAAATGGTGTTGAAGTTATGGCAATCATAAGGTTTCCATTACCAAATACTGTCAGGGGAGATTACTAAAAACTGTGGCATCTAGAGTTGTGATTCTTTTGTGTGACATGCTTTCTCAACCTTATGTACAATCCTACCAAGTATCATCAATGCATCTGAAAAGATGTTGGAGTTACCAAGATCACAAAGTTTCTATTAGGGGAGATAATTCTAAACCACAGCACCTGGAGTTGTAGTTTATGCAATACATCTTCTCAACCTCATGTACAATCCTACTGAGTTCAATCAATATATCTGAAAGGGTGTTGGAGTTATCAAATGCACAAGGTTTCTTTTACTAAATACTGTCACGGCAGATGACTAAATAACTGTGGGACCTAGAGTTGTAGTTCTTGTATGTGCCACACCTCAATTCTTTCAAAAGATATGTTCTGGGAACTCAATGAAAGCATGCTACCAGGATGTTTCTAGAAGTCCTAGTTAGTACCCACAACATATGTTTACTAGGGGAAATAAGAAAATATGTACCTAAGCACTCCTTTAATCTGGAGCTCTGAAATGTAGACATTTCTTGTCTGATTCTCTTGATGTTAATACATTTTAAGATTATTCTTTTTATCCATTTCAAAAGGTACAAATTATCTGACCAGCAAGAAAAACTGGGCCTAATTCAAAACCATATTATTTAAGTAGTTGTGGTCATGATACACTCAAATTACACAAACCTTATTCCAAACTCATAAATCTGTAAAATAAAGATGAATCAGAATGTTCAGACCAACAGACATGGACCCCAGAATAATGGGTATAATCAGGCATCCATGGACAGTAAGCCTTACTTGGTAAGCAAGCTTTGCCCACCATGCCCATAAACCTGAACAAAAGACATGTAGGTAGAAGTGTTATGTCCGGGATTTTGGAAGTCTGCTTATGAAATCAGTAAAAAAAAGTAACCATTTCTTCAAATCAGAATATTTTCTGACTAATTTTTATGAGACAACTAATCTATCTATATTCCTTGCATTCATTACTGTTTTTGCCTGGCAAGAAATAGAAACAAAATACTGGGCCTATTTACACACACACACACACACACACACACACACACAAACACACACACACACACACACACACACACACACACACACACACACACACACACACACACACACACACACACACACACACACACATCGGATAACTTAAGCATGTGTCATAAATTAATGTATTCATTTCTTGAAAAGCTTAAATTATGGGGAATATTCACCAGATAATCTATTTATCTGAGGATTCTTGGTACTAATTCATTTAATAATGTAACTCTTATATAACAGGCAAGAAATAAGAACAAATACCTGTTTGCTTTAAAAAGTTACAATGTGTATCTTAATAAATGTGCTAAAATCTGATGACAAAATACAGCTGTATTGCGTTATGCATATTCTGGTATATTTCCATAAGACAAACAATCAATTTGAGGATTTCTTGTGTTCATTTCAATTTGGAGAGTTAAACTCTGTATAAATATGAACAAATAAAAATCAAAATATAGCCTTACTCTTAAAAATGTACACTTAATATAGCTCAAACAAGTGGACAGGGTCACTTATACTGATACATCTGGACAAAATATTACAAATTGAGGCATAATCACTTATAAGTTATCGATTTTAAAGTTAACACATTATTTATGTTTACTTTGATTGCACAGAAAGCTCAGCAATCTTATGCACTTGTTCTATAAGACATGGATGTTGGTGTTTCGTGAATGTGTGTTAGAGGAACCCAGATTACACAGGGAAAACCATCGACCACCCTATTTTATGCCTGATCCTGGTGCCCCATAAATCCAATGTCGGCTGCAGTGAGTTATTCACATTGGGCACCATTAAAGGAAACTAAGGAGGGAAAGTGTGTTGGATGCAGGACTGAAACCTGTGACCTCTAGCTTGCAAGTGCTCTACCCAACTGAGCTAACCAGATGGCTGAACCCCCAGTCACCACACCAGGATTTTTTGATGCCTGAATAAAATTAATGTGTGTGTGTGTTTTGATGATTTTTTTTTTTTTTTTTTTTTTTTTGATTTGGGTTTTATGTCTCTTTCAAGAATATTTCACTTATATCGAGCCGATCGTTCATCAAAGGTGGGCAAAAACCGGAGTACCCGGGGGAAAACCACCTGACCATCCGTAAGCAGAACACGGCTTTCCCACATGTGACGTGACCCGAGCGAGACTCGAACCACAGCAGTGAGAAATGATGAAATTTTAGTATCAGTTTATATTATAAATATTTTGTATACATATGTGTGTGCAGTGTTGGGGCCTAGAGGTTGACAAAACATGGAACTGTCATGGATTCATGGAATAACGGAAAGTTCCGAAAAAAGTACTGAAATGTCCGTAGTATTGGACTATAGTCACCCAAATGGTCCCAAGCCTTGTACATGGAGTTAACAAAATACGAAAACATTGGCACCGTTGCATCTTCCAAATTGTATTCAGCATTCCCATTTACCCTCTGCAGAGGGGTTTTTATCCCCTCAAAATTTGTCTTATACCCCTAAATTTGATAAGACTACTTTACAATGGGCGTACAAAAAAAAGAGAACAGAGTAGATTTACCCCCAGTTTCAAAATGCAGTGTGAATCCTGATATTAACAGCAGTGCTTTCACTGAATTTCCAAGCAAGCCAGAATCGAGAAAAAAAACGTCTTTATATACAGGCCCACAAGATCCCACTACAATCTGATGTTCCAGTGCACAAAATGTCAGCATTGGTTCCATCCAGAGTGCCAAGATATCAAACTGAAAGCGTGCCAGTTGAAACATTCAAGAACTGTTGGATGTTTTGAATGTTGACTAAAATGAAAACTTGCATGTAGCAACTGAGTAAATGTTATCAATTTATTCTAATGGATCTATTTCCTTTCAAATTCTCTGTTAATACTATTACTGAATGTCTTTTCTAGCGACTGATTTTGCTTCTTTTTCCCGGCCTTGCACTTAATACTTTTCATGCATATGTGTATCTCGGATACAATACGGAGCTTCCGTGGAACTTTATCATATCACTGATACAAAATTTAAATGACTGACAGACCTTGACCACGGAACTTTCATGGATTCATGGAGTTTTTACGGATTCACTAAAGTTCCTTAAACTCATAGAACTTTCACAGATTTACAGACAGTTACAATAACACTTGTCATATAAATTTAGCAAAAGATGAGTGATAAAATAAAATCCCCTTATAAACACAAAAAATCTTCGGGGAAAATATAACGATAACAACTCCAAACATTCCATATAAAATGCCATTTCCCTGTTTTTTCATGGGCGGTATCAATTACATTTTGAGGGTCCCAAATTTTGTTTTGTACTTTTAACACTCATACGTAAATGTTTCCTGATAACTGAGAATTAGAATGTGGGTCAACAATATTTCTGTCATTAACGATATTGCCTCCAGATTTGTGGGACTTTTACCCAACCTGATCACATGATGGACTCAGGCCCTGCTTAAGCAGGTCTGCCTTGGAGGCTACAGGCAGCCCATCTACTTCGCGGGCCCCAATGGGCGGGGGCCGTGGTTCCTGAATATCCGATAATTAGTGAACCTCGGTAATAGGCATCTCACTGACGATACACTAACCGTTGGCCTCCTGAAACGCATTTTACTGCTTCAGGAATTTTGCTGGAGATCTTGAAACTTTCTGCTTTTCGGACGTTATTTTTAGCGAGCCTATACATGAACTACAAAAAATCTTCGAGAAAATATAATTTCTATCGAAGAAAATTATTACTATGGCGGAAATCAGTGTGTTTGGGTCGGACGATTCACAGTTTTCTTAGTATCCGGTATATCTGGAAGGCACAAAGTGACAGGCACAGTGGCCTGGTGGCCGCAGGAAAGTAATACCACAAAAATGTAAATAAAACGTTATTTTTATTTATTTTTATTTTTTTTTTATTTATTTATTTTGTCAAAAAATATTTATAAATAATTTTCATAAAAACATATATTAAAGCGAACGTTTAGGAAAAACATGCTGCTAAATACATATGTAACCGAACTGTATTTTACTTTTTCGAAAATATTCATGCGAAGTGATTTCGGCCAAAACTTTTTATGGTGAATAGCCTAAAAAAACTGCTGATGCTTTATCACATATTTATACCTTTCTTTGATACGCTTTCGGAGACTTTCGGAGAATTTTTTGCATCAATTTTCAAATTCTCTGCCTCAGAAGGTTCTGGAGGCTGAATCAAGTTCCACCGTTTGTTTATTTTGACTGGTTCCCTCACCCTATAGCTCAATACTTTGCATATAGAACACAGGAAACCAGTTAATTGTTTATTCTGTTTATATTCGTCCGCCCATCATTAAATTATTATTTCTTCAAAAGTTTGAAGTTTTCTTTGTTTTGTATATTCGGTCGCTCTTATAATTATCAGAGTGTAGGAGGCTTACATGTTTGAATGCAGAATTAAGCGACATCAGCGTCAGTATGGAACTACTTTTTAGGAAGTTATTAGGTTTGCAATTTTGAGAAGACGGATTGTAGAAATTCCGTATAGTAAATTTGGCGGCGGTAAACCGCCACCAAAAACTGCTTCAAAATAGTGTTGAATTTAGAACTTCAGCAGAATAACATCAGAAATAGCAAAATAATACAAACTCTTCAAATGGGTATGGTATAAATTTTGGAAAAGAAAAAAAAAATACTTTTCACTTCCAGATCAAGAAAAAGTTTTTGGGGTTGCAGCTATTTTTATGGGTTGGTTGGGTAAGGGGAAACAAAAATGTTTTAATTTTGGTCTGATGTTTTTTATTTTTTTGTTTTGCTTTTCTTTTTACTAGATTTTACTAAAGAGAGCAGTATCAATGCTGCATACTTACTCTAATGTTGTTTCTATACATAGACTGTACACCTGATGAAGGAAATGACATAGCAATCACTCGCTCTGAAACAAAATAATAGTCAAGGGAATGTTAACACTTCCAAGGGAAAAAACTCTGACATGGAAATAATTGCTTCAGAAAGAATTTGCTCCCTCTTTAAGTAAATTCTTTCCTCTATAAGGGACATGAGTAAAAGATTGTTGACAATGGTGTTAAATCTCCATCAAAATACCACATACCATGGCTACATTTTTCACTCAGGTGAGTGAATTGTGGCTCTTGGTCCTCTTGTTAAACTACACACCTTAGCCTTCAACACCTATGAGTGGTATGTTTGAAACCTTTCAAAAATGGGGGCTTCCAGACAGTGTCTGTGGGAACATGCCCTTTTACAGCAATGCATTATCATGTCCCAGATACAGATCTGATACTATAAACCACCAAACACTTTATAATGACATCAGTGTGAGCAGTCCTAGCTCCTCTCCCTGATGCTGAGAGCAAAGTAAAAGAACATCTTGTATCAATTATAGAAGGTTTCAGTGATCCAGCTGAGGACTGAACCTATAACTTCCCAATCCTAAGTTGGGTGGTCCATGGAATGAGCCAGAACAGTGTATATTTGCTTTAACAAATTTGATATATCATCTTAATAATTTTCTTGTCTGGTTCAAACAGCTGCAAAGCTGGTTTAAACTGATTCTCAACAGTTTGGTCGAAGGTATCTTTTCACCATTTTTTCATTATAAGTCAACAAGAACTGTTGTTTTACTACTGAAGCCACAGGAATACAGCTCTCTTGGATGTCAGTTTCCAATAATTTTCATAAATTTTAAACAGCTTGTTCCATGAAGCTTTAGAATGCAATTTAAGCTCAGTTATTAGCCATTCAACTTTGAAGGAGAATTTGGTGGATGTATTTATACATGTACACATGCCCCTGGTTGTCTGCTTGTATCCTGGTTCCCAAAAGTTTTTTTTTTGTTTTTTGGGTTTTTTTTTTTGCAAATTTACCTGTTATGTAACATAAATCCAGATCAAAGCCATCTTTATTGTATCTTCTTTTATTCTGTGAAACAATTCTTCGTGAGGCAACTGCTATATGTTTTCTTTGTTGAGATATAAGATATATTCCTCTTACTATTCTCATAATACGCAGAGCTCGTCCTATCACTCCTAGTCTGGAACACAAAACATATTCTTTGAGAGTACTGGATACATTTGGTAGACTTTCTGCCAGTTTTACAAACTTTGTGACTTCCTGTTTGCAGAACAATCCCCTTCTCAAAATGAGTCTAACCGAAAAGGAAAGAATTTGCTTGCCAGGGGAGCAAATTCTATTGCTTTAGAATAGACCATTTTGAAGTTCCTACCTTTTACCCATAGGGAGCAAACACTTTCCTTTTAAGGTAGACCCCTTTTCAGAAGGGAGACAACACAATTTTGAAAGAATTTCCTCACCCTCAAAGGATATCTATTCCCCCTAAGATGAAACAAGTGTCAGTATAAAACTACTGGAGCATTCAGATATCAACCCCTTACCACAATTGCTCTAAATTTTGAAATTGTCCAATTTTACTGCTTAGTCTTTTGTCTAAAGACCATTTAGGCCTCATCAGTGACCCTCATATCAATTTTCAAACTTCCAGAATAGGCTCAACGGTCACAATGGACGAGAAAATATAAACTACACTAGAATGAAATACAGGGAGACATTTTATGGCTGCCAAATGGCACTAACACCAGCTGCAGTGGAGAGAAAAACAACTGGCCAATCCACATCATTAGAAAATATGAAGTTTTTATAGTAAAACATTTTTTAACAAGTAATACTTAACTTATGGATAATGTGCTATTCTCTTCTTTACTTAAACCTACCAAAGAAAAATGTTTCAAGTCTTAATCCAGAAGGTCCCTTTAGGCATGTGACATCACCTTTCCTGCTATTTTGATCACATGTCCAGTTTCTTTGTAGAATTAAACAATATAGCTGAAGCAAGGTGGGGAGGGAGGTGGGCAATCTCTTATCCATAAGTTAAGTATTACTTGTTAAAATATGTTTTACTATAAAAACTTCATTTCACTTAATAATACATTAACCTATAGATAATGTGCTAGAATTTGTAGATGAGGAGGGAGGTGCTCCTCTAATTCTAACACTAATATATGTATTAGATTCCCTTAACTTCTGGTTTAAGACTAATGAAACTCTATGGAATCAAATACATTCTGTAATATATTCTTAAGAATGATCTAGATTCACTAACAACATATCTCTAAGGTGTTAATTACCTTAAACATATGTACAAAGGACTCTGGAGGCTGCCAGTTTTCTTAAGCATCAGAGGCCTGTGCCCCAGGCCCCCACCTCTTTTTGGGAAACAACAATTGGACCCAAATGATGAAAATTGATAACTTGCTGAGACATATCCCTCAAGTAAGATTTTGCAAAGGTATAAGATAAATTCCAGACTGTTGCTTTGGGAATGTCATTGAGCAGAACCTTATCAAAGAATGCCCAGGAAGAAGATTGCACCCTAACCTTGAGCCTTAATCATTTAATAAGGAAATGTCTCTTCGGTCGAGTTTCTTATAGGCAAACTACACATCTTGAGATTTATTTCTCAGAGATATCATGACTGCCTTTAATTGGTAAAATAATCTAGTTCTATTTTACAATAAGAACTAGTCATTTTGAGGTAAAACATTAATGCTCTAATTTACCACAATTACCACAATTTTTTTTTTTTTTTTTTTTTTTTTTTTTGATTTGGATGTTAAGGCCCTTTCAAGAATATTTCACTTATATCGAACCAATCGTTCATCACAGGTGAGCAAAAACCAGAGAACCCGGGTAAAAACCACCTGACCATCTGTAACCAGAACTTGGCTTTCCAACATGTGCCCGAGCAAAGCTTGAACCACAGTGGTGAGAAACCTAATGGATTAACTTTCCTATCCACTAGGCTACGGAGGCCCACAACTTACCATAATAGCTCACCTTGAGCACTTCATGCTTTTGATGAATCATGATGGCTTGAACAATCTTCGTAGAGGATCACCAAAAATCATTTCTGCTAAGTTATATTGAAATCGGTCCAGTGGTTTCTCACAAGACAATTTTTAAAACTTTCTATATATATATATATATGTATACAGGCAAAAAAAGCCCTGCCCTCTGGAGGCAATGTTTTTTGACTAATCATGATGACTTGCAAAATCTTGGTAGAGGGTCACCAAAGAAACATTTCTGCTAAATATTATTGACATCCATCCTGCGGTTTCTGACAAGAAGTTTTTTTTAAGTTTTCTATTTAGACATATAGGGAAAATAAGCCCGGTGTAACAGGTCGATTCTCTCCCCAGTCAGTTTCTTCCCCCGGGGGAACAAATGGACCAGTCCATTTCTCCCCCCTCCACTGGTCCATTTCTCACCCCCCCCCCCCCACCCCCACCGGACTTTATTCAGCATAAGGGTAAACTAGTTATATATGTGCAATTAATGGCAGCAAATCATTAAATATGATAATTTAGATTAACTACAACAATTTATCATTATGGCAAAGCACATTGACTGCCAGTTTTATAAAATATGATATCATTAAATCATTAAATATGATAATTTAGATTAACTACAACAATTTATCATTATGGCAAAGCACACTGACTGCCCACTCCCTCCCCCCACCCCCCCCCCCCCTCCCTCTGATATTTAATTCACTATAAGGCTGAAACAAATGGTGGTAAATCATAAAATAAGTTACTGTTAATAAGCAAGAAGGTTTTATCATTACTGCAAATAACCCTGGCTGCTTGGGGAAGAAACTGAGTAGGGTGGGGGAAGAAACTGACTAGTTGGTTTCTTCCACTGCCCACTGCCCCCTGCCCCCCACCCCCTCTACCCACCACCCATTTGGACTTTTTTTAAGCATAAGGGTGAACTAGTTATATATGTGCAATAAATGGTGGTAAATTGTTACATATGATAATTTAAAAAGCTAGACTAATTTATCATTACTGCTAATCGCCTTTACTGGATGGGGTGGGGGGGAGAAGAAACTGACTTGTAGGTTCCTTTCCCACCCCCACCCCCCACCCCTCTCCCTCAACATTAGGCTAAACTAGTTAACTACATGAAATAAATGGTGGTAAATCATAATTTAATATTAAGAAGCTAGAAGGTTTTATAATTATGGCACAGAGCCCTGATGGCTTGGGGAAGAACTCACTAGGGTGGGGGAAGAAACTGACTAGTTGGTTTCATCCCTCGCCAACCCACCCTCTTGGACTTTTTTTTCAGCATAAGGGTGAACTAGTTATATATGTGCAAATGAATGGCAGTAAATTATCACATATGATAATTTAAATAGCTGGAACAATTTATCATTACTGCAAAGTACCTTGACTGGAGGGTTGGGGGGGGGGGGGTTTCTTCCCCCCCCCACCCCGCCACTACCCCACCCCACCCACACCACATTTAGGATTTTTTTCAACATAAGGCTGAACTAGTTGAATACATGAAATAAACTGTGGTTAATCATGAAATAAGTTAATGTTAATAAGCTAAAAGCTTTTATCATTACTGCAAAGAAACAGACTTGGGTGTGGAAAGAAACTGACTAGTTGGTTTCTTCCCCCCCACCCCACCCACCATCTTGGACTTTTTTCAGCATAAGGGTGAACTAGTTATATATGTGCAAACGAATGGCAGTAAATTGTTACATACATGCCATACCTCACGCCGTGAGGAAAAAACTCACGGAATTATGGCGTTTCTCACGGACTCACGTCATGAGACGAAAACCTCACGGAAAGAACAAAATCCTATGTTAATTTTTCCCCAAGCTTCCAATTTTGCAGACAGCTACTGTAGAAATTATTTTTCGCGTGGTTCCCGGCATTGCAGCATGAGTATTATTGAGCACTAAGAAAAACCAATAACAAGCGTGTCATGGTGGATATTGAATACACAACTTGTCAGCTCGCCGATAAACTTGGCGATAAAGTTATTAAGAAGGTGTTAAATGGCCAAGTGGTCAGACTGACACATTGTCTGCGTCAATTAACGATTATCAATGGGCCATCATAATTGAGACAATGCCAAGCATCAGTGATCTGGCTTGAAGATGGGCCAGCACACGTTTAGTAGCCTTCGGGTAAGTATTTGTCGTGACATTTTGCAGCTCTTCTTATGTCGAAGACAATATGATTGTTTTGTTTGCAATATTTGTCAATTAAAGTAATGAAGCCAAACAAAAACTGAAAATTACTAAATCCGAAGTTCGAATAACTATATATAATGCAATGCAGAGTTTAGCCAACATTCAAACAAATTTCTGCTTTACTTGTATTAAAATGTCCAGCATCGCCATTATACCAGGGTAGCAAATCCTTTCCCAGCAGAGTTATCTCTTAGCAAGGAGTTATTTTGATAGCAAATCCTTTACTTTTAGAGTTATTTCTCTTTGACAAGGTGTTAGGCATGTGGAAAGTGAAAAACTGAAACATACTGCAGATCTTGAAGTCAAATTCAGACTAGAACATTATGTACTCTTTATTGGAAGTCAGTTTTAGTGTGCATGTCCAAAGGGAAATCATTCTGGTGGGAAAGTATTCATCTCCCTGCTTATTGAATCAACTCCTATGGGGAAAAATTGCTATCTAGCGGAGCAAATATTTCCTTTTCAGATAATTATTTCTGATATCAGGGTAGCAATTTGGGATTATTATTTCTGATACCAGAGTTGCAAATCCTTTCCCAGCAGAGTTATCTCTCTTTGGCATGCGGAAACTGAAATACATTACAGATCTTACACTTATTTAACTGTTTCTTGTCTTGTCCATTATTATAGCAAAATAAACTAAATATTGCACTTAACTATACTTTTCTTTATACCATAATTAAACTGAGTTTTGGGAGTCAAACAAATTACTGTCTTTACCCTATCATTTGAACAATATACTGTCCAGTGCAGCAATTTGTGAAAAAAAGTTATACACTCTAATAAGATCATTAGCAGCAAGAGATGGTTAATCAGCCATTAGTTATTTTCTCAAAGTATAAAGTAGCAGCAAAGAAATAAGGGTTATGCACATTTATCTCCCTTGTGACATATATTTCTTTAAAATCAGCAAATTCAAACGTCCAAAAGATGACTTTACCCTAGAAAAACAGCGCAGAGAAAAATCTCACAGATTTTTTTTTTTCAAATCTCACAGAAATTTTGCACCAGACTCACAGATTGACAATGTGAGCTTAAAGCATGTATGTTGTTACATATAACTTAAATAGCTGGAACAATTTATCATTACCGCAAAGCACCTTGACTGGAGGGTTGGAGGGAAGAAAAAGTCTCCCAATTTCTGTTGTCTGCTGTTGTTTTTCTGACTGGCACTTAAAGGTTTAACAATATGTCTTTATTCTTAGTTCATACTGCTACTCCTCTGAGCACATATCTGAAGTCAAAAGCATACACTTCTAAAATGCACTGTTTAATTTGCTGAGTATATTTTGTTTTGCACTGACTTTTAACTTGATGCCCTGTTCAAAGCTGTAATTACTCCTTATAAGCACCTACCTTGCATAGTTACTGAAAGCTACGTCTATGATGAAAGTGACAAAGACAATGATCATATCTAATATGTCCATCCAACTGTGGAAAAACAATTCCCTGTAAGAAAATGGAAATAAGAAAATTAAGTATGTTACTACCTAAAACCTGTAGCAAGTTTAAGCAAATTCAATGTCAAACTGCAGACTGATGATGATCATTTAACATTATTTAAATCACACTGAGATGACGGAATGGGTGATAATGAAAGAAGGGGTGAGAATATTCATTAATATTCGCTCCTGAGATCTAAAAATTCAGTCCAATAACTACTATTATTTTTCTTATTTCTCAATAAAAACATATGTTGAGGGTACTCATTTGAAGCGCCTCATGGTTGAAGAAGAAGAAGAAGAAGAAGAAGTTTATTTTCTCTCAAAACAACATACAAATACAATTTGCAATAGGTCAAATCTGACCCTTGAGCAAAGAGTTATGATACAAATATTGCTAAACATTGTCATGGCGGACAGTGAGATGCCATTATATTTACATCTCTATACCATCTACATTTAATAACAATGAAATACACAATAAGCAAAGCGCTGATAGAATCAAGAAGATTAACTCTAATAATGCCAATAGCCGTTCATAACATGAAGTTATTTCCCTTGATCTGTCGACTTACTTAGATAAATAGATAGATAGATAGATAGATAGATTGACATATGCATGCAGATAGATAGATAGATAGATAGATAGATAGATAGATAGATAGATAGATAGATAGATAGATAGATAGATAGATAGATAGATAGATAGATAGATAGATAGATAAACATACACACATTTACTACATAATATGAAGCATTCATATTTCCTATAATATATGTATATCAAAGCCATACAGCAAAGAAAATATAGTCCTTAGCATGGGAGAATGCACACATTACTGACACAACCAGCTTAAAATACTTTTTGTTATTAAGAAATAGTAGTTTCAAATAGTGGAGCCGACCATCGGATGATATGGCCTATCCACTACCTACCCTGTGATCAGTTCCACTTTTGTTTATATATTAATTCAATTGATTTATTTATTTACATGTAGCTATTAAGTTTATGATTATTGTTAAACCCAGGCCAAAATTTTTCATTACGTTAACACTACTATGCAATGACAAGTACTGCTATATGACTGTAAACTAAAAATTTTCCAAAGAAAATAGTGATATCTTCCCTATCTCCGACAAAATTACAACCCCCGGGTACCCACCAGAACCGCCTCAATGAGGCGGCTCTAATGAGCATCCAAGAGCCATGATCAAAAAAAAAAAAAAAAGAAAAAAAAAAAAAGGTAAGGTATACTCCCGTAGACCCCACTTTTCTCTATATAAAGTGAGGTTTACCGGGTTGCTCAGTGGATAGACTAGTTAGTGTAAAGTATGACCCAGAACGATGAAATCATGTATAAGCCTACTTGATAATATGTTAGACATGACCATAGATCAGTAGCCAAAACAAAAGAGATCTTTAAAGGCCTTCATGAATCACAAACGATAAAGACACAGCTGAAACAAACTAATATAACTGGAGCAGTATAGTTCCTTTAAAAACGTTCTTTCATTCAAACTACATCAATAGACCACAGCAGCAAAAACAATGGTAACAGATAGAGGAATAAAACAAATCAAAAAGAAACTGATGCAAGCTGAGACCTTACGAATGGTAAGATCGAAGCCCGCCAACAATCGCTAGCATGTCATGCAGCATTCCGTGTCTTAATCCCTGGCCTTTCCAAAACGAAATGAAAGGCAAGGGTAGACGAACCTCGTTGTTATTGAGAAATAAGAAAATTATCATATGGATACTCCCTCTTATCTGGAGCTATACAACTAATAATTACTTTAATAATTAGTTTTTAAAGTTATTTCAGGCATATATTAGCCCAAATAACTACTTCTGACACAAAAGGATGGTCTTGTGAACAAGAGTAAAAAGAAATTTCATGCTTAAAATGAAAATTCTCAATCCTGAAATCAGGATTAATCCTGAAGTTTCCCATCCCTGTGAAAGGCTCTGTGCAATGAAAGTGCCATACATTCACGAGCTGAAATAAAGTTTTTAAAAGTAAAACATATTTTAACTAGCAATACTTAATCTATAGATGTGCTATTCCGTTCTGTATTCTACACCTTCCACACGACAATTCAGTCGTCTTATACAGTCTTAATCCAGAAGGTCCCTTAGGCAGTTACCTGCATGACATAACTCTTCCCGCTTAAATGATCACATTTCAGTTTCTTTGATGTGTATAAAAACAATAGAAACAATTAGAACAGAGCTGCGCGGGCGAAAGGTGGGATTCCCTTATCTATAGGTTAAGTATTGCTAGTTAAAATATGTTTTACTTTTAAAAACTTCATTTTAACTGCACAATACATTAACCTATAGATAATATGCTAGAATTAGCAGATTAGGGGGGGGGGGAAGAGCTTTCCCAGTTCTAATACTAATAATATAAATCCCACTTACTTCCGGTTAAGACTCAGGAAACTCTAAGGAATCAGATACATTCTATTTCTATATGTAATATTAAGAATGATCTGGATTCACTAATAACATATCTTTAAGGTGTTTAGGGTTACTACCTTATATGTTAATAGGAGACTCTATAGGATGCTAGGTCTTAAGCCTCAGAGACCTAATTACTAGCCCCCTCCCCCCCCCCCCCCCCCCCCCCCCGCCCACCCCTCCCTCTTTCTTTCTTTTTTGGGTAACAACAGTTGGCCCAAAAAGAATTAATGAGTCATTGAGACAAAATCTCAATATAGCACTTCAAATGCAACCTCAAGAATATTGTTTGATAATATGTTTGAAACCAAACTTGTCAAACATACGTCCAGACAACAAGCTGTCTATCTTTAGAGGTGCATAATGAATAAGGATATGTCTCTCAGACAAGCTTCCTATAGATAACCTACATTTCTCGAGAGTTTCATATAAATCCTAGACATGAAAAGATTATCCAATTTTTAAATAATCTAAACTATTATAGTTATGATCTATTATCTAGAGTCTGATTAATTGGATCGATATGACTGTTTCCAATAAGCAGACAATAATCCTTACCTTGTCGTAAGGTTTTATAATTATTCCCTTTTGTTTTGATATAAACAGGGGGGAATAATAATAATTTGGGTAAATGGTCTAATCTTAACCAAATACCCAGTTTATCCATCAATAGTAGCAAATATCAAATTGATAATTTTATCTATTGCTAGACTAATTGTATTAACGTATCTTAGTCCTATCAATGAAGCTATCCAGCAATTGTCTACTTCTGTGAATGAAGCATGACAAGCTAAGACGTTTTAATAAAACACTTCTGTTATAGGAGATTTCGAAAGCGTTTCGTATCCTTGACATATTAAGAAAGGAAAAGACTGCTAGCATCATCACGTAGAGTTTGGCAGACTTCAATATTGAAAACAAGAATAAAGGCTGATAACATAGCTTACTGAAAACAGCCTCTTAATTTAGCTTAAGATCTTACAAAATTATTGAGATCTAATCAATTAGAAAGAACTGGTTAGAATCATTTCCATTACCAGGTCGATATAAAATACCATGAATCTACTTCAAAGTATTTGTGGTCATGGTACTGAAGCTGTAAATCAAAGTCATAAACCTGTAAATCAGAATGTTCCATGCAACAGACATGGACCCCAGAAAAAAGGGGAATCAGAGGTCAGACATTCGAATGAATATTATTCAATTTCGAGTATATTAATAACTGAATACGAATGAAAAAAGGAAGTAATTTCGATATGACTTCCTTCTATGATAGTATAATATAGGAAATACTTAGTCCATAAATGCCTTAAACTTCCCTACTAATACGAAAATAAGGGAGTTTATTATGCAGCTTCAACTCATATAGTATAATGTCGAGTCAAAATAATACTGATTTTAGTATCTCTGATAACCCTAGACATATAGGTTCAGAGACAGAGTAAACTATTCTGCACGAATATAAAAGGAATAGTGGGAATAGATTATTTAATCATCAAAATATATAAATATAATAGAATATTCTTGTTATGAATAAATTGTTAGACGTAACTAATTTATTCAAGTAGATAATAATTTATATTTCATAATCTATAAGATGTTCCTTTTATGGATAAATCATTAATCATTATGGTAAGATTATCCAAAGAAACTAGATATAAAATATTCCAAGGATTTTATATATATATAAACACTCCATTATAATTTAGATTTGAATATATAAATAGTCTAAAACCAATTTATTAATAATTGACACCGCCTGAAATACCAGATTTTCTATGCTTGTATCGAATTTCAGGAAAGAAAGAGGTACTCTCAAGATCTATGTGAAGATCGGGAAAGTGACTACATCACAAATCTGTTACAGACGATTCTTAACACAAGAGTGAAAGATGTATTATGTAGTGTTCTTATTCATTAAATTGTAAGTCATATTGGTTAAAGATAAATATAGTTCAATTTTTAACCAAAGATGTAAAGAATAGACACTCATTAATTATCTTTTCGAAGATATAAAATGAGTTCTTTGTCGGCAATGAGTGTATTGATAAAGTAATACAGTAATTGGAACTTAATGGATATATCTCTCTGAACTGAATCGTATAATAGCAGGGCTCGGGAAATACTGGAAAATGAATCGGTCCAGCCAATGACGTCATCACCTAATTTCCATAGGAAAAAAATTTGATACCTGTCACGAAAGCTAATAACAATAAGCGAAGTCCTATGAATTAATCCCCATTTCGTACAATGGTCGTACATTGTTGTGTTTGGTGGAGTTCTTGGTTTCAAACATTTTAAGACGTTTAGCTACGCATGTAAAAGCCAATACAAGACTAGAATGTGTTCGTAGGCAAAGCGAACATGACAGAAGACATCATACTTGATTGACAGGTGGACAGGGGAGACAACCTGATATGGCTGAGAGTATAATTACCGGAACCATATACAAGACAAGACAAAACTCCGGGACAAGAATTGTTGTTTGCGTTACCTATCATGTAAAATGGGAAAGGAAAAAAAAAAGAAAAATAATCTTTTAGTGACCTATAAACGTAAATGCTTAACGAAAGTCCATTTACGGTATAATTGTACAACTTCCGGTACATTCAATAATTGTTAACGAAAAACTAGGAAGATTTGACAGAACTTCCTAAAATGTGACGCTTCATGTATAAGAACTCTGTTATAATTAATTGAGACAGTCAATCTAATGATTATATTGAAACGTCTACGAGGGTCCTGCAAAAAGTTTTGTCACTGGGTTCGGATTACCATCACGAAAACATACCTACCGGGTAAATAATTTTGACCCCCTTAAACCCCACTTTTATATAGTAAAACTGGGGTTTACAGGGGTATACATTATTTGCTTATTTCTGCTCAAAAACATAGATTGTGGGTACTTGTTAGAACCGCCTCGCTGAGGCAGTTCTAACGAGTACCCACAATCTATGTTTTGAACAGAAATATGAAAAATATCAGAATTTTTTATCTGAAAAAATTGCCATTTTTTGGTGGTAAAATTTTCAGTGTATTTGAATAGGCTTGTTTTCGTAATGTTCAGTGCTACGTTTTATCAAACATATTTTTATTACAAACCTTCAAAGTATTCCCCCTTTACTGAAACACATTTTTGTAACCTTTTTACCCAGTCGTGAAAAGCAGATAAATAGTCTTCTTTTGGTATCTGTTGGAGACACTGATAAAGAGCGCTGCCAAGAGAACTTCTAGACGTATACTTATTTCCAGAAAGCATTTTCTTAAGCTTTGGAAATAAAAAGAAGTCACAGGGATTCAGGTCAGGTGAATAAGGTGGATGGTTTAAAACTTTCACCTTTTCAGAAGCCAAAAAAGACTTAACAACCTCACACTTATGAGAGGAGGCATTGTCATGTAAAAGGTGCACTCCTGACCATCCTTTGCTTGGTCGTTTCTTATTGTAAAACTCTTTCACTTTCTTCAGTACAGAATTCTTGTAGAATCGGCCAGTGACTGTATGACTAGATGGACAAGGCACTTGAATGACTGGCCCACTTGAATTAAAGAAAATTGCGTACAACATCTTTTTCGCACTTATGGTTCTCTTGGCAATACATGGGCGTTTTTTATCTTTTCGCTTCCATTGCTTATTATCAGCCCTTCTTTGTGGCTCGAACATGTGCACCCAGCTTTCATCACCTGTTAGCAAGTTAGAAATAACCCGACTATTACAGCCTTTGTATGTTTTCAAAAGTTCCCGGGCACATTTAAGGCGTTGTGTCTTTTGCTCCTCAGTGAGCAAATGAGGTACCCACCTAGCGCAAACCTTTCTCAGGTCCAAACGCTTTTTCAGAATTGTTTGCACACTGCCTTCTGATATGCCAGTACAACTAGCTATACCTTTGACAGACAATCGCGCATCCTGTTCGACCACAATCTTTACAGAAGCGATGTTAGCCTTGGTAACAGAGGTTTTAGGCCTTCCAGGACGGGTATCATCTTCAACAGAATATTTCCCAGCTTTAAAAGCTTTAACCCACCTAAAAACTGTGCGCATTGAAATGGTCTGAGGTCCATATATACCACACAATTCATTAAATATCTGCTTTGAATCTATATTAAGCTTAATGTGGCATTTAATAGAGCTAAGAATTTCAGTCTTCTGGTCCATGTTCCAATGTAACAAGTAAATTGGTCAGTGTATATGACTGCATCTATTTCAATTTGAAATAACTCAGTCAGTTGGAAAGCCATTTGCACAAAATAAACAGGTATCGTTAGCTATTCAACACACCATTCAAGTGCAGTGAAGCATTTTAAAATATACCTGGGATAAAACTAAGGAAGCCTATTAGTGACAGAACTTTTTGCATGACCCTCGTAGAATTAATTGTCCTTATCTTCAATTATAAATATCCATGATCTGATATTGCGATATTATTTTTATAGAACAACATATCTGGGAGAGATCGAGATTTTCCAGGGTGTATTCTTTTCATTACTCATTAACGGAACTTTATATTCTTTATGACGAGAAGAACCACTGGTTCCCATTAACGGAGCTAACCATAGATGGGGAATGTATTTATATTTGATCCTAGCATATTACAGAATAATGTAAAATTTCCTATTTTGTCACCATTTCGTAAATATAATATCTTTCTCACATTGTCCTAATTGTTGATGTACGAAGGTGGACAATGGAATAATTGATTTAAGATATAATTGCCATTGCTGTTTAGAGGAGACAAACCTACTCATTACTTTAATTCTCCTCTTAGAAAATTTTCTTTGTATTATACTTATTAAAGAAATAAATGTCATTGCTGTTTAGAGGAGACAAAACTACTCATTACTTTAATTCTCCTATTAGAAAATTTTCTTTGTTTGTTTGAGTTGAGGTTTTACAGCCCAGTCAACCCAATGGGGTCATGTTGAGCGCGGTCAGTTTACCTAACCACACGTTTACTGGGCAGGCTTAGTCCTCTAAGCGGTTAACCAGTATTGTGTACATTCTTTCGCCAGAAACTGACAACTGCCCTTCTTGAATCAGCGGAAGGGAGAGAATGACCGTAGAAAATATTTCATGATCAATCTCCACGAAAGAATGTTGCCGACCTCGGCAGGGGTTGAACCCGCGACCTCCTGGTCTCCAGTTGGACGGCGCATCCAACTGAGCCACCGAGGCCTAGAAAATTTTCTTTGTATTATACTTTAAGGAATATATATATTATTAGATCTATACCTTCTATCAGTTTAGATCTAAAGTAATTATTGACTGTAACAAGTTTCTAAACGGTCCCATAGCCAAATGTTACATAAGAAGTAAAACTGTGTATTTCGTAATTAGTTTGTAACTTCTTGAACTAAATTTATAGATTAAGGCAAACATATAAGATGTATTATTGCCTTTACTGATTATTTACCTAGTTGCCTATTCTGAGGGTCTGAACAAACTCTGATTGACATGGACCTTTGTTATAGGTGTAAAACAATAGAGGAAGTAGAACTAATCATAGCATAATATTCCTCAATAATTTGCTTTATATTAGACTTAATATTATAAATAATGTAGACTTATATACTATAATGTAGATTAGGTCTAACTGTTTATCAGCTGTATGGTTTCCCATTGTTACCATAGCCAATGTGTTAAATTATTATTCTCAGAAAAAGAATCTTCATCGTAATCAATTCTTTATCTGCTAACTGAATTACCTGGAACATTTCTCACGTAAACTTAAATGATCCAGAATTAAAACAAGGCAAACTAAAAGAATGTATCGAATAAATTATGCTTTAGTATATAAACATCTTCTTAAATATTTATTTTATTTTAAAAGTTTGGACAGAACACGACTGACTTAGACTCTTAACCAGATAATACATAATTTGATATGGTACTAATAGCATAACTGACCGTCTATTTCCCATACTCTATGAAAATATGTACCTGTACTAGACTTCTATGCTAATCATTGTAATCTAGAGAGGATGTTTGATTAGTTAACTCTTATTAAAATAAAATATAATCAAGACCAGTTTGTTTGTGTTGAGGTTTTACGGCCCAGTCAACCCAATGGGGTCATGTCGAGCGCGGTCAGTTTACCTAACCACACGTTTACTGGGCAGGCTTAGTCCTCTGAGCGGTTAACCAGTAGTGTGCACATTCTTTCGCCAGAAACTGACAACTGCCCTTCTTGAATCAGCGGAAGGGAGAGAATGACCGTAGAAAATATTTCATGATCAATCTCCACGAAAGAATGTTGCTGACCTCGGTGGGGGTTGAACCCGCGACCTCCTGGTCTTCAGTCGGACGGCGCATCCAGTTAAAAAGCAATTGGTGAGCAGTTAACCAAAACTATCCCATGTAAATCTGGATATAATTGGGATTATTTTTATTTATTATACAGGAAAAAAATTATAAGGAAATTAGCACAATCATAATAATTTAATTCTTGATTATTGAAGGATCAATTATCTAAATCATTTAGACCTATGATACCTTTTAAGATAATAATATTAAGGAAAGAAGAGAGTACCAGTACTTTTGCCCATACTTTTGCCAGTAAAACTGACAATTGTAGCGAGATGGCTTTTATGGAAACTAAAATATTGGAAAACTACACTCCGGGAAATAAGAAAATTGGCTGTTAAAGGGAGGTGACTGATGCTGAGAGGAGAGCATTCAAGGAGATTCAAATGTATTTTTTTATTACTGCTTCAAGCAACAGTGCAGGGTGTGAACTGAAGAACAAACATGAATACTTACCCCTTGTAAAACAATCTGAGCAGTATTTCAAGAATGAAGTATCCCATAATGATTTGTGAGACAAGTCCAAGATGAGGAATGTGTCCATCAGAGTTGACTGCAAGGTCGATGATCACAATAACAAATTCTGTCAAGATAAGGGTGATGGTGAAGAGGCGGAAGACTATATGTTCTACTATACTTTTCACAAACAGCTGAGCAGCGCTGAAACCAAAGCAAATATTTTTCAGCAACAGGCATGCATCAAAATGTAGAAACATTTGTACTGTCAAGAAGAATCATACCTTGGTATGATGTGAAATATTTGCCTGTAAACTATAAACATAGATAAAAAGATGACTTGGACAAGTAGCTGGGAACAAACTGTGACAGATGAAAGATTACCCTATTTACCCATAATATATGGATACTTCAACTCCTCACCATACTTGCCCTTAATAGTCAATTCCTGTATCTTGCAAACCAGAGGGCCATGATGGCCCTGTAATGCTCACCTGAGTATCATAGTACTTAGAGAATCTGACCTAGAACTGATCAAGGCAAACATTCTGACCAAAATTCATGATGATTATATTAACAAGTAAGACAATGTAGCACATCTAATGGACTGTGAAATAGAGGTCAAGGTTAAATATGGATGATTGCACTCAAGAGGCTATGCTAAGATGTATGCATGTGCTAAGTATCACTTGCTGTAGGACCAATAGTTAATGAGAAACTGATCTAAACACAAACACTTCACAAGTGCCAAATATCATTCTGTAGGACCAATAGTTACTGAGAAACTAAATGGAAAAACTTAAGAAAGTCACTGAACTGTGAAATATAGGTCATAAGTGACCCAGTTCCAAACTTCACCTAGAAATCATCAAGACAAACATTTTGAGCACAACATGATGATCATTTCAAACATGTGACCTCTAGAGTGTTAACAAGGTTTTCCTTTGATTTGGCCTGGAGACCTAGTTTCTGACTCCAAGTGACCAAGTTTTGAACTAGACCCAGAAATCACCAAGAGGAACATTTTGAGCAATATTCATGATGATTATTTAAAAACTGTGAACTCTGGAATGTTAATAAGGTTTTGTTTTGATCTGGCCTGGTGACCTAGTTTTTGACCCCAAGTGACCCAGTTTCGAACTTGATCCAGAAATCACCAAAACAAACATTCTGAGCAAGATTCATGATGATTACTTCAAAAATGTGACCTCTAGAGTGTTAACAAGGTCTTTCTTTGATTAGTTCTGGTGACCTAGTTTCTGACCCCAAGTGACCCAGTTCTGAACTTAAGACAAACATTTTCAGCAAGATTCATGATGATTGCTTCAAAAAGGTGACCTCTAGAGTGTTGACAAGGTTTTCTGTTGATTTGGCCGGGTGACCTACTTTTTTACCCCAAATGACCCAGTTTCGAACTTGACCTAGAAATCACCAAGACAAACCTTTTGAGCAGGATTCATGATGATTGATTCAAAAATGTGACCTCTAGAGTGTTAACAAGTTTTTCCTTTAATTTGGCACGGTGACCTACTTTGTGACCCAAAGTGAACCAGTTTAAAACTTGACCTAGAAATCATCAAGACAAACATTTAGAGCAAAATTCATGATGATTGCTTCAAAAATGTGCCCTCTAGTGTGTTAACAAGGTTTTCCTTTGATTTGGCCCAGTGACCTAGTTTTTGACCAAAGTGACCCAGTTTTGAACCTGACCTAGAAATCATGAAGACAAACATTTTGAGCACTATTCATGATGATTACTTCAAAAATTTTACCTCTAGAGTGTTAAGGTTTTCCTTTCATTTGGCCTGGTGACCTAGTTTTTGACCCCAAGTGAACCAGTTTCGAACCTGACCTAGAAGTCATTAAGACAAACATTTTGAGCAAAATTCATGATGATTACTTCAAAAATGTGAGCTCTAGAGTGTTAACAAGTTTTTCCTTTGAATTGGCCTGGTGACCTAGTTTTTTATCCCAAGTGACCCCATTTCAAACTTGACCTAGATTTCACAGAGGCAAACATTCTGAGTAAGTTTCATTAAGACTGGGTCAAAACTGTGACCTCTAGAGTGTTAATAAACTAATTGTTGACGATGGACAACGGACCATGGACGATGGATGACGGACAGAGGGTGATCACAATAGCTCACCCTGAGCTTTCGCTGAGGTGAGCTAAAAAAAAAAATGTAACCCTACAATCGGAAAGATATACAATTGAGTTTAGGTATACGTAAAGCTTGGATATTGGTTCATACAAAACTGCTGTCTAGCAATGCGAAACTAATTGTATTTTGGAGAAACGCATGCATTTTGCACGATACTGGTTTGGGGTTTTGCCAAGCAACTGTAAGTTCTATTACGCGTACAGTACACATGTATATATAACGGTACTAACAGGTAAAATACACCCAATATACACACAGTTCAATATAAATTGATCTGTACAGTTGATGTCTGAATATAAATTAACACTGACTGTTTAAAATCCTTGTTGCGTTTTGTAAAATGGCACGTATTTTATGGAATTTTGATGAACATTTTAGTTTTGGAAACTAGAGCTGGTGTTTGTAAAACACTATGCCCCCAACACTGCCTGACTTTAATACTGGTTGACTCCAACACTGCTCGCCCATGCCGGTAATAACAGTACAAATATACGAGATTTCAGAGTTATTTTATTGAAAGGGAAATAACTCGAAAATGGGAGATAATTCAGATAAGAAAAAAAATACGGGTCACCTATATTTTATGAGGATCTATATATGAATTTTCAAAACATTAGCATACATGGTTCTAAACTTATGCTATGCACATGAAAGCAACAAATGGCCAAAAATTGCAATGGGCCATAACTCCAACACAATTTCATTAAATTGATTGAAAAATTTACCAGGTGATCTCCTCCTCAGTACCAATCAGTACACCAAATATCAAGGCTCTAGCTCAAATACCTTTTGAGATATCTTGCTAACGAGATTTCAATGTTATTTTATTAAAATGGCAATAACTCTAAAATGGGAGATAATTCCGATAAGAATAAAATAAGGGTAACCTATTTTTTCATGAGGAATCCATATATGAATTTTCAAAATATTAGCATACAGGGTTCTAAACTTATGCCATGCACATGAAAGCAACAAATGGCAAAAATTGCAAAGGGCCATAACTCCAACAAAATTTCATTAAATTGACTGAAAATTTAACCAGGTGATCTCTTCCTCAGTACCAGTAAGTATACCAAATATCAAGGCTCTAGCTCAAATACTTTTTGAGATATCTTGCTAATGAGATTTCAATGTTAGTTTATTAAAAGGGCAATAACTCTAAAATAGGAGATAATTCTGATAAGAAAAAATACGGGTCACCTATTTCTTCATTAGGAATTCATATATGAAATTTCAAAACATTAGCATATATGTTTCTAAACTTATGATATGCACATGAAAGCAACAAATGGCCAAAAATTCAAAGGGCCATAACTCCAGCAAAATTCCATGAAATTCGTCGAAAATTTAATCAGGTGATCTCCTCCTCAGTCCCAATCAGTATACCAAATATCAAGGCTCTAGCTCAAATACTTTTTGAGATATCTTGCTAACGATATTTCAATGTTATTTTATTAAAATGGCAATAACTCTAAAATGGGAGATAATTCCTATAAGAAAAAAAATTGGGTCACCTATTTTTTCATGAGGAATCCATATATGAATTTTCAAAACATTAGCATACATGGTTCTAAACTTACGCTATGCACATGAAAGCAACAAGATCAAATAGCCAGAAATTGCAAAGGGCCATAACTCCAACAAAATTCCATTGAACTGGCTGAAAATTTAATCAGGTGATCTCCTCCTCAATCCCAATCAGTATACCAAATATCAAGGCGCTAGCTCAAATTCTTTTTGAGATATCTTGCTAACGAGATTTCAATGTTATTTTAGTAAAAAGGCAATAACTCTAAAATGGGAAATAACTCAGATAAGAAAAAAAAAATACGGGTCACCTATTTTTTCATGAGGAATCCATATATGAAACTTCCAAAAATTAGCATACATGGTTCTAAACTTATGCAATGCACATGAAAGCAACAAATGGCCAAAAATTGCAAAGGGCCATAACTCCCAACAAAATTTCATTAAACTGGCTGAAAATTTAATCAGGTCATCTTCTCCTCAGTCCCAATCAGTATACCAAATATCAAGACTCTAGCTCAAATACTTTTTAAGATATCTTGCTAACGAGATTTCAATGTTATTTTATTAAAAGGGCAATAACTCTAAAATGGGAGAAAATTCGGATAAGAAAAAAAATACGGGTCACCTATTTTTTCATGAGGAATCCATATATTAAATTTCAAAACATTAGCATACATGGCTTGAAACTTATGCTATGCACATGAGAGCAACAAATAGCCAGAAATTGCAAAGGGCCATAACTTCAACAAAATTTAAACTGGCTGAAAATTTAATCAGGTGATCTCCTCCTCAGTCCCAATCAGTATACCAAGTATCATGACTCTAGCTCAAATACTTTTTGAGATATCTTGCTAACTAGATTTCAATGTTATTTTATTACAAGGGAAATAACTCTAAAATGGGAGCTAATTCCGATAAGAAAAAAAATAAGGGTCACCTATTTTTTCATGAGGAATCCATATCTGTATTTTCAAACCATTAGGATACACGGTTCTAAACTTAGGCTATTCACATGAAAGCAACAAATGGACAAATATTGCAAAAGGCCATAAATCCAACAAAATTCCATTAAATTTGTTGAAAATTTAATCAGGTGATCTCTTCCTCAGTCCCAATCAGTATACAAATATTAAGACTGTAGCTCAAATACTTTTTGAGATATCTTGCTAACGAGATTTCAATGTTATTTTATTAAAAGGGCAATAACTCTAAAATGGGAGATAATTCGGATAAGAAACAAAAAATACGGGTCACCTATTTTTTTATGAGGAATCCATATATGAATTTTCAAAACAT
The DNA here is from genome assembly GCA_964016985.1 of Anodontia alba. NCBI lineage: Eukaryota > Metazoa > Mollusca > Bivalvia > Lucinida > Lucinidae > Anodontia > Anodontia alba. The sequence continues at coordinate 65,133,708 of OZ024826.1, read as the reverse complement.
TAGCATACATGGTTCTAAACTTATGCTATGCACATGAAAGCAACAAGATCAAATAGCCAGAAATTGCAAAGAGCCATAACTCCAACAAAATTTCATTAAACTGGCTGAAAATTTAATCAGGTGATCTCCTCAGTCCCAATCGGTATACCAAATATCAAGGCTCTAGCTCAAATTCTTTTTGAGATATCTTGCTAATGAGATTTCAATGTTATTTTATCAAAAGGGTAATAACTCTAAAATTGGAGATAATTCAGATAAGAAAAAAAATATGGATCAACTATTTTTTCATGAGGAATCCATCTATGACATTTCAAAACAATAGCGTACATGGTTCTAAAGTTATGCTATGCACCAGAAAGCGGGACAAATGAAAGAATGAACAAACGAATGCACAAACGAATGTACTAACAGACAAGCCAGAAGCAATATGCCCCCCAACTTTTTTCAAAGTTGGGGGCATAATTATGTCAATTATTATTTTGGTCTTCATACATTCTTACCCAATGAAGTTCATCAACTAAAGTTTTGAAATTAAGGACATAAAGAAATGTGCAGCAATACCCCTCAACATTGTGTTTAAGACTTGCGTAAGTACAATACAGTGTTCTATACGAATATTTTTTATTGAAAAACCATAAACACGAACGACCGAATGATTCTGGTAAAATTCAAAATGTGTCATTTAAAATGGTGTCATAATATTTGCAATGAAAAGTTTTCTTACAGGTTTATTGTAGTGGCCATATATTTGATGAACAATCTATTATTTTTTGGTGTTAATTCATTTCTGTATACCTGCTCATAAAGTCTATAGAAAACACTAGAAGGTTTATTTCAAACACAGTTTGCATGTGATATTTAAAGACTGATGTCAGACATGAAAATGGGGTACTCTCCCTTAAATGTGGAAAACAACGGGGGTGTCACTAATAATGTCATGTTTGCATATGGGCATGAAAAAACAAACATTTTGCTTTCTGTGCTGAACATTTTTTCTTTCTTTTTCTATGATTTTAACCTGAATACACATGGATTTGTATCCTTAGAATTTAAGTATCAACTAGGCTTCCATAGGAACCTGCAAGTTTTCACGAAATGCAATGTATGCATATCTGCTATGCACTTGTTTTATATACAGACATGTCCAAGCTTTCTTCCTGTATGGAAATACAGTCAAAGGAATTCCATGACAATTCCCTGACCTTGAAACAAATCAACTTTCCCTGACATTTCCTTGACATTTATGAATCCTGGTCAATATGCAAACAGCAAAGACTGAGATCAGCCTGTGCATCTCTGACTATGATTACACCTTCACTTTTCCTTGATATATTCTGCAGTATCCAGAGATTCTGTAAGCAGGTAACAACAAGAGAATCTGTGAAACCAAAGGATGCTCCCCGGAGAGGCGCAATAGTGGGAAGGTTATGTTAGTGAAAGAGTAAAATACTTTAAGAGCTATGCTACGAACAAGCTTATTAATGCAATCAAAGTGCTGTAGGGGCTGGTGGCCTGGGCATCAGAAGGCCCTATGACAAATGACTAAAGATCTACTTGAAAGCCTGTAAAATGTAAAAAAAAAAAAAAATACAAATGTGTCCACAGCACACGGATGCCCCTGCTTTGGGTACCTCTATAGCACTGTGCAAACCTTGCCAAATTAGCCTGCGTCAATGCCGGGGCATCTGTGTACTTTGGACACATTTCTAGTTAACAAAGAATCCAAACATACTGAGAAATATAAGGCCCTTTGCCTGCAAGGTCAGTAACTCTTAAACTATGAGACTAAGAAACTCAATTTTGTGTTCTCTAGTAAGTGATTTTCAACAAAGAATTCAAAAATATTGAGAAATATAAGGCCCTTTGCCTACAGCCTGTAACTCTTCAACCATAAGACTAAGAAACTCAGTTTTGTGTTCCCTAGTAAGTGATTTTCAATAAAGAATGCAAAAATAATGAGAAATATAAGGCCCTTTGCCTGTAAGGCCTTAACTCTTAAACCATAAGACTGAGAAACTCAGTTTTGTGTTCCATAGTAAGTGATTTTCAACAAAGAATGCAAAAATCAGGAAAAAAAATAAGGCATGCATCCAGAGTATAAGTAAGGGGAAAAACTCCAGACGGACAGATGGCACTATCAGTGCATCGTTTCAATTATTTATCTTCAATACTTTTAGAGATATGCTCCAGACAAGCTTACTGTTGCAAAAATTTATTCCCTTCTATACTTTCAGTTATATGCTCAGGACAAGTTTTTTCTTGCAAAAATTAAGAAGGGAAGTAACTCAGTAAATACTGGTGACAGGGTTATGGTTCTTGCATTCTGCACTTCCCTTCATAGCCCTCTATCACTGTATCAAGTTTCATTTATTTATCTTCAATACTTTTAGAGATATGCTCCGGACACGCTTACAAATGCACAAAATGGGAAATAACTCTATAATTACTTGCGATAGAGTTAGGATTCTTCCTCTGATGGCCATGTATCAATGTATCAAGTTTCATTTACTTCCCTTCTATGCTTTCAGAGATATGTTCCGGACAAGCTTTTTACTGCAAAAATTAAGAAGGGCAGTAACTCCATAAATACTGGTGACAGGGTTATGGTTCTTGCATTCTGCAATTCCCCTCATGGCCCTCTATTAGTATATCATGTTTCATTAAATTAAATTCAATACTTTTAGAGATATGCTCCGGACAAAAGTGTGACGGATGGATGAACGGACGAACAGACAAAGCCGCGACTATATGCTCTCCCTTCGGACAGCATAAAAACCCTAATCTGATTGTATGAATACTTAGGCTAATCTGGACTTCTGTTGCCTTTATATGCGATTAAAGACTTTTTCTCATGTTGTGTCACATATGAACAGCACATGCCCTGATCAGACTGGCCACTCCAGCAATCAGGAATATGTATACTGACCATGTTGCTAGCTATGCCAACCCCTTTTCTAAACGCTACTGTGTGAACACTTCAATACTGTCTCGGTGAACTATGCCTGCTCTGACCAAACTGTTTGCATGAACACCCTAGTCAAGGAATGTGCAGAACAAATAAATCCAAATATGGATGTCATAAAAACACATAATATATTCCCAACTGAGGTTACATTTACTGTTCATTTTCTTGGTGAGTTTATCACCATAATCCTATTATACAAGTGCTTTTTTTATGGACAAATTCTTTACTTACATAGTCTTCTATGAATGATTTACAGTACAAATTGATTTATCATTCAACTCTTTGGCTTTACATATATTAGAATTATTTGCATCTGCAAGCAATGTAGTAAATGGGAAGAGGAAAATGTTCCACCCAAAAGATGTACTTCTTGGCTGGTAGTCTTTTAAGTGCAATAAGGGTATTGCTATGATTATAGAAGGAACATACATGTATATACAGACTGCAGAAGTTCATCTTTTTTAAGAAGAACATATAAGGTAGCTCTAAGGTGTAGGTTTAACATAATATTACTGTGCCAGACACCCTGTTTCGGCCAACTAGGCCTCATCAGTGATGCTTAATAGGACAAACCTGACACATGTTAACATTATGGGATACCTTTTGTTGAAAGCTGAACTACTGCTAGATTAATGATGCCCTCTGGGAGAACCACCAAAAGTTGGGCACAGAAGTAGGGCAGAGACCTCTCTGTGACATAAATTACTAAATGTGGAGCATCTGAAATACAGTAAAAGTCAAAGCAATTGTCACCAAAGCAAAGGTTGTGATAATTAAATTACAAGAAGTAAAGAAATAAAAGAATAGACTCACTGATATCTACCATGAGGACTTATGTTCGGGTTGTCCAGTACATGTCCAGCATAGATATTGCCATCTAACGGGTACTGCTTTAGGACAATAACCTCACTGGAATCCATATTTCAAAATCTACTACATTAACAATTGGAATCCACATCCCCAATATCCAATATTAACCTACATTGCTCTTTGGAATCCATATTGCCAATATCCAATATTAACAACTGGAATCCATATCACCAATATTGTTCATCAACAATATCTTCACCAGAATTCATATCTTCAGTAATGTACATTAACAATAACTTCACTAGAATTCATATTGTCAATATCACACAGTAACAATAAACTCACTAGAATTCATATTGTCAGTATCATACAGTAAAAATAAACTCACTATAATTCATATCGTCAGTACCACATAGTAACAAAAAACTCACTAGAACTCATATCATCAGTATCACTGAAAATTGTCAATAAGCAGTGCTTATTCGATACCCCCCGGATAAAGCATAAAACCTTTTTCTAACAAAATTTAACTTTCAAAGTGCCGGTGCGACCTTGAAAATAAAGTCAAGGTCACTAAAATCTAATAAAACCAGCAATTGGTTAAAGAGATAGTGTGCACACAAACTTCTTACTGCATTAACAAGGCTCACTTTTTGAGTATTTATAATGTAGTGACCTTGAAAATAAGGTCAAGGTCATCAAAATCTAATCGCTTCTCTCCCCCATCCTGATGATGTATCTGTGCTAGTTTGGTCAAATTCCAGCCATTGGTTAAAGAGATAATGTGCACACAAACTTTTTACTGCAATAACAAGGCTCTTTTTTTTGAGTATTTATAGTGTAGTGACCTTGAAAATAAGGTCAAGGTCACCAAAATCTAATCACTACTTTGCCCCATTCTTATGCTGTACCTGTGCTAGTTCGGTCTATTTCCAGCCATTGGTTAAAGAGATATTGTGCACACAAACTTTTTACTTCATTAACAAGGCTCCTTTATGAGTATTTATAATGTGGTGTCCTTGAAAATAAGGTCAAGGTCACCAAAATCTAATCACTTCTTATCCCCATTCTTATGCTGTATCTGTGCTAGTTCGGTCTATTTCCAGCCATTGGTTAAAGAGATATTGTGCACACAAATTTTTTACTTCATTAACAAGCCTCCTTGATTTTGATTGTGTTGGGGTTTAACGACACGTCAACCCTTGTGGGTCATTTTGTGTCGTCTCCCAGAGAAAGGGAGAAGAGTGATAGAAGAGATAGTCGAAGAGATGAAAGAGAGGAACAGGGAAGAAAGAGGAACAGGAATGAAAGTGAAGAAACAGAAGAAATAAAAACATTCCCCCTCTACCCTAACCTGCTACAAGGATAGCAGGCCTTGCCCAACTGTAAGCCAATATCAGTTGGACGCCCCGGTGACATAAGATACACGACACCTTCGCACCACCCGACCACCCCGTAACAAGCCTCCTTTTTGAGTATTTATAATGTGGTGATCTTGAAAATAAGGTCAAGGTCACCAAAATCTAATCACTTCTTTCCCCCATCCTGATGATGTATCTGTGCTAGTTAAGTCAAATTCCATCTATTGGTTAAAGAGATAATGTGCACACAAACTTTTTACTGCATTAACAAGGCTCGCTTTTTTGAGTATTTATAGTGTAGTGACCTTTAAAATAAGGCCAAGGTCACCAAAATCTAATCACTTCTTTGCCGCATCCTTATGATGTATCTGTGCTAGTTCGGTCAAATTCCAGCCATCTGTTAAAGAGATATTGTGCACACAAACCTTTTACTTCATTAAGAAGGCTCCTTTAGGCTCCTTTTTGAGTATTTATAATGTTGTGACCTTGAAAATAAGGTCAAGGTCACCAAAATCTAATCTCTTCTTTCCCCCATCCTGATGACGTATCTGTGCTAGTTTGGTCAAATTCCATCCGTTGGTTAAAGAGATAATGTGCACACAAACTTTTTACTGCATTAACAAGGCTCGCTTTTTTGAGTATTTATAGTGTAGTGACCTTGAAAATAAGGCCAAGGTCACCAAAATCTAATCACTTCTTTGCCGCATCCTTATGATGTATCTGTGCTAGTTCGGTCAAATTCCAGCCATCGGTTAAAGAGGTATTGTGCACACAAACCTTTTACTTCATTAAGAAGGCTCCTTTAGGCTCCTTTTTGAGTATTTATAATGTTGTGACCTTGAAAATAAGGTCAAGGTCACCAAAATCTAATCGCTTCTTTCCCCCATCCTGATGACGTATCTGTGCTAGTTTGGTCAAATTCCATCCGTTGGTTAAAGAGATAATGTGCACACAAACTTTTTACTGCATTAACAAGGCTCACTTTTTTGAGTATTTATAGTGTAGTGACCTTGAAAATAAGGTCAAGGTCACCAAAATCTAATCACTTCTTTGCCCATCCTTATGATGTATCCGTGCTAGTTCGGTCTATTTCCAGCCATACATTAAAGAGATATTGTGCACACAAACTTTTTACTTCATTAAAAAAGATCCTTTAGGCTCCTTTTTGAGTATTTATAATGTAGTGACCTTGAAAATAAGGTCAAGGTCACCAAAATGTAATCACTACTTCTGCCCATCCTGATGAAGTATCTGTGCTAGTTTGGTCAAATTCCAGCTACTGGTTAAAGAGATAGTGTGCACACAATTTTTTTTTCTGCCTTTTTTCTGCATTAAGAAAAAATTTTACAAAGGGCAATAACTCCAAGAGAATTGGCCCCTAGCCCTTACTTTCTCTTATGTAGCTACATCTTATTGATATCAATGTGTCTGCAGAAATTGATGAATATCCATCGCTGCGTTTTCAAGATATTAGGAAAAAACCAGTGTCGCGGATGGACACACGGACGGACACACAGACGGACGCACGGATGGACGGACACATGGATGGACAGACACACGGACGGACAGACAACGTGAAAACAGTATACCCCCCCACAAACACCCCCCACAAACAAAGTTTGTGGGGGGTATAATAAACTCACTAGAATTCATATCACCAGTACCATACATTATTAATAACTTCACTAGAATTGGTAGTCAGTATCACATAGTAACTAGAAGCCCTTAGGGCCAAAAATCACTCATCTTGAATAACTTGCCCAGATAAAGACAGGATTTACTTCCACAACTGGCCAATAATTCTTTTTATTGCATGGTGGTCATACTGGCTATCAGATTAGCAGACTTTGTATGAATAAACATCAGCACCAAGAACATATTTCTTCCTCAATAATTCCGATCAAGTTTCAGGTCAATCCACCTTTCATTCAGGAGAAGCTCAAAGGAGATTTTCAAGATGACAGACACTGCAGTCATCTTGAATTTATGCTTGAAATGATTTTTGCTATTTCTGATATAGTAGTTGCCCTGACATTTTCTACTAAGTTTCGAGTGAATCCCCCTGATACTTTTTACTAAGTTTCAAGTTAATCCACCTTTGGGTTCAGGAGGAGAAGTTCAAAACCAATTTTCAAGATGGCGCCTGTGGCTGCCATCTTGGATTTTGGATTTGAACATTTTCAGCGATTTTTTACCTTCAAGTTCAGGAGAAATATAAAACAGATTTTCGACTCAGAATGATTTCAGCTACTTTTGATCTTTAAATTGCCCTGATACTTGCTGCCAAGTTTCGAGTCAATTCTTCTTTCAAAAAGTATGTTGAGGACAATTACTATGCAAGGTTTGACACTCGCAGCTATCACCGCTACTGAGAAACACACTTTAACGCTAGACTCAACACAAAATCATGACAAAGTCCATGGCGCATGAAATCTAGGTCAAGGACATAGTGTGTGCTTGAAGAGAGTGTTGAGGACAATTACTATGCAAGGTTTGGCACTCATAGCTATCAAGCTACAGAGAACGCACTTGAATGCTAGGCTCGAGGTAAAATCATGACAAAAGAAATGGAGTGCATAATCTAGGTCAAGGGCAATGTGTCACAGTAGGTGCTCGAAAAGTATTTCGAGGACAATTACTATGCATGGTTAGACACTCGCAACTGTCACCACTACAGACAAACACTTTAATGCTAGGCTCGACATAAAGTCATGGCAAAGTCAATGGAGCATGAAATCTAGGTCAAGGGGACCAGGTCATAGTGTGTGCTTGAAGAGTATGTTGAGAACTATTACTATGCAAGGTTTGACACTCACAGCTATCACCGCTTCAGAGAAATACATTTTAATGCTAGACTCGATATGAATAAAATGTTAGACTCAACGTAAAATAGGTCACGGGCATCGGGCCATAGTGAGTGCTTGAAGAGTAAGTCAAGGACAATTATAATGCAAGGTTTGACACTCACAGCTATCACCCCTTCAGAGAAATACACTTAAATACTAAACTGGATGTGAATAATGCTGGACTTTATGTAAAATTATGACAAGTCACTCTAGCACGAAATCTAGGTCAAAGGCATTGGGTCATAGTGTGTACTTGAAGAGTATGTCAAGGACAATTACAATGTAAGGTTTGACAATTGCAGCTATCACCGCTACTGAGAAACACACTTTAATGCTAGACTCGACGTAAAATCATGACAAATCCACAGAGCACTAAATCTAGGTCAAGGACACCGGGTAATATGTGTGCTTGAAGAGAATGTCAAGGACAATTATTATGCAAGGATTGACACTCATAGGAATCAGAGCTACAGAAAACTCACTTAAATGTTTGACTCGACATAAAATCATGACAAAGTCAATGGAGTGCAAAATCTAGGTCAATGGCACCGGGTCATAATGCATGCTTGAAAAGCGGGGAAGAGCAAGTCAACTCAAAATATAGCTATATTTAGTATCAAATCAACCTCTTTTCACTTGCCTAACTTTTTAAATATGTAAACAAGAGGCCCACGGGCCATGGCTCGCTCACCTGAGTGACATAACCACTGCAGATATGCAGATGTTATGCAACATTTTTCCAATCCTATCATTACAACAGTAGGATCAATGCGAAATTTGGGGGAAATTGGCTAAGTGGTTTCTGAAGAATCATGATTTTATACATGTAAACAGCACAGTGGCAAGGAAATATAATAAATATAAACAAGATGACGGCCATCTTAGATTTCAAATCAGAACAATTTTAACTACTGTTGATCTACAAGTCACTTCGATACTTTCAATATAAATGTACATGGCCCATACAAATGCATGGGGAAGCAAATTTGACCTTGGAGGTAAAAAGGTCAGATGTCAACATAGAACCATCATTTTTGAAATTTTGGTAGATCTCCTGTCCCCCATAATTTGTGCAAAGATTAGGGCCCAGGGCTTTTTTGGTTCTGGAGAAGAAGATTTTTAAAGGTTTTTACCATATATGGGCATGGCAGCCATTTTGATCAACGGACCATGCCCTTTTTAGCAATCTTTCAATCTGACCTGCCCAAGGAGGCTCCACATGAAATTTGAGCAATACTGGCCCAGAGGCTTCAGAGGAAAAATCATTTGAAATTATTAACATTTTTTCCATACAAATCTATGGGGCCCATACAAATGCATACAGAAGCAAACTTGACCTCGCCGTAAAAAGGTCAAATGCCACTGTATGACAATTATTTTAGCAACTTTGGCAGACCTCCCATTCCCGATGATATATGCAAAGATTCAGCCACAAGGCATCCTCGGTTTTGGAGAAGAAGATTTTTAAAGGTTTTTCCCATAGGGAAGCAAACTTGACCTTGCCGTAAAAAGGTCAAATGTCAATGTACGACCATTATTTTAGCAACTTTGGTAGACCCCCCGTCCCCAATGATTTGGGCAACGATTCAGCCCCAAGGCATCCTAGGTTCTGGAGAAGAAGATTTTTAAAGGTTTTTACCATATACGGGCATGGCTGCCATCTAAGTCAACAAACCACGACCATTTTAGCAATCTTTCATACCCTCAACCTAAGGAGGCTCCATATGAAATTTGAGCAAAATTGGCTCAGAGGGTCCAGAGGAGAAGTCGTTTGAAATTCTGAACTTTTTTCCCATACAAATGCATAAGGAAGCAAAATTGACCTTACCGTAAAAAGGTCAAATGTCAATGTACGACCATTATTTTAGCAACTTTGGTAGACCTCCTATTACCAATGATATATGCAAAGATTCAGCCACAAGGCATCCTCTGTTTTGGAGGAAGATTTTTAAAGGTTTTTCCCATACAAATGCATAGGGAAGCAAACTTGACCTTGCCATAAAAAGGTCAAATGTCAATATACGACCTTTATTTTAGCAATTTTGGTAGACCCTCCGTCCCCAATGATTTAAGCAAAGATTCAGCCCCAAGGCATCCTCGGTTCTGGAGAAGAAGATTTTTAAAGGTTTTTACCATATATGGGGATGGCCGCCATCTTGGTCAACGAGCCGCGACCATTTTACCAATCTTTCATACTCCCAATCTAAGAAGGCTCCATATGAAATTTGAGCAAAATTGGCTCAGAGGCTCCAGAGGAGAAGTCGTTTGAAATTCTGAACATTTTCCCATACAAATACACAAGGAAGCAAAATTGACCTTACCGTAAAAAGGTCAAATGTCAGTGTACAACCATTATTTTAGCAACTTTGGTAGACCTCCCGTTTCCGATGATATATGCAAAGATTCAGCCACAAGGCATCCTCGGTTTTGGAGAAGAAGATTTTTAAAGGTTTTTCCCATACAAATGCATAGGGAAGCAAAATTGACCTTGCCGTAAAAAGGTCAAATGTCAATATACGACCTTTTTTTTAGCAATTTTGGTAGACCTCCTGTCCCTGATGACTTATGCAAAGATTCAGCCCCAAGGCATCCTCGGTTCTGGAGAAGAAGATTTTTAAAGGTTTTTACCCTATATGTGCATGGCGGCCATCTTGGTCAATGGACCGCGACCATTTTAGCAATTTTTCGTTCCCCCAACCTAAGGAGGCTCCATTTGAGCAAAATTGGCTCAAGGGCTTCAGAGAAGAAGTCGTTTGAAAATGTTAACGGACAGACGGATGTACGGACGCACGCATGCACGGACGGACGACAGACGAAAAGTGATCACACTAGCTCATCCTGAGCATAGCTCAGGTGAGCTAAAAAAAAACTAGAAGTGAGCATGTTCTCACTAATACCCCCGGCCATGGCCATTAGTGATAACACACAACAAGATGACAAAGGGATATAACTCTAATAAACCTGGAAGCCCCTATTTTCATATCACATGTGAAGTGCATAAAGTTGTACGTGTAAAATAAATTTCATTAAAATCTGAAAACCGGTATAGAAATTATTAAGAAAAATACAAAATTTAATAGCAAAACCAACAAAGGGATATAACTCTAAGGGACCTAGCCCCATGGCCCTTATTTTCTTTCCCACAATACAACTAGTCATACTTGTCATGTGTACAAAAGTTGAAGTTTGTAGGTAAAGTATTTCCTGAGATATCTTTAACAGAAAATAAATGCGTATCAAAATAATGAAATATAACAAAGGGATATAACTCTAATAAACCTGGCCCTGAAGCCCCTATTTTCATATCACACGTGTAGTGCATAAAAGTGCATGTGTAAAATAAATTTTATTAAAATCTGAAAACGGGTATAGAAATTATTAAGGAAAATACATAATTTAATAGCAAGAACAACAAAGGGAAATAACTCTAAGGGACCTGGCCCCATGGCCCTTATTTTCTTTCCCACAATACAACTAGTCATACTTGTCATGTGTACAAAATTTCAAGTTTCTAGGTAAATTAGTTCGGGAGATATCTTTCACACAAAATTGACACAAAATAAATACATATCAAAATAACGAAATATAAAAAAGGGATATAACTGTAATAAACCTGGCCCTGAAGCCTCTGTTTTCATATCACATGTGAAGTGCATAAAGTTGTACGTGTAAAATAAATTTCATTAAAATCTGAAAACCGGTATAGAAATTATTAAGAAAAATACAAAATTTAATAGCAAAACCAACAAAGGGATATAACTCTAAGGGACCTAGCCCCATGGCCCTTATTTTCTTTCCCACAATACAACTAGTCATACTTGTCATGTGTACAAAATTTCAAGTTTCTAGGTAAAGTAGTTCGGGAGATATCTTTCACACAAAATTGACACAAAATAAATGCATACCAAAATAACAATATATAAAAAAGGGATATAACTGTAATAAACCTGGCCCTGAAGCCTCTGTTTTCATATCACATGTGTAGTGCATAAAGGTGTATGTGTAAAATAAATTTCATTAAAATCTGAAAACCGGTATAGAAATTATTAAGCAAAATACAAAATTTAATAGCAAGAACAACAAAGGGAAATAACTCTAAGGGACCTGGCCCCATGGCCCTTATTTTCATAAATTTCATTAAAATCTGAAAACCGGTATAGAAAATATTAAGACAAGAGGACCATGATGGTCCTATATTGCTCACCTGAGCAAACAGATTTGCATACTTACTGTTGAAGATTCAGCCAAGTTCACTGCTCTAAGATTTATGTATAAATTTTATAGCCCTGCCCCCCTCCCCCCTCCCCCATCCCCCCCAACACACCAAGCCATGTTTTTTCTTTTTAACACATCATGACTTGACTTAATCTTGAAAGAAGGTCACCAAAGGAACATTTCTGCCAAGTTATTTTGAAATTGGTCCAGTGGTTTCTGACAAAAAGATTTTTAAAGTGTTTTATATCGCTATAAAGCCCTACCCCCTAACAGCCATTTTTTTTTTTTTTTTTTTTTGACGAATCATGACAGCTTGAACAAACTTGAACAAACTTGGTAGAGGGTAACCAAAGGAACAGTCCTGCCAAGTTAAACTGAAATCAGTTCAGTGGTTTCTGACAAGAAGATTTTTAAAGTTTTCTATTTAGATCTATAGGGAAAATAAGCCCCACCCCCTAGCAGCCATGTTTTTTGACAAATCAGGATTGCTTGAACATTCTTGGTAGAGGGTTACTAAAGCATTATTGAAATCAGTCAGGAGGTATTTGACAAGAAGAATTTTAAAGTTTTCTATACAGATATATATGGAAAATAAGCCCCGCCTCCTGGGGGCCATGTTTTTTGACGTATCATGAAGGCTTGAACAATCTTGGTAGAGGGTCACCAAAGCAACATTCCTGCCAAGTTGCATTGAACTCGGTCCAACGGTTTCTTAAAAGAAGATTTTTAAAGTTTTTCATATAGTTATATAGGGAAAATAAGCCCCGGCCCCTAGCGGCCATGTTTTTTGACGAATCATGATTACTTGAACAATCTTGGTACAGGGTCACCATGGAAACATTTTTGCCAAGTTATAATGAAATAGGTCCAGTGGTTTCTGACAAGAAGATTTTTCAAGTTTTCTATAAAGATATATAGGGAAAATAAGCCCCACCCCCTGGCGGCCATGTTTTTTGACAAACCCAAATGGCTTAACAATCTTGGTACAGAATCACCAAAGGAATACTTCTGCAAAATTATATAGCAATTGGTCCAGTGGTTTCTGACAAGAAGATTTTTTTAAGTTTTCTATATAGATATATAGGGAAAATGAGTCCCGCCCTCTGGCGGCCATGTTTTTTGACAAATCCAAATGGCTTGAACAATCTTGGTAGAGATTCACCAAAGGAACATTACTGCAAAATTATATGGAAATCGGTCCAGTGGTTTCTGACAAGAAGATTTTTTAAGTTTTCTATATAGATATATAGGGAAAATAAGCCCCGCCCCCTGGCGGCCATGTTTTTTGACAAATCCAAATGGCTTGAACAATCTTGGTAGAGGATCACCAAAGGAACATTTCTGCAAAATTATATTGAAATCAGTCTGGTGGTTTCTGACAAGAAGATTTTTTAAGTTTTCTATATAGATATATAGGGAAAATAAGCCCTGCCCCCTGGCGGCCATGTTTTTTGACAAATCCAAATGGCTTGAACAACCTTGGTAGAGGATCACCAAAGGAACATTTCTGCAAAAGTATATGGAAATCGGTCCAGTGGGTTCTGACAAGAAGATTTTTTAAGTTTTCTATATAGATATATAGGGAAAATAAGCCCCGCCCCTGGTGGCCATGTTTTTTGACAAAATCAAATGGCTTGAACAATCTTGATAGAGGATCACCAAAGGAACATTCCTGCAAAATTATATGGAAATCGGTCCAGTGGTTTCTGACAAGAAGATTTTTTAAGTTTTCTACATAGATATATAGGGAAAATAAGCCCCGGCCCCTGGCGGCCATGTTTTTCGACGAATCCAAATAGCTTGAACAACCTTGGTAGAGGATCACCAAAGGAACATTTCTGCAAAAGTATATGGAAATCGGTTCAGTGGTTTCTGACAAGAAGATTTTTTAAGTTTTCTATATAGATATATAGGGAAAATAAGCCCCGCCCCCTGGTGGCCATGTTTTTTGACGAATCCAAATAGCTTGAACAATCTTGGTAGAGGATCACCAAAGGAACATTTCTGCAAAATTATATTGAAATCGGTCTGGTGGTTTCTGACAAGAAGATTTTTTTAAGTTTTCTATATAGATTATATAGGGAAAATAAGCCCCGCCCCCTGGCGGCCATGTTTTTTGACGAATCCAAATGGCTTGAACAATCTTGGTAGAGGGTCACCAAAGGAACATTTCTGCAAAATTATATGGAAATCGGTCCAGTGGTTTCTGACAAGAAGATTTTTTGTTTTTAGTTAAAAAAATCTATTTTTAGCTCCTGTGACCTAGATATGCAACGGACCGGAACCATTTGAACAACCAACCAAGGATCATTCCTGCGAAGTTTGTTCAAATTCCAATCAGTGGTTTAGGAGATGTTGTTTAAAGATTGTGGACGGACGGACGACGACAACGACACCGATGAGGACGACGACGACGACGGACGGTGAGTGATCACAATACCTCACCTTAGCCTTCGGCTCAGGTGAGCTAAAAAATACAAAATTTAATAGCAAGAACAACAAAGGGAAATAACTCTAAAGGACCTGGCCACATGGCCCTTATTTTCTTTCCCACAATACAACTAGTCATACTTGTCATGTGTACAAAATTTCAAGTTTCTAGGTAAAGTAGTTCCTGAGACATCTTTGACACAAAATTTAATAGCAAGAACAACAAAGGGAAATAACTCTAAGGGACCTGGCCCCATGGCCCTTATTTTCTTTCCCACAATACAACTAGTCATACTTGTCATGTGTACAAAATTTCATGTTTCTAGGTAAAGTAGTTCCTGAGATATCTTTGACACAAATAAATGGCATGGCCATCAGTAGAGCCAGATCAACAAAGGGAAATAACTCTAAGGGACCTGGCCCCATGGCCCTTATTTTCTTTCCCACAATACAACTAGTCATACTTGTCATGTGTACAAAATTTCAAGTTTCTAGGTAAAGTAGTTCCTGAGATATCTTTGACACAAAATAAATGTTAACAGACAGACTGACAGACTGACAGACAGACAGACACACAGAAAAGACAAAAACTATATACCCCTATTGCATACTTCATATGCTGGGGGTATAATAAGTATAGCGATGTTTCCTAGAAAACTCTTGTTAAACTAGAAAAGGTTTTTTTTTTGAGAAAAAAAAAAAATGTCCCCCCCCCCCCACCCAATCACGCCAGAGTTGTCATTCTTGTACGCAACACGTCATCTCGTCCTGTTCTACATTTGTACCAAGCATCATCAAAATATTCCATAGGGTATTCGTGTTACAGAGCAGAGACAAGAAATCAAATTCAAATACAAGAAGGGGAGATAACTCCAAAGTAAAAAAAGCCAAAGTTGTCATTCTTATATGTGACATGTCCTCTGGTCTTGTTCTTTATTACTACCAAGTATCATCAAAACATTCCAAAGGGTGTTCGACTTAACATAGCGGACACTAAATCCATGCATAATCAGTGTCAAATATAACAAAGGGAGATAACAGCAAAAGAAAGAAAGGCAGAGTTGTCATTCTTGTAAGGAACATGTTGCCTTGTCCTATTTTACAGTTATACCAGGTACCATCAAAATATTCTGAAGGGTATTCCAGTTACAGAGCAGACGAGAAATCTATTTCAAACATAACAAAGGGAGATAACTCCAAAAGTAAGAAAGCCAGGGTTGTCATTCTTGTATGTGACATGTCATCTGGTCCTGTTCTCCATTTCTACTAAGTATCATAAAAATATTCCAAAGGGTCTTTGACTTACAGAGCAGGCACAAAATCAATGGATAATCACTGTCAGACATAACAAAGGGAGATAATGCCAAAAGTAAGAAAGGCAAAGTTGTCATTCTTGTACGCGACACGTTGTCTGGTCCTGTTCTACATTTCTACCATGTATCATAAAAATATTCCAAAGGGTCTTTGACTTACAGAGCGGACACGAAATCAATAGATACTCACTGTCAGACATAACATACATGTAGGGAGATAACTTCAAAAGCAAGAAAGGAAGAGTTGTCATTCTTGTACACAACATGTAGTTTGGTCCTGTTCTACATTTCTACCAAGTATCATAACAAGAGGCCCACGGGCCACGGCTCGCTCACCTGAGTGACATAGCCACTGCAGATATGCAGATGTTATGCAACATTTTTCCAATCCTGTCATTGCAACTAATGAAAAGATCATCATTTAAGCAGTTCTTTATTTTGAAGAAGAAGATATATGGCATGCCAGTCAATTGAGCGTGATCATTTGAACAAACTCTAAATGGCAGCCAGCTTGGATTTACGATCGGCACAATTTTAGCTATTTTTGATCTACGAGTCACCCCAATGCTTCCTACCAAGTTTTGAGTCAACTGGCCTTTCAGTTCAGGAGAAGAGGCGAAAAATAGATTTTCAAGATGGCTGCCATGGCGGCCATCTTGGATATCCGACTGGCACGATTTTAGCTATTTTTGATCTACAAGTCACCCCAATGTCTCCTACGAAGTTTGGAGTCAATTGGCCTTTCGGTGCAGGAGAAGAAGCCAAATATAGATTTTCAAGATAGCGGCCATGGTGGCCATCTGGGATTTCTGATCAGAACGATTTTAGCTATATTTGATCTACAAGTCACCCTAATGCTTCCTACTAAGTTTCGAGTCAAGTGACTTTTGGGTTCAGAAGAAGAGAAAAATAGATTTTCAAGATAGCCACCATGGCAGCCATCTTGGATTTACGATCGGCATGATTTTAGCTATTTTTGATCTACAAGTCACCAAATGCTTCCTACCAAGTTTCGAGTCAACTGGCCTTTCGGTTCAGGAGAAGAAGCGAAAAATAGATTTTCAAGATGGCTGCCATGGCGCCCATCCGGGTTTTACGATCGGCATCATTTTAGCTATTTTTGATCTACAAGTCACCCCGATGCTTCCTACCAAGTTTGGAGTCAACTGGCCTTTCGGTTCAGGAGATGAAGAGAAAAATAGATTTTCAAGATGGCCGCCATGGCGGCCATCTTGGATTTCCGATAGGCACGATTTTAGCTATTTTTGATCTATAAGTCACCCCAATGCCTCCTACCAAGTTTGGAGTCAATTGGCTTTTGGGTTTAGGAGTAGAAGCAAACAAGAGGCCCACTGGCCACGGGTCACTCACCTGAGTGACACAGTCACTGCAGATATGCACATGTTATGCAACATTTTTCCAATCCTGTCATCCCAACTAATGAAAAGATCATCATTTAAGCAGTTCTTTATTTTGAAGAAGATATATGGCATGCCAGTCAATTGAGGGTGATCATTTGAACAAACTCTAAATGGCAGCCAGCTTGGAATTACAATCGGCACGATTTTAGCTATTTTTGATCTACGAGTCACCCCAATGCTTCCTACCAAGTTTCGAGTCAACTGGCCTTTCAGTTCAGGAGAAGAGGCGAAAAATAGATTTTCAAGATGGCTGCCATGGCGGCCATCTTGGATATCCGATTGGCACAATTTTAGCTATTTTTGATCTACAAGTCACCCCAATGTCTCCTAAGATGTTTGGAGTCAATTGGCCTTTCGGTGCAGGAGAAGAAGCTAAATATAGATTTTCAAGATGGCGGCCATGGTGGCCATCTGGGATTTCTGATCAGAACGATTTTAGCTACATATGACCTACAAGTCAACCCAATGCTTCCTACAAAGTTTCGAGTCAAGTGACTTTTTTGTTTAGGAGAAGAAGCGAAAAATAGATTTTCAAGATAGACGCCATGGCGGCCATCTTGGATTTACGATCGGCATGATTTTAGCTATTTTTGATCTACAAGTCACCCAAATGCTTCCTACCAAGTGTGGAGTCAGCTGGCCTTTCGGTTCAGGAGAATCAGCGAAAAACAGATTTTCAAGATGGCTGCCATGGCGCCCATCCTGGTTTTACGCTCGGCATGATTTTAGCTATTTTTGATCTACAAGTCACCCCGATGCTTCCTACGAAGTTTGGAGTCAACTGGCTTTTCGGTTCAGGAGAAGAAGCGAAAAATAGATTTTCAAGATGGCTGCCATGGCAGCCATCTTGGATTTCCGATAGGCACGATTTTTGCTATTTTTGATCTATAAGTCACCCCAATGCCTCCTACCAAGTTTGGGGTCAATTGGCTTTTGGGTTTAGAAGTTTAAGCGAAAAATAGATTTTCAAGATGGCGGCCATGGCGGCCATCTTGGATTTCCGATCTGCACGATTTTAGCTATTTTTGATCTACAAGTAATCCTGATGCTTCCTAGCAAGTTTGGAGTCAAGTGGCCTTTCGGTTCAGGAGAAGAAGCAAAAAATAGATTTTCAAGATGGCCGCCATGGCGGCCATCTTGGATTTCTGATCGGCATGATTTTAGCTACTTTTGATCTACAAGTCACCCTGATGCTTCCTAGCAAGTTTGGAGTCAATTGGCCTTTCGGTTCAGGAGAAGAAGCGAAAAATAGATTTTCAAGATGGCGGCCATGGCGGCCATCTTGGATTTCCGATCGGCACGATTTTAGCTATTTTTGATCTACAAGTCACCCTGATGCTTCCTAGCAAGTTTGGAGTCAACTGGCCTTTCGGTTCAGGAGAAGAAGCGAAAAATAGATTTTCAAGATGGAGGCCATGGCGGCCATCTTGGATTTCCGATCGGCACGATTTTAGCTACTTTTGATCTACAAGTCACCCTGATGCTTCCTAGCAAGTTTGGAGTCAATTGGCCTTTCGGTTCAGGAGAAGAAGCGAAAAATAGATTTTCAAGATGGCGGCCATGGCGGCCATCTTGGATTTCCAATCGGAACGATTTTAGCTATTTTTGATCTATAAGTCACCCCGATGCTTCCTACCAAGTATCAAGTCAATTGGCCCAGGGATGTAGGAGGAGTAAGCTTTTAAAGCAATTGTTGACGCCGCACGACGGACGACTGACGACGGACGACGCACGACGGACATTGACTGACCACAATAGCTCACCATGAGCACTTCGTGCTCAGGTGAGCTAAAAATAGATTTTCAAGATGGCAGCCATGGCGGCAATCTTGGATTTCCGATCGGCACGATTTTAGCTATTTTTGATCTACAAGTCATCCTGATGCTTCCTAGCAAGTTTGGAGTCAATTGGCCTTTCGGTTCACGAGAAGAAGCAAAAAATAGATTTTCAAGATGGCCGCCATGGCGGCCATCTTGGATTTCCGATCGGCACTATTTTGGCTACTTTTGATCTACAAGTCACCCTGATGCTTCCTACCAAGTTTTGAGTCAATTGGCCTTTCTGTTCAGGAGAAGATGCGAAAAATAGATTTTCAAGATGGCGGCCATGGCGGCCATCTTGGATTTCTGATCGGCACGATTTTAGCTATTTTTGATCTACGTCACCCTGATGGTTCCTAGCAAGTTTGGAGTCAATTGGCCTTTCGGTTCAGGAGAAGAAGCGAAAAATAGATTTTCAAGATGGCGGCCATGGCGGCCATCTTGGATTTCCGATCGGAATGATTTTAGCTAATTTTGATCTACAAGTCACCCCAATGCTTCCTACCAAGTATCAAGTCAATTGGCCCAGGGGTGTAGGAGGAGTAGGCTTTTAAAGCAATTGTTGACGCCGCACGATGTACGACGGACAACGGACGACGCACGACAGACGACGGACATTGACTGACCACAATAGCTCACCATGAGCACTTCGTGCTCAGGTGAGCTAAAAATAATCAAAAGGGTCTTTGACTTACAGAGCGGACATGAAATCAATGGATTATCACTGTCAAATATAACAAAGGGAGATAACGCCAAACGTAAGAAAGCCAGTCATTCTTGTACGCAACACATCATCTGGTCCTGTTCTACATTTCTGCCAAGTACCATAAAAATATTCCAAAGGATATTACAGTTACAGAGCAGACAAGAAATCTATTTCAAACAAAACAAAAGGAGATAGCTCCAAAAGTAAGAAAGCCAGAGTGGTCATTCTTGTACGCAACACATCCTCTGGTCCTGTTCTACATTTCTACCAAGTATCATAAAAATATTCCAAAGGGTCTTTGACTTACAGAGCGGACACAATATCAATGGATAATCACAGTCAAATATAACAAAGGGAGATAACGCCAAAAGTAAGAAAGACAGAGTTGTCATTCTGGTACATGACACATCATCTGATCCTGTTCTACATTTCTACCAAGTATCATAAAAATATTCCAAAGGGTCTTTGACTTACAGAGCAGACACGAAATCAATGGATAATCACTGTCAGACATAACAAAGGGAGATAATGCCAAAAGTAAGAAAGGCAGAGTTGTCATTCTTGTACGCAACATGTGGTCTGGTCCTCTTCTACATTTCTACCAAGTATCATAAAAATATCCCAAAGGGTCTTTGACTTACAGAGTGGACATGAAATCAATGGATTATCACTGTCAAATATAACAAAGGGAGATAACGCCAAAAGTAAGAAAGGCAGAATTGTAAGAAAGCTAGTCATTCTTGTACGCAACACATCATCTGGTCCTGTTCTACATTTCTGCCAAGTACCATCGAAATATTCCAAAGGGTATTCGAGTTATAGACCGGACACGAAATCTTTTTCAAATAAAACAAAGGGTGATAACTCCAAAGTAAGAAAGCCAACCTTGTATGTCACCTCAACCTGATCTACGTTTCTACCAAGTATCATCAAAATATTCCAAAGGGTATTCAAGTTACAGAGCGGACAAGAAGTTTTACGCCGATGCCGACGCCAACACCATCGCCAACTGGATCCGTCCCAAGAACAATATGTCCCCCCCACCACACCCCCCCACCCCTGCCCCCCACCCCTTTGGTAGTGGGGGACATAATTGATGTAAGCGTAATATTCTATGTTGTGCACTTTGCCTCGGACCTATTTAAACAGGTTTTGTCTGGTCCACGACTTTGCATACCTGATGAAGAAAAAAAAAAAAAACAAGAGCTCCGCCAAGCGGGGCATTATACGCCCGTGGCAAGTAATAAGATGTAGCACATAAACTGGCTCAAGTATAATTCAGTGCTCCAGATATAAACTGTAAGTGGAATTACAAACAAGAGGGCCATGATGGCCCTGTAACGCTCACCTGAGCAACATAGCACTTTGAGAGCCTGATCTAGAACTGATCAAGGCAAACATTCTGATCAAAGTTCAAAATGATTATATTAACAAGTAAGACAATGTAGCATGCCTAATGGACTGTGAAATAAAGGTCAAGGTCAAATATGGATGATTGCACTCAAGAGGCCATGCTAAGATGTATGCATGTACTAAGTATCACTGGCTGTAGGAACAATAGTTACTGAGAAACTGACCTAAACACAAACACTTCACAAGTATCAAATATCACTCTGTAGGACCAATAATTACTGAGAAACTGACCTAAATGGAAAAACTTAAGAGGGTCACTGGACAGAAAACTATACATCACCTTGAAATCATCAAGACAAACATTTTGAGCAAGATTCATGATGATCACTTCAAAAATGTGACCTCTAGAGCATCAACAAGGTTTTCCTTTGATCTGGCCAGGTGAACTAGTTTTTGATATCAAGTGACCCAGTTTTAAACTAGACCTAGAAATCATCAAGACACACATTTTGACCAATATTTATGATGATTATTTAAAAAATGTGACCTCTGGAGTGTCAACAGTTTTCTGCTGATTTGGCCACGTCACCTAATTTTTGACCCCATGTGACCCAGTTTCAAACTTGACCTAGAAATCAAGACAAACATTTTGAGCAAGATTCATGATGATTGCTTAAAAAATGTGACCGCTAGAGTGTTAACAAGGTTTTCTGCTGATTTGGCCAGGTGACCTAGTTTTTGACCCCAAGTGACCCAGTTTAAAACTTGACGTAGAAATCATCAGACAAACATGTTGAGCAAGATTCGTGATGATTGCTTGAAAAATGTTACCACTAGAGTGTTAACAAGGTTTTCTGTGATCTGGCCAGGTGACCTAGTTTTTGACCCCAGGTGACCCAGTTTTGAACCTGACCTAAAAATCGTCAAGACAAACATTTTGAGCAAGATTCATGATGATTACTTAAAAAATGTGACCGCTAGAGTGTTAACAAAGTTTTCTGCTGATTTGGCCCAGTGACCTAGTTCTCGACTCCAAGTGAACCAGTTTCGAACTTGACCTAGAACTTATCAAGACAAACATTTTGAGCAAGATTCATGATGATTGCTTGAAAAATGTGACCACTAGAGTGATAACAAGATTTTACGCTGATTTGGCCAGGTGACCTAGTTTTTGACCCCACGAGACCTAGTTTCAAACACATCCTAGAACTCATCAAGACAAACATTTTGAGCACGATTCATGATTGCTTGAAAAATGTGACCGCTAGAGTGTTAACAAGGTTTTCTGCTGATTTGGCCCAGTGACCTAGTTTTTGACTCCAAGTGACCCAGTTTCTAATTTGACCTAGAAATCATCAAGACAAACATTTTGAGCAAGATTCATGATGATTGCTTCAAAAATGTGACTGCTAGAGTGTTAACAAAGTTTTCTGCTGATTTGGCTAGGTGACCTAGTTTTTTACTTCAAATGACCCAGTTTCGAACTTGACCTAGAAATCATCAAGACAAACATTTTGAGCAAGATTCATGATGATTGCTTCAAAAATGTGACCGCTAGAGTGTTAACAAGGTTTTCTGCTGATTTGGCCTGATGACCTAGTTTTTGACCCCAAGTGACCCAGTTTCGAACTTGACCTAGAAATCATCAAGACAAACATATTGAGCAAGATTCATGATGATTGCTTCAAAAATGTGACCACTAGAGTGTTAACAAGGTTTTCTGCTGATCTGGCCCGGTGACCTAGTTTTTGACCCCAAGTGACCCAGTTTCAAACTTGACCTAGAAATCATCAAGACAAACATATTGAGCAAGATTCATGATGATTGCTTCAAAAATGTGACCGCTAGAGTGTTAACAAGGTTTTCTGCTGATCTGGCCCGGTGACCTAGTTTTTGACCCCAAGTGACCCAGTTTTGAACTTGGCCTAGATTTAATAGAGGCAAACATTTTGAGCAAGTTTCATCAAGATTGGGTCAAAACTATGACCTCTAGAGTGTTTATAAGTTTTTCCTTTGATTTGACCTGGTGACCTAGTTTTTGACCCCAAGTAACCCAGTATCGAACTTGACGTAGATTTCATAGAGGCAAACATTCTGACCAAGTTTCATCAAGATTGGGTCAAAACTGTGACCTCTAGAGTGTTAAACTAATTGTTGACGACGAACGACAAAAGACGAACGACGGACGACAGACATAGGGTGATGACAATAGCTCACCCTGAGCTTTTGCTCAGGTGAGCTAAAAAAAAAATCAAAGGACTGATAGTCCTAAGAGTCTGCTAGCTTGTAAAGTACTAATGGAGTGCTGTGTATCTTCTATGCAATTTTACACAATACATGCAAAGAAGATAGACGACATTCCAATGCTACCAATACTATACGATAAGATGGAGCTCTATGGAATATATCAAGCATCTGGGCATTGCACTTCCTGAATAGAAGACTTTCTTTAAAAACTCTTAAATTCTGCTGGTAAGTGCATGTCCTTGACAAATCTGACCTCAAGGCCAAGTCTTGGAGAAATTTCAAACTACACTGAAAGATGATTCTGCATGCAAAATTTCTAGCTAGGACGGACAAATACGGATGGACTCACTAATATACACTTAAATGCAGCTATGGTGACTATGTCTTGCTCAGCGCAAGCGGGCTTGACAAAAAGGAAGATATTTGTTCAAGTTATTTTTCTTCAAACTATTAGCACATTGTTGACAGATCCATTCCTTATCCTCCACACTTTTATGTCCTAATGTACAGAGTCTTTTCATCTCGGGCTTTAGACCCTGAATATCAAATTTAACATCAGAATGTCTGAAAAATGTTTGACAACTTGTACATATGTACTGGGGACCACAAGACACCAACTTGTGAAACTGTGTGACTATAGCACTTTCTTTGTTTTTAAATTTCTTACTGCTCAAACCATCTTTTGATGTGTCACTTAACTTAAGTTTCTTATTCAGGGAGGTTTGCAATTCTTCACATATAAGGGGTGAATCAAGTAATGCGGAACCGTGTTCATTTAAGCTGTCAGCAAGCTGGGAGGAAGCATAAGGCTGTGATGGACACAACTCAAATGAAATACATTCTTGTAAATGAGGATAGGTAGTTATGTCACAAATTTGAAACCCAGCTCATTGGTATCATTTTATGGTCTCCCTGCAAACATGAGATATACAGAGCGAATGCAAATCAAACTGACTCACCGCTGTTGTAGTAAAGGAATTATCAAAACTAAACAATCTACGCAAATGTAAGGAAAATGCCAGTTATATTTGTTTTCTTTAACAAAATGTTTTTGCCATTAACATTTGGCATTCCATCTGAAGCTCTTGCATGTGACTCAAAAAGGTAGAAACAGTCACCTTGTTCCAATAATGCAATAGAAAAGCCGTTGCAAATGAAGACTGCATATGGGTTGAATGAGAAAGTCATAGCGAGTCCTGTCTCTAAATCAAGGAAAGGATACTCCACTAAGGATAAGATATTTAAATTTCCTGAAAATGTTTTTTTTTTTTTTTTTTTTTTTTTTTTTTTCACTTTCCAGGGATAATGCTGGTTGTCAAGTGAAAAATAAGATGGCAAATCACATGGCTCTAAATAGTCATGATATGTCTTGGCATTCTTTTTTGCATACTTGTATAATTTATCTCCTGCAAACAGAATTTCATTCATGTTGTTGACATTCAACTTGTTGGTACAGATCCTTTTCTGTACAGCTTTCACCAACAATACTAAACAACATGGTAGGCATTGACGCCCTCTTGAATCAGGACTAAATATCCCATCTCTTTGATGGATACTTCCTTGCAATAATACAGATGCATTTTCTTGTAGCGACACCGCCTCGTGGCTGCGAAGAAGCAGCCGCGACGGTGGCGTCAAATGATAACACGTATGGAATAGAACAGAATTGTGTGTACGGACCCTTGCCGTGGCCTGAAAAGTCGCAATGATTAAAGCGAATAACACCGAGTGTTTCGACTGAGACATGTGATGTCAGTCAGCCAATGAAAGTGCTCAGCGATACGTATCGTGTCTGGTTTCCGACCTTCTGGGTGTTGCGACAACTGTGTGTGTTGTCGTATGACAACCAGCTTCTTTACTAGAATCTACCGGCTGTCGAACAGTTTATTTTTCGCGAGGCTACAGACATGAAAGCTTCTTTTACCTGCATTTTTGAAATTCATGGTGTGTCGCACGCGAAAAACAACAACAGATACTTGTTCAGTTCTTCAGCAAAATTCCTGATGCCGTAAAGTGCATTTCATGTAGGCAACCGGTAGCACAGGAGCTTGACGTTTGCTAATTTCTACTTATAGGGCCTGTCCCTACGATTATGAAATAATCGAAGGACAGGCCCTATAAGTAGAAATTATCCAATGTCAAGCTCCTGTGACCGGTAGTGTAGCGTAACTTGGTACCTATTACCGGCGTGCACATTATCCAGAAATCACGACCCACAGACCACGGCCCCCGCCCATCGGGGCCAGCGAAGTAGTTGGGCTGCCTATAGTCTCCAGGGCAGAGTTGCCTTAGGCAGGGCCTGTTCATCATGTGATCGGGTTGGGTAAAAGTCCCACAAATCTGGAGGCAGTATCTTTAAATGGATACATTGTTGCATTTTTTTTTCTTTTCTTTTTATTCGCTAGAATCATCATACAGCAAATACAATGTATAAATAGACTCTAAGGCTGGCTAATCTGGTCGATTATCACTCCTGTCATTGTGATCGATTATTTATCACAAAAGATTTGGTCAATTTACTTGTCTGTCTGAGCAGGACTCTTCCCATGTTATACTTTACTGTATGTATTTGGTCAAATAGGCCTGAGCAAACAGTGTAGACCCAGATGGGATGCCGCAAAATGTGGCGTCTCATTGATTATAAGACATCTGTAATGATAATCATTTTTGTGGAATTTATAGATCAGTTAATTAATTATCTGATTAATTTTGTCAGCCTAAATAGTCTGTGTGAATAAAAGTAATATACTCCATGTATTTTCGCGTTAAATTCAATATTGCGTTAAACTGATTTCTCAATGAAAATAAACGGCAGCGCCACCTACCTGCTGGATGTTTTAAATACAAAGTCACGCTTTAGTGGGCAAGGTTTGTTTTCAGAAATACACTGTTGTTTTGTGATTTCCGCTTAGAAAAGAAATATATTGACCATGGTGATAACAGTCCTTAATGACATTTACACCTATATCTATTAAATCAATTTTTACAGCTAAGACTAACTTATTTTTTCTATGAAAATATCAAATCTAAGGTACCGTATTAATCCGCCTATAAGACGGGGATTTTTCCAAAAAAGAAAAAAAAAAAGCCCCCCAAAATCCAGACCCATCTTATAATCAAGATCTTTGGCCATATCGGTATTTTCGGCAAAGTCCGGTGGTGCCACGTGGTCACGGAAAATGCCGATCTTCGAAACCGGTACAAGGATATAATGTTTACCTTCGTCCCTTGACAGAAAATAGCAGCAAGGTAATTTTGTAGGTGAAGTACCGAATTTTTCTGTGTATTACTCGCACCCGTGTATAACACGCACTGAATATTTGCTAAATAGTTTTGAAATAAAAAAAAAAACAGATGTTCTATGTAAAACACGAAGAATTTATCTGTGCGTTATTTACTAAGTTACCAGATACTAAGTGTCAAATTTCACTAGGATTGAGTTGAAAATGGCCGAACTCGGAAGGTTTAGAGTAGAAACAGGCCGAATTTACGATAATGCTAACTGAATTTTCGTTGTGCAGCTCTGTTACCATGGGCCTCAGGCAACTTGATGTAGTGTAGGCAGTTCTTTGCTTCCCCACTGCAGACGCTATGATAATAAAAATGTAGTTATTTCTTTTGTGTTCTCATAATTAACACCTTCTTTGTGTCACTTTCTTAACTGAGACGTGAAATTATCAACTCAGTGCCTCAGGGCAATGCAAACAACAACTAAAGTCGACTAGTTGTCATTCTGACTGCCAATTAACCAATTAAGTGCACAGATGTATGCTGGTAGTTTGATTTTCTTTATCATAAACATTGTTTATTTCAAACAATTTTTTTGGTAAGTTGGAAGAAAAGTTTAAATAAAAAAAAAAAAAAAAGATAAACATATGCCCAGTCAGCATTCTACGTAAATCTATATCGGGCCGTCATCGGCCCGTCAGGGTAGCTGACGGGCCGATGACGGCCCGATGTAGATTTACGTAGAATGCTAGCTGGGTGGTAAGAAAATAAAAGATAAAATGCAAATGACCGATCTACCTACCTCAAAAGCCCAGTTGGTTTTGTTTATTATCAATAATTTTAATAATTGCATAAACTTAAATACTTTTTTATTTTTTTCAATGTATGATCGTTCGTGCCAATATTTATGTTCTACCAAATTTATTTCCTATTTTGAACTACAATAAATCAGTTGTGCAGGCTGATTTATTCAAGTTACGGTTGAGTCTTGTCAAAGTCCGGTAATCAATACAGATTCATATGCATATGCCTGTTTGAGTAGTTTCCCTTTGAAGAGATCACATGATCAGCAAAATAAAAAAGCGTAAACAAAAAAAGCATGGACATGAAAAGGATATCAAATTACTACAAATCAGATCGAGTTGCTTGTTTTGAGCTGCCAGAACCCTGGTATGGGCGAGATAGGTATAAAAAATCATGAATATCTTATAGCAATCATTCTATTTCGCATTTTTAACGGGCGATCGTGAATGTCATGAGTTTTCGCGACCGATTATCTTGGTGATTTCTGTCCCGATTTTGGTGTTCCTATAAATAATACATATCGGATTTTTATAAACGTTTTCTGGGTAAATAAGGTGCGTGTTTTACACAGTTAAATACGGTATGCATGCTTGTAAGTGGTGTTGGGAGTTTTTTTTAATTCCTGCTCTGTGATAAATTCACTTACAAATCTGACCAATCATCGCCGATGTCTTCATGTACTTTAGGAATTTCTGAGTGGCAGGGAATGTCTCCGACAGGCGACTTTTTTAACTCATCTTATAATTAATTAAAAGCAAAATCCTGCCTGGGAAGGACCCAAAAACAGCCCCCGTCTTATAAACAAATCGTCTTATAGGCGGATTAATACGGTATCCGTACTTTATTTTGAAAATGGCCAAAATTTGCAAAAATCACATTACAATTACATGATGATTTTCTGCCAAAAATTTAATTAACGCGAAGTTACATGGCTTTTGGTTCAAAATGGCGGCAACATGGTTGGCTTGTTTACACAAATGCTTTCACAAATCAAATCCAAAGAACTGCATTATTTGTACATAAAATAAATGCTCAGATAATAATTTAGATGACTTCAGAATTATTTTCAGCATTTGTCTCTGTAAGTAGTTATGATGAAACGTTTTACCATTAGTAACGTGAAAATACATGAAACCGGGCTAAATAATAACAGCAAAAAATTCTAAGATGTGAATTATATGGGACTAGACTTAAAAAATACAGTAATTATTATACTGTACACATATGTATAGTAAAAACATAGCAAACTAGATCACAAATCTTGATTTTGATCATGGTTCTGTTGGACATCCCAGTAGGGCTAGCTGTTGAAAGAACTTATAAGCATTAAAAGCTCTACACAGCTTATGTTGTCTATTTCTTAAATTCTTATATGCAACCTTTTATTTAAGGCTCTTTATCTTTATTTATAATGACTGAAATATTTTTTACCCACACTCCTCAATTATCTGGACAATTTTTATTAGCTGCAAAAATACCAAGAACATTTTGAATCCTCAAAGTCATAGTGACATGCCCATGCTCCAACTCTGCACACACATAAGCATATAGGTGTAGGCAAGTGAATTTTGTTGTCTGAACACTAAAGCTGGCACAATTGATCAGATACAGTCATTTGGCTAGAACCAGGTAAAGTTATGCTTCATAACAATTTCCAAATAAGTGGCTGATCAAAATTTGGACTTTATTGGCTGATACAGAGTACTAGCCTTCCTTGAAATATCACACCAAAGACTTTGTCCTTCGCCTTAGGTTATCTGCCCTTGTGATGAATGTGAAGTTCTCCACTGATTTGGCTAGTTCCAAATAGTTTCGCTAGTTCCGAATAATAAATGAGGGATCTGTAAAAATCCCTCACATAATGCAACAGCCTCTATATATTATTTTATCAACTTGGATAATGTGTTACGGAGAAAATTAATTCAATATAAGACATTTGTCGCAAAGCGACATGTTCACAAAGACCTTAAAACAGATCCTTTAAGCAAAAATCGTATAATTCATGGCATAACAATTTTTCGGCATGTACACCCTCCTTACTGCAAAATTTAGCTCCTATTTTCTGGATTTAATAATCTTTCCGATATAAATATATTTCAATGAGGTTTAAGAAGTTGAAAGGAGTATGTGCATAAGGTCCTATTTTCCCCCTTCTGAAGCCCGAAAATAAAATATGCTTGCAGTAAAATTATGCGTTAATTAATCCAATTGTAGCTTGTGTTTAGCACTGTGTGATGCCGCTACAAAGTCTCCCTGCACTTTGTCAAAGTACAGATAATATATAAGCAACGACATGAAAAACCTGTCTTCGAGGTTTTCGACCAAATAAGACTCAGACCTGCTTACTCAGCCGTAGACTGGCTAACTCGGCCATTGTGCCAGATTAGCTAGTCTTGAAAGTTTTGATAGGTTGTTTACTGTCTAGACAGCGAACAACAACGGTGCTGATCAGATTGCGCATAGCAAAAACCACGTGTCTTTGTTGTTCGCATATGGCATAAGATTTTTATCCCATGAAGAGGCTCATATATCGCTTCAATAGTCTGTCACATGTCTGAGATTCTTGTACATACACTACATCAATATCTACACTCCTTTAAACACAGCATGTGAACACCTTACCCGAAATTTGATTTCTGGGTCGGTTACTCACCTCAACTCCTTACCATACTTTATTTAAAATTGAACAAGAGGCCCACGGGCCACTCACCTGAGTAGCATTGTGAGTGCAGATATGCAGATGTTATGTAACATTTTTCCAATCCTGTCATCGCAACTAATGAAAAGATCATCCTTTAAGCAGTTCTTAATTTTTAAGATGAATATTATATATGGCAAGACAGTCAATGGAGCGTGATCATTTGAACAAACTCTCAATCACATTTCAACAGTAGGATCAATGTGAAATTCGGTTGCTATTGCCTAAGTGGTTTCTGATTGATTGATTGTGTTGGGGTTTAACGACACGTCAACCCTTGAGGGTCATTTTGTGTCGTCTCCCAGAGAAAGGGAGAAAAGAGATAGAAGAGAGAGTAGAGGAGATGAAAGAGAGGGACAGGGAAGAAAGAGGAACAGGAATGAAAGTGAAGAAACAGAAGAAATAAAAACATTCCCCCTCTACCCTTACCCACTACAAGGATAGCAGGCCTTGCCCAACTGTAAGCCAATATCAGTTGGACGCCCCAGTGATGTAAGATACACAGCACCTTCGCACCACCCGACCACCCCCAAGTGGTTTCTGAAGAATCATGATTTTATACATGTAAACAGCACAGTGGCAGGGAAATATAATAAACATAAACAAGATGGTAGCCATCTTGGATTTCCAATCAGAATGACTTTTAGCTACTGTTGATCTACAAGTCACTTCGATACTTCCAATGAACTTTAAGTCAATTGCCCTTTCGGTTCAGGGGAAAAAGTTCAAAACAGATTTTCAAGATGGCCACCATAGCCGCAATTTGAGATTTTTTATCGCAACCATTTGAGCGTTTTTTGATCTACAAGTCACCCTGATGCTTCCTACCAAGTTTCGAGTCAATAAATGGTCTTTCAGTTCAGAAGAAGTAAAGAAAAATAGATTTTCAAGATGGCCGCCATCTTGGATTTCCAATCGGAAGGATTTTAGCTATTTTTATATCAACATGTCATCCTGATGCTTCCTACCAATTTTCAAATTAACTGGCCCTTTGGTTCAGGAAAATAAGTGAAAGGAAAAGAGTTTCAAGATGGCCGCCATGACAGCCATCTTGGATTTCCTATCCAAACAATTTAAGCTATTTTAGATCTACAAGTCACCTAAATGCTTCCTACCAAGTTTCGAGTCAAATGGCCTTTCAATTCAGGAGAAGAAGCGAAAAATAGATTTTAAAGATGGCTGTCATAGCGGCCATCTTGGATTTCTGATAGGGATGATTTTATCTATTTTTGATCTACAGGTCACCCTGATGCTTCCTACCTAGTTTAAAGCCAATAAGCCTTTTGATTCAGGAGAAGAAGTGAAAAATCTACATTTTCAAAATGGCCACCATGGCAGCCATCTTGGATTTCCAATCAGAACGATTTTAGCCATTTTTAATCTATAAGTCACCCCGATGCTTCCTACCAAGTTTCAAGTCAACTAGCTTTTGGGTTTAGGAGAAGAAGCGAAAAAAAGATTTTCAAGATGGCCACCAGGGTGGCCCTCTTGGACTTCCGATCAGCATGGTTTTAGCTATTTTTGATCTACAAGTCACCCTGATGCTTCCTACCAAGTTTGGAGTCAGTTGGCCTTTCGGCTCAGGAGAAGAAGTGAAAAATAGATTTTCAAAATGGCCGCCATGGTGGCCATCTTGGATTTCCGTTTGGAATGATTTTAGCGTCTTTTGATCTATAAGTCACCCCTATGCTTCCTAGCAAGTTTGGAGTCAATTGGCCTTTCGGTTCAGGAGAAGAAGCGAAAAATAGATTTTCAAGATGGCTGCCATGGCGGCCATCTTGGATTTCCGATCAGCATGATTTTAGCTATTTTTGATCTACAAGTCACCCTGATGCTTCTTAGCAAGTTTGGAGTCAACTGGCCTTTCCGTTCAGGAGAAGATGCGAAAAATAGATTTTCAAGATGGTGGCCATCTTGGATTTCTGATCAACACGATTTTAGCTAGTTTTGATCTACAAGTCACCCCGATGCTTCCTAGCAAGTTTGGAGTCAATTGGCCTTTCGGTTCAGGAGAAGAAGCTAAAAATAGATTTAAGATGGCTGCCATGGCGGACATCTTGGATTTTCGATTGGCAAGATTTTAACTAATTTTGATCTACAAGTCACCCCAGTGCTTCCTAGAAAGTTTGGAGTCAATTGGCCTTTTGGTTCAGGAGAAGAAGCGAAAAATAGATTTTCAAGATGGCGGCCATGGCGGCCATCTTGGATTTCCGATCGGCATGATTTTAGCTATTTTTGATGTACAAGTCACCCCGATGCTTCCTACCAAGTATCGAGTCAATTTGCCCAGGGGTGTAGGAGTAGGCTTTTAAATCAATTGTTGACGTCGCATGACGGACGACGGACATTGACTGACCACAATAGTTCACCATGAGCACTTTGCGCTCAGGTGAGCTAACAAGTACAATTTACTACCGAATGTTTTGTCTAAAAATAGCTCAATGGGTGGCAAACAGTTTAGCCCCTGATGTGACACCGCATTTTGTAGCATCTCATGGGGGTTTACAATGTTTGCTCGGGACTGTCTGGCCAAATACATCCAGTAAAGTATGACCAATTTCAATATAATTTTGCAGGAGTGTTACTTTGATGATCCTCTACCAAGATTGTTCAAGCCATTTGGATTCGTCAAAAAACATGGCCGCCAGGGGGCGGGGCTTATTTTCCCTTTATATCTATATAGAAAACTTTAAAAATCTTCTTGTCAGAAACCACTGGACCGATTTCAATATAATTTTGCAGGAATGTTTGTTTGGTGATCCTGTACCAAGATTGTTCAAGCCATCTGGATTCATCAAAAAACATGGCTGCCAGGGGGCGGAGCTTATTTTTCCTACATGTATATATCTATATGGAAAACTTTTAAAAGCTTCTTGTCAGAAACACTGGGCCGATTTCAATATAATTTTACAGAAACGTTCCTTTAGTAATCCTCTACCAAGATTGTTCAAGCCATTTGGATTCCTCAAAAAACAGGGCCACCAGAGGGCGGGGCTTATTTTCCCTATGTATCTATACAGAAAAGTTTAAAAATCTTCTTGTCAGAAACCACTGGACCGATTTCAATATAACACGGCAGGAATGTTTCTTTTGTAACTTTCTACCAAGATTGTTCAAGCCGTCATGATACGTCAAAAACCATGGCCGCCAGGGGGGTGGGACTTTTTTTTTTTTAACTCACCTGACCTCTGCTCAGGATGAGCTATAGTGATCACTTTTCCTCCGTCCATTAACATTTTCAAATGACTTCTCCTCTGAAGCCGCTGAGCCAATTTTGCTCAGATTTCATGTGGAGCCTCCTTAGGGTGGGGGAACGAAAGATTGCTAAAATGGTCATGGTCCGTTGACCCAAGATGGCCTCCATGCACATATATGGTAAAAACCTTTAAAAATCTTCTCCATAACCGAGGATGCCTTGGGGCTGAATCTTTGCAAGAATCATCAGGGACAAGAGGTCTACCAAAGTTGTTATAAGATTTGTCGTACGTTGGCATTTGACCTTTTTACGGCAAGGTCAAGTTTGCTTCCCTATGCTTTTGTATGGGAAAAACCTTTAAAAATCTTCTTCTCCAAAACCGAGCATGCCTTGTGGCTGAATCTTTGCACATATCATCGGGAATGGGAGGGCTACCAAAGTTGCTAAAATAATGGTTGTACATTGACATTTGACCTTTTTGCGGTAAGGTCAATTTTGCTTCCTTATGCATTTATATGGGAAAAATGTTCAGAATTTCAAATAACATCTCCTCTGGAGCCTCTGGGCCAAATTTGCTCAAATTTCATATTGAGCCTCCTTAGGTTGGGGGAACAAAAGATTGCTAAAATGGTCGCAGTTCATTAACCAAGATGGCCGCCATGCCCATATATGGTAAAAACATTTAAAAATCTTCTTCTCCAGAACCGAGGATGCATTGGGGCTGAATCTTTGCATAATTCATCGGGGACGGAGGGTCTACCAAAGTTGCTAAAATTTGACCTTTTTACGGCAAGGTCGTTTGCTTCCCTATGCATTTATATGGGAAAAAAACATTTAAAAATGTTATTCTCCAAAATCGAGGATGGCATGTGGCTGAATGTTTGCATATATCATCGGGAACGGGCGGTCTACCAAGGTTGCTAAAATAATTGTCATACATTGACATTTAACCTTTTTACGGCGAGGTCAAGTTTGCTTCTGTATGCATTTGTATGGGCCCCATACATTTGTGTATGGAAAAAATGTTGATAATTTCAAATGACTTTTCCTCTGAAGCCTCCGGGCCAGTGTTGCTCAAATTTCATGCAGAGCCTCCTTGGGCAGGAGAATGAAAGATTGCTAAAATGGGCATGGTCCATTGATCAAAATGGCTGCCATGCCCATATAATGGTAAAAAAAAATTTACAAATCTTCTTCTCCATAACCAAATAAGCCCTGGGCCCTTATCTTTGCACAAATTATGGGGGACAGGAGAGCTACCAAAATTGCTAAAATGATGGTTCTATGTTGACGTTTGACCTTTTTACCTCCAAGGTCAAATTTGCTTCCCCATGCATTTGTATGGGCCATATACATTTATATTGAAAGTATTAAAGTGAATTGTAGATCAACAGTAGTTAAAATTGTTCTGATTGGAAATCTTAGATGGCCATCATCTTGTTTATATTTATTATATTTCTCTGCCACTGTGCTGTTTACATGTATAAAATCATGATTCTTCAGAATCCACTTAGCCAATTTCCACCAAATTTCACATTGATCCTACTGTTGAAATGTGATTGATGGTTTATTCAAATGATCATGCTCCATTGACTGTCAGGCCCATATATTCTTCTTCGAAACTAAGAACTGCTCAAATGATGATCTTTTCATTAGTTGTGATGATAGGATTGGAAAAATGTTGCATAACATCTGCATGTCTGCAGTGACTCAGGTGAGCGAGCCGTGGCCCGTGGGCCTCTTGTTTCCCTATATATCTATATAGAAAACTTTAAAAATCTTCATGTTAGAAAGCACTGGACCAATTTCTATATAACTAGGCAAAAATGTTTCCTTGGTGATCCTCTACCAAGATTGTCCAAGCCGTCATGATTTGTCAAAAAACATAGCAGCTAGGGGGCAGGGCTTATTTTCCCTATATATATAGAAAACTTTAAAAATCTTCTTGTCAGAAACCACTGGACCGATTTCATTAATACTTGGCAGAAATCTTTCCTTTTGACCCTTAACCAAGATTGTTCAAGTTATCATGATTTGTCAAAAAAACATTGCCGCCGGGTGGTGGGTGGGGAGGGAGGCTTAATTTCCCTATATATCTATATAGAAAAGTTTAAAAATCTTCTTGTCAGAAACCAATGGACCAATTTCAATATAGCTTGGCAGGAATGTTGCTTTGGTGACCTGCTACCAAGATTGTTCAAGTAGTCATGATTCGTCTAAAAAAAATTCTGCCAGGGGGTGGGGCTTATTTTCCCTATATATCTCTATAGAAAACTTTAAAAATCTTCTTGTCAGAAACCACTGGACCGATTTCATTATAACTTGGTAGAAATCTTTCCTTGTTGACCCTCTACCAAGATTGTTCAAGTTATCATGATTCGTCAAAAAACAATGGCCGCCACTGGGAGGGGCTTATTTTCCAAATATATCTATATAGAAAAGTTTAAAAATCTTCTTCTCAGAAACCAATGGACCGATTTCAATATAACTTGGCAGGAATGTTTCTTTGGTGACCCTCTACCAAGATTGTTCAAGCCGTTATGATTCATCAAAAAACATGGCGGCTAGGGGGCGGAGCATATTTTCCCTATATAGAAAACTTTAAAAATCTTCTCGTAAGAAACCGTTGGATTGAGTTCAATGTAACTTGACAGGAATGTGCTTTGGTGACCTTCTACTAAGATTGTGCCCTCATGATACGTCAAAAAACATGGCCTTCATGGGGCGGGGCTTATTTTCCGTATATATCTGTATAGAAAACTTTAAAATTCATCTTGTCAGAAACCACCTGACTGATTTTAATATTACTTGCCAGGAATGTTGCTTTGGTGACCCCCTATCAAGATTGTTCAAGCAATCATGATTCGTCAAAAAACATGGTTGCTAGGGGTGGGGCTTATTTTCCCTATATATCTAAATAGAAAACTTTAAAAATCTTCTTGTCAGAAACCACTGAACCGATTTCAATATAACTTGGCAGGATTTTTCCTTTGGTGACCCTCTACCAAGTTTGTTCAAGCTGTCATGATTTGTCAAAAAAC
Source organism: Anodontia alba (assembly GCA_964016985.1). Lineage (NCBI taxonomy): Eukaryota > Metazoa > Mollusca > Bivalvia > Lucinida > Lucinidae > Anodontia > Anodontia alba. Next base: position 65,097,254 of record OZ024826.1, on the reverse strand, counting down.
ATGGCCGTTAGGGGGTGGGGCTTAATTTCCCTATATATCTATATAAGACATTTTAAAAATCTATTTGTCAGAAACCACTGGACCAATTTCAATATAACAGCAGAATTGTTCCTTTGGTGATCCTCTTTCACTATTCAGTTCAAGCCATCATGATGGATGAAAAAAACATGGCCACTGGCGTGCAGGGTTATAAAATTTATACAAAAATTTTAGAGCAGTAAACTTGGCTGAAACTTCAACAGTAAGTATGCAAAGCTGTTTGCTCAGGTGAGCGATACAGGACCATCATGGTCCTCTTGCTTTTTTTTTTCCCCCATTGGACCTAGCATGCCAGAGAATGTGTCAGAGCCCCTTGTGGAAAAATATATGAGATCAAATTTCAGTCTCATTTAAGCTCTACAATCTAATATCATCAAATTTTACATTGCAGATGCATGGAAAACTAGAATGCGCAGTCGATGGTGGGCCATCACAAATCCCCATGCTGGTTGCTAATGTTGATAATGGCATGACGGACTGATGGACTTGCTCTCCCACATCCTTACTATGAGGGGAGGTCATGCAGCAAGTTTGGTTAAATTCCGCCCGGTGGTTTAAGAGGAGATAGCATGACGGACAGATGGACAAACGCCAGATGGATGAATGGAAAAATAATGTTGCTCTCGCACACCCTTACCATAAGGGGAAGTGATGTAGCAAGTTGTGTTGAATTCTGGCCAGTGGTTTAGGAGGAGATAGCGTGAGGGACAGATGAACGGAAAACAGATGCATTGAAAAGTAATGTTGCTCTCACACACCCTTACCATGAGCGGAAGTGATGTAGCAAGTTTGGTTGAATTCTGCCCACTGGTTCAGGAGGAGATAGCATGACAGACAGATGGGCCGACGACAGACGGATGGACGGACGGACCAACAGACGGACACACGGAAAAATAATTTAGCTCTCGCAAACCCCAACCTCATGGAAGAGATGTTCCAAGTTTGGTTGAATTCTGCCCAGTGGTTTAGGAGATAGCAACATTATTTTTCCGTATGTCCATCCATCTGTCTGTCACAGATGGATGGACATAGGAGAAAATGTTGCTCTCGCATACCCTTACCATGAGAGGAAGTGATGTAGCAAGTTTGGTTGAATTCTGCCCAGTGATTTAGGAGGAGACAGCAATGACAGACAGATGGACGGAAGACAGATGTACAGAAAAAAAAATGTTGCTCTCACACACCCTTACCATGAGGGGAAGTGATGTAACAAGTTTGAATGAATTCTGCCCAGTGGTTTAGGAGGAGATAGTGTGACAGACAAATGGATGGACAACGGACGCAGGGATGCGCAGAAAAATAATGCTGCTCTTGCACACCTTTACCATGAGGGGAAACGATGTAGCAAGTTTGGTAGAATTCCGCCGAGTGGTTTAGGAGGAGATAGCGTGACGGAAGGATGGAATGACGGACGGATGGAGGCATTAACAATATCCCCATCGCTTTTTTAAAAAAGCGTGGGGATAAAAATGTTCAAAAATAAAGTTGTGCCAGAATCAAAATGTTTGCATTTTCGTATGGAGGAACGACTTACAGAATCCAGAAAACCAGAGGCCCATATAGGCCACAAGACCACCTGTGAACTGCTGTAAAATCTAATATTTTGATCTTTTCTGCAAAGTTTAAGCTTTACCCTCCTTATAGTGTCGTAGACCAGAGGACCAATGTTCTTGTAGCTCACCTGAGACTATTTGTTTTGAACAAGCTTATGGTAACATATTTAAAGAATGAAACATATAGGTATGGTAGCCGGAAAAGTTTGAAAAACCTTTGATCTCTGTATCTTTGATCTCTGTATTCTACAGTAATTTGGTACGGAATTCAGTTTTAATTAATTTGGCAAAACAGAATTTTCACATAAATACAGCTTTGATAAAGTGACATACCAAATATCAAAGGCCTGTGCCTTCTAGTTTCACACAACAGACAGCACCACAAGACCAGATTTCGGAAAAAAGTCAGCATTCTGAAATGACCTAACAGTTTATTATTTTAACCCTGACATGCCAACAGTAATTGTTTTCTTGCATTTTAAACTGCTAATGTGGTAGATAAATTATTTTATAATACGCTCTCTCCCGAGCCTAGTGGTTTATACTAACTTATTGTGTACTTGCTGGCAGATTGAAGGAATATTAACGTGGAAGGAAAAGAACCCAGGGTTCATAGAACTTACTTTGGACACCTTTTACCTCTTTACCATACATATCCTTAAGTTATAACAAGTCCAAGTTACTACCTGTTGATGGGTCTAAAAAACTGCTGGAGTGGCAAACAGTGTAAACCATGATCAGATGCCATGTTATGCTGTGTCTGATCTGGGTCAACACTGTTTGCTCAAGCCTGTCTGTCCAAAAACTGAGGGGTAAGCGTGGTATATTATGGCATGTCTCACAGCATAGATTCAGATCAGTCTATGCATCCATGTTGCTGTACTCGCTGATCATAGGATCTGACCAAGAGCAACCAACCCTTTTTTGTTTATTTAAACAGTATTTTATTTGTATAATCCCTTACAGAAAATACATAAGAGAATGACCGGATTCCGATCGGAATGATTTTAGCTATTTTTGATCTACAAGTTGCCCACACACTTCCTCCCAAGTTTCAAGTCAGTTGGCATTTCGGTTCAGAAGAGATTTTCAAGATGGCAGCCATGGAGGCCATCTGGGATTTCCGATAGGAAAAATTTTAACTGTTTTTAGCTCACCTGTCACACAGTGACAAGGTGAGCTTTTGTGATCACATTTTGTCCGTCGTCCATCGTGCATGCGTGCCTGCATCCACCCGTGGGCACTGATGAATGTTTACTTGTGTCATATCATCATAATCGGATTTTTGATTAACGTGCAGGTACAGGGGCAACATCCACACCAGTAGGCCCCCCTTCCACATAGCTGGTTTGCTGCACACATGGCAGATCTCACACCAGATCTCCAGGTATGTCTATCATGAGGGTTGATGGCCGAGAGCTTCCACTCTCTGCAATCCCTCTCTGTCAGCTGTTTCCATGTCATCTTGGGCCTCCTAGGCCCATGCTTTCCATCAACCTGTATGTCAAAGGCTGTCTTGACTGCACCATTGGAGCGTTCCACATGTCCATACCATCGGAGTCTTCTCTCCTTCAGAATGAGGTCCAGATCAATGCCAAGCCACACAAGTAGCTCATTGGTGACAATGTCTTGCGGTCTGACATTGCAGATCTGTCTGATCATTGCCCTGTCATTTCGCTGCAGACGCTGGAGGTTTGGCTTTGTCAATGGCCAAGTCTCGCTGGCATGGAGCATTGCGCTCTGCACACAATAGCTGTACACACGGCCACATGTTTTGAAAGAGAGGTGGCGTGAAGAGAGAACTGGTAGCAGATCCTAGAACTTCTTCCAGGCGGTTTGTCACACGTGTTGCGGTTGAAAGTTCACAGCCACCTGCTGCTGAGAGCATGTCTCCTAGGTAGCAAAAGGAAGCTACCACCTCAAGCTTGTCAGGTCCGACCTGGACTGCCTTCTGTGGTCTGCCATCCAAGGGGCGTGCAGTTCCCTGGCACCGTGTACATCTGTAGTCAGGGTCTTTTTTCAAGTGCATTTCTTGTGCACCCAGTGCTTGCAGCCATTGCAGAAGATGCTGTTGCTGCCCACTCCATTGCGACAGACGGCGCATGGAAACTCGCCTGAACTCTGCAGGAGGTCCAGTCCAGTACCGCAGATCATAATCTTTGTCTTTCCTGCATTTACTCTCAGTCCTTTCTTCTCCGTTGCTTCTTTCCATGTCAAGAGCCTCCTGACACATTCCTCAAGCGATGTGTGTTCTAAAATTATAGACACTTCAGTGAATTTCAATGGGATTTATTCCGTAGACACACAAGCCGACTGATTTCCATGCATCTGTCCGTAAACAATTTCTTCAAACGACATCTCCTCCTAAACCACTGATTGGCTTTTAACCAAACGTCACAGAAATGATCCTTGGTTGGTCCTCTTTCAAAGATGTTCAAATGGTTCCAGTCCATTGCACATCTAGGTCACAAGAGCTAACAAGAGGGCCATGATGGCCCTGTAACGCTCACCTGAGCAACATAGCACTTTGAGAGCCTGATCTAGAACTGATCAAGGCAAACATTCTGATCAAAGTTCAAAATGATTATAACATAGTTTTCTGCTGATTTGGCCCGGTGACCTAGTTTCTGATACCAAGTGACCCAGTTTTGAACTTGACCTAGAACTCATCAAGACAAACATTTTGTGCAAGATTCATGATGATTGCTTGAAAAATGTGACCACTAGAGTGATAACAAGATTTTACGCTAATTTGGCCAGGTGACCTAGTTTTTGACCCCAGGTGTTCCAGTTTCGAACTTGACCTAGAAATCATCAAGACAAACATTTTGAGCAAGATTCATGATGATGGTTTCAAAAATGTGACCGCTAGAGTGTTAACAAGGTTTTCTGCTGATTTGGCCCGGTGACCTAGTTTTTGACCCCAAGTGACCCAGTTTCAAATATATCCTAGAACTCATCAAGACAAACATTTTGAGCAAGATTCCTGATAATTGCTTCAAAAATGTGACCGCTAGAGTGTAAACAAGGTTAACTGCTGGTTTGGCCTGGTGACCTAGTTTTTGACACCACGTGCCCCAGTTTCGAACCTGAACTAGAAATCATCAAGACAAACATTTTGAGCAAGATTCATGATTATTGCTTCAAAAATGTGACCGCTAGAGTGTTAACAAGGTTTTCTGCTGATTTGGCCCGGTGACCTAGTTTTTGACTCCAAGTGACCCAGTTTCAAACTCAACCTATAAATCATCAAGAAAAAAATTTTGAGCAAGATTCATGATGATTGCTTCAAAAATGTGACCACTAGAGTGTTAACAAGGTTTTCTGCTGATCTGGCCAGCTGACCTAGTTTTTGACCCCAAGTGGCCCAGTTTCGAACTTGACCTAGAAATCATCAAGAAAAAAATTTTGAGCAAGATTCATGATGATTGCTTCAAAAATGTGACCACTAGAGTGTTAACAAGGTTTTCTGCTGATCTGGCCCCATGACCTAGTTTTTGACCCCAGGTGACCCAGTTTCAAACTTGACCTAGAATTCATCAAGACAAACATAATGAGCAAGATTCATGATGATTGCTTCAAAAATGTGACTGCTGGAGTGTTAACAAGGTTTTCTGCTGATCTGGCCAGGTGACCTAGTTTTTGACTCCAGGTGACCCAGTTTTGAACTTGACCTAGAAATCATCAAGACAAATATATTGAGCAAGATTCATGATGATTGCTTCAAAAATGTGACCGCTAGAGTGTTAACAAGGTTTTCTGCTGATCTGGCCCGGTGACCTAGTTTTTGACGCCAAGTGACCCAGTTTCAAACTTGACCTAGATTTAATAGAGGCAAACATTTTGAGCAAGTTTCATCAAGATTGGGTCAAAACTATGACCTGTAGAGTGTTAACAAGTTTTTCCTTTGATTTGACCTGGTGACCTAGTTTTTGAACCCAAGTAACCCAGTATCGAACTTGACGTAGATTTCACAGAGGCAAACATTCTGACCAAGTTTCATCAAGATTGGGTCAAAACTGTGACCTCTAGAGTGTTAACAAACTAATTGTTGACGACGAACGACGGACGACGGACATAGGGTGATGACAATAGCTCACCCTGAGCTTTTGCTCAGGTGAGCTAAAAATAGATTTTTTAACTGAAAACTTGAAATCTTCTTGTCTGAAACCAGAAGGCCCAGGTCTTTGGTATGTAGCTTCATCTAGTGGACCTCTAGTAAAGTTGTTCAAATTATAGCCCTGGGGTCAAAATCAGCTCCGCGCCGGGGGTCACTTGTTTTACATAGACCCATATAGGGATAAACTCTAAAAATCTTCTCTGAAAGCTCAGGCCTTTGATATTTGATACATAGCTTCACCTAGTGGACCTCTACCAAGATCACTCAAGTTATTACCCTAGGGCCAAAAATGGCCTGCCCTGGGGTCGACATGTTTACATAGACTTATATAGAGAAACCTCCAAAATCTTCTTATCTGAAACCAGAAGGCCCGGGCCTTTGATACTTGGTACACACCTTCACCCAGTAGACCTCTGCCAAGATTGTTCAAATTATAGCCCTGGGGCCAAAAATGGCTTATATAGGAAAAAAAAACTTAAAAAATCTTCTTGCCTGAAAGTGCAAGGCCTAGGCCTTTGGTATCTGACATTGCCTAAAGGTCCTCTGACAAGAGTGTTCAAATTATGACCCTGGGGTGAAAAGAGGCCCCACCCGGGGGAGCAGGGAGGGGCTACATCACTTGTTTTACAAAGAACAAAAGGCCACTGGCAATGATTAGGCCTAGGGCTATCAAGCAAATAGGGAGGATGGACCTGAAGAGTAGATGGCCTTTAAGTCAAAGGTCAAGGTCACCATGACTTTCAGTACCAAAGAGGCTTATAATTCTGCAATGCTTATGGTTAGGACCCTCAAACTTAGCAGCAGGTGGGGCGAATGGACTTTTTTTTGGGTCCCAAAAGGGACCCACGTAGACAAACAATTCTGTATGTACATCTAGGCGGCTTCCTCGGGCGTGCAGCTCTTCCTGAGGCCCGAGCCCCTGCGGCCCCCAAGTGAGCATAGTGAGAGCCCCTGCAGACAGCCCCACCCTCGCCGGCCTTGGGGCTCTTACTTTAGCGCATTTTTGTCAGGGCTGCCGATGTTTCGACTACCTTTGAGACCAGCTCCTTGCGAAACGAACCTCCTATTTAGCCATTAGGGTGCGGTTGGCATACCCACGAAGATGAAAGGTCATAATCAATGTGCGTGGTTAAAAGTGGGCGAGCCAGATATCTGCGGGAAAAGTTGTTGCAAGGTTCACCTGGTCAAACTTCACAAAGGCCACCCAGTTCCCGTTCCCTGTAAGTCTTGCGGGAGGGGGGTTCAGAGCGAGATACATCGCTGCCAGAAGTGCGGGAGAGAAAGGGTTCGCCAGCACCATATAGGGCTGGAGAAGAAAACCAGAATACAGTTCGATTTGGTGCTAGATCAGCTTATTGTGGAACTAACTCCTATTTAGACAATAAGTTGCAACAAGAGGGCCATGATGGCCCTGTAAAGCTCACCTGAGCAACATAGCACTTTGAGAACCTGATCTAGAACTGATCAAGGATAACATTCTGATCAAAGTCAAAATGATTATATTAACAAGTAAGACAATGTAGCATGTCTAATGGACTGTGAAATAAAGGTCAAGGTCAAATATGGATGACTGCACTCAAGAGGCCATGCTAAGATGTATGCATGTACTAAGTATCACTGGCTGTAGGAGCAATAGTTACTGAGAAACACAAACACTTCACAAGTACCAAATACCACTCTGTAGGACCAATAATTACTGAGAAACTGACCTAAACAGAAAAACTTAAGAAAGTCACTGGATAGAAAAATATACATCACCTTGAAATCATCAAGACAAACATTTTGAGCAAGATTCATGATGATCACTTCAAAAATGTGACCACTAGAGTGTTAACAAGGTTTTCTGCTGATTTGGCCAGGTGACCTAGTTTTTGACCTCAAGTGACCCAGTTTCAAACTTGATCACTTCAAAAATGTGACCTCTAGGGCATCAACAAGTTTTTCCTTTGATCTGGCCTGGTGACCTAGTTTATGATATCAAGTGACCCAGTTTTAAACTAGACTTAGAAATCATCAAGACAAACATTTTGAGCAATATTTATGATGATTATTTCAAAAATGTGACCTCTGGAGTGTAAATAGTTTTCTGCTGATTTGGCCTGGTGACCTAGTTTTTGACCCCATGTGACCAAGTTTCGAACTTGACCTAGAAATCATCAAGAAAAACATTTTGAGCAAGATTCATGATGATTGCTTCAAAAATGTGACCGCTAGAGTGTTAACAAGGTTTTCTGCTGATTTGGCCAGGTGACCTAGTTTTTGACCCCAAGTGACCCAGTTTCAAACTTGACCTAGAAATCATTAAGACAAACATGTTGAGCAAGATTCATGATGATTGCTTCAAAAATGTGACCACTAGAGTGTTAACAAGGTTTTCTGCTGATTTGGCCAGGTGACCTAGTTTTTGATCCCAGGTGACCCAGTTTCAAACTTGACCTAACAATCATCAAAACAAACATTTTGAGCAAGTTTCATGATGACTGCTTCAAAAATGTGACCGTTACAGTGTTAACAAGGTTTTCTGCTGGTTTAGCCTGGTGACCTATTTTTTTACCCCAACTGACCCAGTTTCGAACTTGACCTAAAAATCGCCAAGACAAACATTTTGAGCAAGAGTCATGATAATTGCTTGAAAAATGTGACCGCTAGAGTGATAACAAGATTTTCCGCTGATTTGCCCAGGTGACCTAGTTTTTGATCCCACGTGACCCAGTTTCGAACCTGATCTAGAAATCATCAGGACAAACATTTTGAGCAAGATCCATGATGATTGCTCCAAAAATTTGACCGCTAGAGTGTTAACAAGGTTTTCTGCTGATTTGGGCCTGTGACCTAGTTTTTGACCTCACGTGACCCAGTTTCAAACATATCCTAGAACTCATCAAGACAAAGATTTTGAGCAAGATTCATGATGATTGCTTGAAAAATATGACCGCTAGAGTGTTAACAAGGTTTTCTACTGGTTTGGCCTGGTGACCTAGTTTTTGACCCCATGTGACCCAGTTTCAAACCTGACCCAGAAATCAACAAGACAAACATTTTGAGCAAGATTCATGATGATTGCTTCAAAAATGTGACTGCTAGAGTGTTAACAAGGTTTTCTGCTGATTTGGCCCAGTGACCTAGTTTTTGACTCCAAGTGACCCAGTTTCGAACTTGACCTAGAAATCATCAAGACAAACGTTTTGAGCAAGATTCATGATGATTGCTTCAAAAATGTGACTGCTAGAGAGTTAACAAGGTTTTCTGCTGATTTGGCCCGGTGACCTAGTTTTTGATCCCAAGTGACCCAGTTTCAAACTTGACCTAGAACTCATCAAGACAAATATATTGAGCAAGATTCATGATGATTGCTTCAAAAATGTGACTGCTAGAGTGTTAACAAGGTTTTCTGCTGATCTGGCCCTGTGACCTAGTTTTTGACCCCAAGTGACCCAGTTTCGAACTTGACCTAGATTTAATAGAGGCCAACATTTTGAGCAAGTTTCATCAAGATTGGGTCAAAACTTTGACCTCTAGAGTGTTAACAATTTTTTCCTTTGATTTGACCTGGTGACCTAGTTTTTGACCCCAAGTAACCCAGTATCGAACTTGACGTAGATTTCATAGAGGCAAACATTCTGACCAAGTTTCATCAAGATTGGGTCAAAACTGTGACCTCTAGAGTGTTAACAAACTAATTGTTGACGACGAACAACGGACGACGGACGCTGGACGACGACGGACGACGGACAGAGGGTGATGACAATAGCTCACCCTGAGCTTTTGCTCAGGTGAGCTAATAAAAAAAAGTTGCGATATATATACCCCGTCCTGAGCTCAGCTTATTGCGGAACGAACTCCTATTTAGACAATAAGTTGCAGTAGGTATACCCCATCTAACACATGGCTACTATTACTATGGATGACCTGATCGAAGAAATGCTCGCAGAGTACGAGCCAAGGTTCATCCTCGATGAACCCATTCAAGAAGCTGAGGAAAGACTATTCCCCCGGCCACTTCGACCACAGTGGCCATTTACCGACCTGGATGAACGTGTCCCCCACCCAGTAAGACTCCCGGCTTACGAACCGTGGGTCGATACTTAACGACGCCAAAGACAAATTCGAGGTAGATGGTGCCGCCGCAATCTTCTCTACATGGAGGGTTGAACGAGAAGACCCGCTGGACATCGGCGACGTCGAGATCACCGAAGGCATGCATGCCAGAGCCGGCAGGTTGGCACTGGACGCTCGAATGGCCGATGTCAGGGCTACCCAACTTCTGGCGGCTCTCCCAGGGGGCACGGAGCTTCTCCTGAGAATCAAGTTTCTCCGGGAGAAAGCTGAAGATGATTGGGTCCTTGAAGACAAGTTTGATCCAGTCCGGGCTGAGCGAAAGAAGGGCCAAGAGGTCGTAGAGGTCTCTCGGGACACAAAGCCTGGCGTGTTGACTGGAATTGACAGTGTGTTCTATCAGAACGCCTACCCCATCACTGCAGTTGTCTACGGCCTCTACCCCATCAGGGATCCAGATCCTGCCAACCTAGCTCTGTTAAGAGATGGTGACCTCATCTGTGTGGCTCAGAGGATGGTCGAGCACTTTGAGGGCGCTTTGAGAGGCCAGGGACTTACACCCACACGGCGACATAAGATCCAGGAGTGGGAAGAGAAAGTCCACGAAACCGGCGCCACGGTCGAGAAGATCCTCAAAAGAGCGATCATCCTGAGGGACATTGCTGGTGAGGACATCTTAAACAGTGGCAAATATGGTAGAGGTGGGAATGGCGACCATAGATCCATAGAACTCATCTGCCACAACGGCCACGCCTGGCCCAAAGACCTCCACTTCCCCAAGAGTAGAGAGGTCCACATCTACGAGGGCAACATCTGGCACACCATCCGGGAAGTCACCCAGGGCGAGCCATTAGCGGCCTGGCTCCTGGGCCGTCAAGACCGACAGCTCTCTGTCGACCAGTTCGTGCTCCAGGACGGCCACACCTACAGGACATGAGAGGTCCACGAAAGACTTAAAGCGATCTGCGCCAAACTGGGCAACCCTGAACTTGCTGAGAGAGCCTTCGGCGAAAGCCACGCGGCTAGCATTATGGCAAAGGAAAGGAACAGCTGGAAGCCAACCCCTGCCAACCTCCTCCCAGACATCGAGAAGGCCTGCGTGGAGCATGGTCACGGCGGCCTCTGGAACTCGATGGGTTATGACACAAGGGAAGTCACTTCTTTCGACATGAAGGCCTGCTATCCGGCATCCTTCCAGGGTATGGGTGAAGCCAAACCCTATTTCGAGCAGTTCAGGCATCCGACTCACCGCTTGACCCGCATGGCAATTAATGGCCCTCTCCCCAAAGACATAGGCACAGGCTTCGCCGAGGTTCAAGAATGGGAGTTTGAGGCTTAGTAACCTGCCATCCGGTCATCCCTGCCTGGTTTGGAAGGCATTTTTCCGAAGGCGGTTGGGCCCCGACACAGCTCCTTGCCTTCCTGGCAGGGTCTGGCCTGCTGAGGTCTCTCAAAGTCGGGGAGGCGATCATCTCCTTCGAGAAGCAGACTGAGGTTTGGTTGCACGAAAGCAGGGACCAGGCCTGCTCCGTCATCGGCAAATTCACTTAGGGCAGCAAGGCAGATGTAAAAAGGCTCACAAGGAGGTTGGTGACCCACCGCAGCGAGCTCGACTACCTTGTCCGGGACACCCGCCTCTTGGGCACTTTGGTAGGAGCACCAATGGAGTGCGAGCTTGGTCACATCCTCACTTACTACGATGGTTCCCAGCCCCAGTTCGCCCACCTGAGGGCAAGCATGCTGGTCTATGCCCACATCAACCTCCTCCCTATGCTTTCAAGGTTTGAACCCGATGAGGCTGTCCGCGTGGCAACCGATTCCATCTATGTAAAGAAAACGGCGCTCTGCACACTCAAGGGGGTCGGGGCCTACAAGCCTCATGAAGTGCACCCAAAAGGGCATTGCCGCATATGTCTCACCTACCACGACAAGGCGACCCCGAGGCCACCACGAAATGGGATTGTCCCAGCCCAGTGGCGTGACAAGGGCGAGATCCTCTACATGCCGATGGAACAGGCAGCCTACCTCGCCAAGCCTGACTACAAAGCAACAAAAAGGGACCTCACTCCCAGCGCCGCGCCGCACCACAACGATCCCCTGACCCGACATCAGCTGAGCAATCGAGCTCTTCCGTACCAGAAACCCCCTCGTCTTCACCCAGACCCATCGCCTGGCCAAAGAGATGCGGGCCAGGGGCGTCCAGGCCCAGACCTATCACAGCTTCTTCCGCTGGAGCGGCCAAATGGACCGGATGCCTGAAAGGATGGGACAGAAATTCGTTCCCTGTGTGATCATCTGGGACGAGGTCTGCACAGTGCCCCACCCCACTCTGGAAACCTTCCTCGACTGGCTCGAGGGTCGGGGCGTCCAGGTCATCTGCTGTGGCGACCAGAGGCAGCTGCCCCCAATCGCCGGAGAAATGCCACACGACTGGCTCCACGGGCATGCCACCTATTACGAAGAGGTCAAGGTAGACCCCCTTCTCAAGGCCCTCAAGAAGCGAATCCGCCTTCAGCCCAACAGGGTCCAGTGCCGAGAGGTATGAAAGGCGCTTCCTGGTTGCCTCGGGTGGGAGCGCTTCGTGGAGGCCTGGAAGCCATGTGATCTCATCTTGACTTCGAGGCAGAAGGTTCGCGACCGGGCCCAGAGGCTGCTGTTTGAGCGCCATGAGAAGTGTTTCCCGGACACCCCCGTACCTCTGCTATACTGCCCCAAAGACACTCAGCGGCAAAACATCATGGTCTCCATCCCTGGGCCCTTGCTGGATGGCAGGCCAGACAAGCAAGAACTAGTCCTGAACGACGTCGTCGAGGTGCCCTTGAAATATGCCCGCGAGGTCCTCGATGGCAAGTGGGGCCAGGACTGGGCTCTTGGCTATGCCCTCACTGTTCACTCGAGCCAGGGTCTCAGTTGCCGACCCCCAGAAAGTCTGGATCATAGACGACTTTCTCCAGTGGTCCAACCTGGCTTATCTTGCAGTCTCACGGGTGGAGTATCTCAGCCAGCTCGAGCGGGTAGTATGCCCTCCGGAGGAGGGCTCTGAGGGTGCACGCACTCACCGAGCAGCAGCTCCGCAAGACCATCATAAAAAAGCTGGTGGCCTATAAGCGACAGGACCAAGCCAAGGGGCTCAGGTTTAGCCTGAAGGCTGATCACATCCTAGCACTGAAGGAGGCCCAGAACAATCGCTGTGCCGCATGCAACATCGAGCTCCTATGGGAATACCAGCCAAAGGACACCCAGCAGTTCAGTGTCGACCGGTTCGACAACTCCGTGGGCCACATCCACGATAACGTCAGGCTGACCTGTCTCGAGTGCAACCGAAAGAGAGGAGCAGCAGCACTAAGTGTTTGAGAACCCATCCGGAGGAAGCTGAGTGTCGGGCTGCACTAAGAGGAGTTCCTCCCTGACAAAACCACGCGGCGGCCCATCCTGCAAGTAATACAACACGGGCTCATCGGGCTTGGTCACCGTGGCCAAGCAGTCATCGATTATAAAAAGTGTTGGCTCGCCCTTAAACACCAGGTAGAAGGCCCGCAGGTAATCATGATGGCGCTCACCGGGGTCCAGAACGTAGACCTCAGGGTCCGTCCAGAGCCAGGGGCACTGCTTGCAGGTCTTGTTGTGCTCTATGGTGGGGCACAGGACCACGATGTGTCGAAAGAACCCCCGGTAGGGGCCTTCTCCCAGCAGAGACAGGATGAAAACTTTTTTTTCCGCATCCCGTCTGCCCGCAGACAATTGCCGAATGGGCGCCCTTTGGCAGAAGATGATTAATAAACAGCTGAGACGAACCGGCCATCTTCGAGGTTCAGCTGGCCGTCCATGATGATGTAGAGATAGATGTTCAAAGCGCCGGCCGCCTCTGCCGTCTTAGTCAACTGGATGGTCACTCCTTCGCTCGCATTCTCTATGCGGCGGCCACTGCCATGTAGCCGGTCATCATCGGTTGTCCTGAGGTCAAGCCACAGAGTGAACTTGGAGGTCAAGAACTCCAGAAGAGAGATGTCAGCGAGACCAAGGTCTTTCGCCACCACTGCCACCTTGGGGTGGCGTTTCCTGCCGGGTGCAAATAACTTCCTCACCTCGTCCCACATCTGATAGGCATGCATCCCCTGACTAAAGAGCTGGTTGGGGATCCCCTCAATCGTGACCTCAACCTTTGTTATTTTCGGGTTATAGAAGGACTCTGTGTTGCCAGCGAAGGGCTGTTGCGCGTTAACGTCCTCAAAGAGCATCAAGACCCCCTTCATGCTGCAGGCGGGCACTTTGAGGTTAATCTTCCAGAGGGAGTCGCTCTTGTCTCTGCTTATTTTTCGGTGCCTCAGAATCTTGTCATAGAGGATCGCGAGGCGGCCGTTGTACTGATTGGCGATCATGCGAGCCAGCTCTGGCTGCGTGACAATCTCATACTCTAGACTGATGTTTTCAATGTCGTATCAGGCGTCGGCATCGCCTGTGGCCTGAACTGCGTGGCTGTAGTCGTTGAAGGTAAGTTCGTACTCAAGCCGGTCTCCAAGCGCGCTTTGGTAGAACGGCATGTGGCCCTCGAGCAGCTCGAAATCGAGTGGGATGTAGAAGCGGTTGCCGAAGGCATCGGCGATGGCCTTGTCGGCTGCCACTGTCTCATCTTTGTTTCCAGCATCAATGCGAATTCGCGTTGTGTTTTGGTTACCAGACGTATCGATGCCTTGGTATTGGTCATTTTTCCTCTCCAAGGCCGTCTTCCAGAGATTGCCGTAACAGTTGAAGATGTCACTATCATCAACGGACATCACCTCGTTGCCGGAGATCTTCATCACAGTCTTCTTCACGATGGCGTGGCCCAGGTTCTGAACCATGGTCCAGCTAGTTCACATCTTCACTATTCAGCGTGATTCTGAAGGCCAGGCGGGAGGTCCCTGGAACGATCACGTTGTGCGCGCCGAGGTTCGGGAATCGAACCAGCAGCTGTTGATTCTGATCAATCGTGCTCAGGTTATTGGTTATCACGACAGACTGCCGCATGCCTTTGACCCCCAGGGGCTCGCGGAGGCATCTGTAAGGATAAAGCTTGAGTCCGAATTTGCTCGAAGCCATGGTGTATTTGAAGCCACGCAACAACCTTCAAATTAGCATCCACTGTCAACGCCGCGAAAGATAACGTCACTTTCGAGAACCCACGTTCGACCCTGACGGGCCTGGAGAAGACGATGATTTTGACCTCCCCGACCCCACTATGGAGCCACCGCCTGACGTCCAGCGGCAGCTCAATATGTCTGGCGACAATTTGCAGAACTTGCAGGAGGAGTTAAGAGAGGCGGAACTTGAGGCCCCAGAAGAAGCGCCTCGTTGACAGTTTCTACAATGAAGTAAGCCGCACCTATGGGCCAAGGGGAGGATCGACTATACACAGTTCGGGATCGACCCCGACGGTAAGACACTTTACTGAACACCTGAAGACAAGAAGATCTCCGTTGCTGCGACAAGGGGAAAATTCCGGTTTCTGGGTCTAGACACGCTGGCCCGAAGATACGAGACTGGTGGCACCTATGGACTGCGGAGATCGCTGGGGCTCCCTGATTACAGATCGGGGGCATCGCAGGGGCTCGGCAGAGAGGTCGTGGAGACACTCCAGAGTGCAGAGGAAACCCGCCCGAAAAACATTGAGGCAATCGAGCTGAAGGATCTCTCCGGCGTGGCTGATACCACAAGTTAAAGCGTAGAAGACGTTGAGGCCGCATTGAATACCATTAATGATCCGCAAATTGATGTCGCGTGGGTCACACAGGCCAGAAGAGAACTGGCCTGAGTTGGGGAGGCAATGACGAGATCGAGGGATGAGCTCGCTAACAACCTTGCGAAGCTAAGCACCATCGACGACCGGAAATCCAAAGTCGAAAAGCACTAGGCCAGGGAAGGCCAAAAACTGACCGGAACGGACGACACCGAAATTCAACAAGATATTCGAGACCGAATGGAGAAGCTTAAAGGCGAGCTCTCCGACATCGAGCTTGAAAGGCAGGCGAGGCTCGAAGCCCTCTCCACGAATAGAGCAGCTCTCCGGTCGCAGATCAACAGAATTCGTGAGACCATCAGGCGGCTCCTCCATGAAGACAAGACGCTGGCTGAGCGAATTCAAACTCTCTTCCGCGAACAGGGGATAACGATCGCGAGCATCCTTACAGCAATTGGCATGGCGATAAGCACTCTCATCCTTGCTGTCTCTGGCGGAGGAGCGGGGGGCACCCCATCACCGGCTCCAAAGCCATCCGACAAGGACGGGGTCAAGGAGTGGGTAAAAAAGCACCTATAGGCCCTTGGGCATGCCCTGGCCAAATTGGCCGGTAAGGCCCCTGCGGCCCTGCCCGGCATCATCGGGTCAATCATCTCTTGGCTCCTGAGCACGTTAGGGAAGGCCGCGACTTGGCTCGCTGACAATGTGTGGGCCTTGGTCATCGGCGCGGGGGCACTTCTCGTAGCCGCAAGGGACTGGCTAGCGAGACCAACCAAAGCGCCACTAGGCCAACCCTGACCCCTGCGGCTATAAGAGCCGCCTTTTTGTCTTCCACACCCGCTTGCGTGAAGCCTTCAGATTTATCAGGAATGAACATCGTCTACGCCCCTGATATATCCTGGTTATGGTGGATGGCGTCCATCGGATGGAAGAAGGGGCCATCGGAATAGTGCGCATGCCGGTAGGCACCCGACGGCTCCATATACGTGCTCCAAGATCCGAGGCCTTGGCACCCGTGGTCTAGCTTTTGCCTCCAATCTGTATCAGGCAAAACTCCGAACTCGGTGCAGCCGCTTGTAGGCCCTGGCGTCGTAGGCATTCTGATACCAAGAATGAGATTGGTCTCCAGGAAGGGCGACTTTTAGCTCCACAAGCAGACGCCTCGTTGCATAGTAAACATTGAAGCGATACAGATTCACAAGGAGGGGGTCTTTAGCTTGGAGATGGTCATCAGCAGAGACCTCGCAGCCAGCAGTCACGCACCAAACCGGGAAGTTCAGTTGGCACTGCCACCAGGCCATCGGAGCATGTTGCCAGTTGCCCTACACCTTGTTTCCCATATTGATGTCTCCAGTGAGCGGGGGGTTTTGATAGTCGGCGAAGATGTCTGGGAAAGAGGCCTGAAAGTCACCCCCCTCGTCATCAACCATAATCTTCTGGCTGGCCAGAGACGCCTGCTTCTCTTTGAAATGGCCCCCCGCCCAATATGTTGCAGAGCTTTTGAATGAGTAGGCCCTCTTGTCCATCACTATGTACGTCACACTCACCGACATTCAAAATGGGGAACCGGTCTCTGTTCCCGGCACTGCGTGTGGGGGGCTGGAGGTCGCTCTCTGTGAGCTCACGTATTACCACCGCTGGTTCAATATCAGCGCCGAGTTAAGGGATGGCATCTATGATGGGCACACCGTGTTGGGCATACCCAAAGAGTACTATAACGTCTGTGAGCTGGACAAAGAGGCGTTTCAGCCTTTGGGTGCTGAACTCAGTTTGCATGCCCCAACCGGCCGCCTGCAGATTTCCTAAAAAAAACGCCTGGTGCTGAATCGCGAGCTGGCCGACCTCCTAGGGTTCTCTCGAGAGATGTTTGAGCCCGGCCAGAGCCACATTGCAGACAAGCCTCATCGTCTGTTCACCCATCGGGAGATCTACGTGCATCTTGTCAGTATGTCGGAGAACCTCCACAACGGTTGCCCCTCCACACTGCTGAAATCCATCCCCGTCGAGAACGAAAGGTGCGGGGGTGGCCGGACACATTCCCCGCCTTGCAGTACAAACAGCTGGCATCGGGGCCTCTTTCCCAGCTGATGCTCACGATGTTAGACACGGGCGGCAGAAAGTTAGGTTTTGACTTTTTGAGTGCAGTCCTACACATAAGAAGAAATGGGTGACGTGGGGCGCCCAGGGAGCGCCAGGAAATGCCCTGGGGTGGCTTTAGCCGATCTCGGGGATACCGAGGGGTTCAAAAAGGGTGGGGAAGAGGGCCAGCTGTACGCTTTCGAGCTGTCCGACGGGGTGTACAAACGAAAAAAAAGGTCACCGCCCAAGAGGGAGGTGGGGCGCAGAAGCTCGGGGAGTTGAGCGACATCGATGTTTCATATGCCGTCCCCAGACGGCTCCACCAGCTGGCGTTTACTGGGAGCAGGTGAGTTGCTTTCGCGGACTCCGTTCAAGAAGTGGGCTGGATGATCGACATTCAAATCTCCTCTCCCTACGTCGCAACGGGGCAGCATCACAAGGTTCGAAAGGTGACGAATAGCGGTACCCGGCTGTGTTCCTATGTTCTTGAGACCAAAAGCATGGTCATTTCCAAGCAGTACACGCTGAAAACGAGCAACAGCCGGGAGGGAATTCTAAAAATGGTATCCGAGTTCTCTCCAGCGGGACCCATCGGCGCGGGAATACCTACATCAACAATCCTTCTCGAGGTGATCCTCGGAGACCCGCCCGACGACTTCGTCGAAGTTTTGCCCGGCTTCAAGCTCGTGGACCAGCGTGCATGCACAAAAAGAACTTGGGACCTTCATCAGAGCTCAGGAGCAACCTGTGGTGCGCTTTACCTTGGGGGAATCCAGCACGAAGCTGAGCACCGCTTTCTGGATATTAGCAAGATTCATGTTTTTTTTTTATTGATTGTGTTGGGGTTTAACGACATGTCAACCCTTGTGGGTCATTTTGTGTCGTCTCCCAGAGAAAGGGAGAAGAGTGATAGAAGAGATAGTCGAAGAGATGAAAGAGAGGAACAGGGAAGAAAGAGGAACAGGAATGAAAGCGAAGAAACAGAAGAAATAAAAACATTCCCCCTCTACCCTTACCTGCTACAAGGATAGCAGGCCTTGCCCAACTGTAAGCCAATATCAGTTGGCCCCGTCGAGCTCAAAAGGCTGAGGTTCACGCCCGCAGACCTCACCCCAGACCAAAGCTCGGTGGTCCTCGGTGCATTTGAACTTGTCCGACAGTGATGATAGTTCAGCACGATGGGACTTTACCCACCACTTGAGACGACTGGAGACAATCACCGACTTCAGCACGTGGCCGAGGTCAGATCCCGCCTGGAAAAGGAACAGGACTTCAGAGCATCGCTGTATAAGAAATACCGGCGGGGGGCTAATGTCGTAGACGGACTCGACACCGGGCTTTCGGTAGCCGGGGCAGCCATGGCTGCCACGGGTGTCGGGCTGTTGACGACGATAATCACTGCGCCTGTCGCAATTGGCTTACAGGCCAGAGCGATTGCCTGTGGGTTGCTCCGAGCCTGCGGGAGGTTCATTTGTCGGAGGCTCGAAGCCAAAGCCAGGAAACATGACCAAATCTGGGTCCTGGCCGTCTCAAAGCTAAACTCAATCGCTGACAGGATCTCGGCCGCGCTGACGACGATAAGATCTCCGAGGAAGAGTTTCCCCTGATTCTCTCTGAGGTCGACAAGTACGACCAAATGAAGGCTGAGATTCGCCGTGGGCGTCAGAAAGAGGGTGGGGGTCTGTCCGAGAACGAAAAAAAGCAGCTCATGAACCTCATGAGAGATGAGGCGATGCTAACAGCCCGTACCAAGCTCTTGAGAGAGCTCAGAGCTGCTGGAAACAGTGGCACCTCTCGATAAATATATCTTGTTCGCGGCTTAAAAAAAAAGAGCGCAGGCTGGTTAGGACGCTTTGAGCTGGTTCAATCCCAAACCCACCTTTGATCACACCCTCGCTTACTACAATGGTTCCCCCTCCCCCCTGTTCACCCAGTTTTACACACACTGACATCAACCTTCTCGTCTGGTAAACGGTAATATTATCAAAGGTAGACAACCACGTCTGTTTTTTGAAACTAAATATCTGTTTTACAACTTCCTCGATGTGTTTTACATATGTCATTGAAATATTAATCGACTGCTTATGTTCATTGATTTTCTGGTCAGTAACGATAAAGTTTGTCAGTTAAAGTTTTCTTGTCAGGTTTTAATCACACTGACAATTTTATCGCAATGCACAGAAAAAGAAATGTCTCGATACTCCTTTTTCTAAGCGAATATCGGATTTTTGCGAGGCGAATGGGCCAGTTTTGGAGACGTTTCTTTTTCTGAACAGCCTACTAGCAGATGACATTAGTCCAAGCAGAAAGGATGTGAAAGTTACAGCGGTTTGCCAAAGCCTGACCAACCTTTTGCGCGACGACGTATGGCTTACGGTTAAGTGCCTCCTTCTTGCGCTCAGCCCCCAGGCTGGTGGGGGCCATCCCCTGGGGCAGGTGGGGGCCATAGCGGAGTGGGCTGGAGGCTGGCCTGAATAACGGGCTCGGCCCGGAGGTCTGTGCGATGGAGACGGTCTGATACATAAATGATTACTAGTGTTCATTCAGCGCACCTAATCCTCCTATTTAATTTCCTCAAGTGGATGTGCACCAGATAAATCGGTTAGTTTTCGTGTACAGGTAAGTGGCTTGTTATTCCTTTTTTTGCGTTCAGAGCCCCGGGCTGGCGAGGGCAGGGGTCCCCCAGGGGCTCGGGCGCGATAGCGGAGTGGGCTGGAGGCTAGCCAGGGGCCTGAATAACGGGCTCGGCCAGGAGGTCTGTGCGATGGAGACAGCCCGACCTACATAAATTACTACTGTTCATTCAGCGCACATAATTCTATGACGTCGTACACATTCGTCAAGCAGAACGACAATATACATAAAAGTTCATTCGGCACACGTGATCCTATTGACGTGGTAATTTTCCAATACTAAGGTTATATTGAGTCAGACGCGTGTACAAAGATTAATCATTGTAGGCATGCAGAGGATTTGCTCAAAATAAAATGTGCTGATGAAGTATTCTCGCGCAACGTTGTGAAATATTCTAGAAGCAGACCGGATAAGGGCTATAAATGGAAGCATGTCGTGATAAAAGCACACACACATAGATAAGCTATCAACAAAATTTTCTGGCCTTAGCATGGCACAAAAACGCAGTTTTGTTGACGCTTTTTTGAGTGGGGAAGCAATTGAAAGAGGCGCATCCAAAAAAGCAACCAGACTTGAGTTGGCACGGGCTAAAAACAGGCAAGAGAAAGTGTACCAAAACATGTTGAAGACCAAAGAATGAATCGCAGCGGGGATCTCCAAGCTGCGTGAACTAGAAGCAGAGTATGAGGCTGTCAAAGCAGATATGAGGAGATTAAAGGACTCTCTGCAAGGGGATGATAGCGACTAAACTCCTACATTTTTCGGCCGCAAAAAGGGTGGTGGTCCGTGGTTGAGCTCTGCTCCCACTTGTGGCCAGAGGTCACTGCTGACCCGGTCCGGCTTGGCGACGGCGTCCAGCCATCCGTGTCTTCCAGGCACGCTGATGAGCCCTGACAGGGCGAAATGGCGACAGGTACGTGGTTTGTCATTCCTTTGTTTCGAATCAATATACGTACATATAAGAGAGCCCCGGGCTGTCCCCAGAGGCACTGGCTCTCACTATGCTCTCGGGGGCCGCAGGGGCTCGGGCCTCAGGAAGAGCCGCACGCCTGAGGAAGCCGCCTAGACGTACATACAGAATTGTTTGTCTACGTGGGTCCCTTTTGGGACCCCAAAAAAAGTCCATTCCAGTCCCCCCCCTCCCCGCCCCTGCTGCTAACAGTAGACATGTCAGTCCTCACCAGTAGATGAACCTGAGGACAAAGGTCAAGGTCACCAGGACCTGTAGTACTTAAAAGCTTGATAACTTGGCAATGCTTGGGGCTAGGACCCTCAAACTTAGAAGGGATGTTGGTCCTCACCAGTAGATAACACCGAGGGCAAAGGTCATGGTCAAGGTCCCCATAACCTTTAGTACTAAAAAGTTAATAATTCAGCAGTGCTTGAGGCTAAAACCCTTGAACAGATGTGATGTTTGTCTTGACCAGTAGATGACCCTAATGACAAAGGTCAAGATCACAGTGACCTCTAGTACAAAACAAGCTTATAACTCAGCAATGTTTGGGGCTAGGACCCTCAAACATAGTAGAGATGTTTATTCTGACCAGAAGTTGACCCTGAGGGCAAATGTCATGGTCAGGGTCACCATGACCTTTAGAACTGCATCTCTGTTAGCAATGCTATATATAACATGATTCAGATGCCATCATGGCCCTGGATCTACAAGTCACCCAGACGCTTTCTACCAAGTTTCAAGTCCATTGGCCTTTCTGTTCAGGAGAAGAATGCTAGAAACTAGATTTTCTAGATGGCCGCCATCTTGGATTTCCGATCAGAAAGATTTTAGCCACTTTTGATCTGTAAGTTGCCCGGACACTTCCTACAAAGTTTCGAGTCAGTTAGCCTTTGGTTCAGGAGAAGAAGCCCAAAATAGAGTTTCAAGATGGCTGCCATCTTGGATTTCCGATCGGACGATTTTAGCTATTTCGGATCTGCGAGTTGCCTCGACACTTCCTTCCAAGTTTCGAGTCAGTTAGCCTTTCGGTTCAGGGAAGAAGCGCAAAATATATTTTCAAATGGCGGTCATGGTGGCCATCTTTGATTTCCGATCGGGACAATTTTAGCTATTTTTTGTTCTACAGGTCAGCCAGATGCTTCTTACCAAGTTTCCAGTCAATTGGTCGAGGGGTGTAGAAGGCGTAGGCTTCACGACGGATGACGCACAATGCACATTGACTGACCACAACAGCTTACACTGACCACTTTGTGCTCAGGTGAGCTAAAATCCGAATGTACGAGGGGCGTTCCAAAAGAATTGCTCATTTTGTCATTGCTGGATATCGGCATGCAAATCAATGCATACCTGTATAGCGCTATTGAATACCTACACAATAAATCTGATTGAAAGATAGAAAGTTTGCTATTTAAATACACGCAATCTTTGACTACTTTAGTAAAAAATGGTTGATAAAAGGGTTGCAAAGAAGGAGGAAATACAGGCCTTTATAAAAGCTTGCTCTAAGATAGGTTGTTCATTGACACAAATATTTATTTAAATTTCTGTTGTTTCTGTATCTACTTATGTGTCTCATGACGCAGCTCATACATGGAAAAAGAAATTAGATTCTGGGTTAGGGTTCATCGAAAATGCACCCAAATCAGAAACGCCAAAGTCTGCATCTAGTGACGAAATTGTATCTAAAGTAAAAGAAATTGTTAAAAGATATGCTAGGTATACATTACGTGATAAACCAGTATTGTTTTGGTATCTCCCCATCAAGAGTTTACTACATTCTAAAGAATATTTTGAATGTTAGAAAGATTTCTGCTAGGCAGGTGCCTCTTTTGTTGACTTTTGTCAAACAAATATTCAAAATATTACCAAACTTTGATGAAAAGAAATTTGCAAATGTAGTCACTGGGGATGAAACTTCGGTTCAGTATTTTAAACCTGTTAGGAAGGTTAGCAATAAAATATGGGCCACCAACAGCAAAAGACCAATAATTTCTAAATGCAAATTAAGTGCAAAGAATGGTTTGTATGAAATCTACTTCTTTGGTGAAGGCGTTGTACGAGGGTGAGTCAATAAGTAACCAGCCTAACTTATTTTCGGTTGAGATCCACCTCTTCTTTTTCGATGTAATTGCCCTCTAGTGTGATGCACTTAGACCAACAGTGTTCAAGTGCCATCAGCCCAGAACTGAAAAAATCAGGGTCCTTTCCATTGACCCACTCCTCAACTGCCGTCACGACTTCTTCATCAGACCGGAAATGAAGTCCACGGATATCCTTTTAAAAGTTTGGGAATAGCAAGAAGTCGCTGAGGAGCTAGGTCAGGCGAATAGGCAGGATGTGGTATTAATTCATACCCGTTTCACTCTATAGCATCCATTGCAACTTTGCAAGTGTGGACTCTCGCGTTGTCCTGTTGCAGCAGAACACCTTTAGAGAGTTTACCTCGGCGTTTTTCACAGATGGCGGTTCTCAGCTGGTCTAACAAGTTTGCATAGTACACTCCAGTTATTGTACTTCTCTAGGGTAAAAAGTCCAACATAATAACGCCTTTTGTGTCCCAAAATACTGTGGCCATCACCTTGCCAGCAGATGGTTGCGTCTTGAACTTCTTTGGCCTCGGGGACCCAGGCCCTACCCACTGACGACTGAGCTTTATTCTCTGGCTCATAATAATGAACCCAAGTCTCATCTACAGTCACCAGATGCAAAAGAAAATAATGTTTTGACCTAAAACGCTTCAACAAGGCGCTGCATACTGATGCTCTGGTTGCCATTTGCTCAATGCTAAGGGATTTGGGGACCCAACGAGCTGTTAGCTTGCGCATACCTAAACGATCATGTAAGATTGTTGAAACGCTACTATGTGAAATGCCTAATGCCAGCGCTATTTCTTCCACCTGAATTCGCCTATCAGAGTATATCAGATCCCGAACTTTCTTAAACATTTCTTAAACATCCAGTGGGCGTCCAGACCTGGCTTCATCTTCTAGACGTTCTACTGCGTTTGAATCCCCTATCCAGAATTTAACCTGAGCATAAGATGGTGCAGAAGACCCATAAACATCGGCTAACTCGCCATGTATTTCCTTGCCTGTTTTACCTTTTAAATACAAGTACCGAATTACAGCATGGTACTCAAATGTAGATGAAAAGCATGCCTTTGCATCACTAGCCATGTTTGACATTCAATATCTTATTAAAGAATGACTCCATACGCTTGTAATTTTGTACCCATGTATAAATCATATATTGAAACAAAGCATGAAAATCATGACCTTTTTGGTCCATCGGAGATGGGATAGGCTGGTTATTTATTGACACGCCCTCATAATACAGATGCCAGTGAAAAGGGTAATAACATTACTGGAAAATACTAAAAAGCTGTGGTATTGAAGAAATTGAAACAATACTATCGGATATGATGCCCAGTCATGGGTTTTAAACATGTCCAACTTCAACATGATAATGCACCAGCCCATACGTCTCCCACTGTTACATTTTTTTTTTTTTTTTTATTTTTTGCAAAAAGAGAAGGTAACAGTTTTACCACACCCTCCTTATTCAAGGAAGGTGAAGTTTTTTCTTCTTCACTGATCTTGCCCTTTATACTTTCTTCCTGTTCTTCCGAACTTGATATCAGGGTATGCATCACCTCTAAGCGGGTGCTAGGGGGCATATGCAACTTTGCAAACAACAGTGCTGTATATGAGGAGTCTTGATAAAACTGAGTTTCTGATTTTGATTCTTTTATGTGTGTTTTTTTTTTTTTTTTTTGTTCCCAAAGGCAACATTTTATCTTATTTCAAGGCAGAAAACTGGATATCTAATGTGAACTATGATCTTGTAGGGTATAAAAATCCCTTCCTGCAGTCACAAGCAGAATAAGCAGAACAACACTGACTTGAAATGAAAACTGTTATTATTATTATTATTATTATTATAAATGATTTCTCTTTCTTCTATTGCTTCTTCTTACTGCTAATACTATTATTATCCATATTTGTTTAAGCCATGCCATAAGAAAAGGGATTTGTCATATAATTATGTGAAATCAAGGCCCAGCCCACCTTGCGCTTCTACACAGTCTGATCAGGGCCATACACTGATCTACTTATAGAATTGTTGAGATTGTAGAATATATCAACAAAAAGAAATTGTCCTGATGAGGATGTACTGATCCTTCGTTGTTCACAAAAAATTGTTTTCATTGCCCAGCTATTTTCTTATTGTGACGATAATTATCAGCATTAATAAATGAAATATAGTTAAGCCTAAAATAAACAAGAGGTCCATGGGCCACGATTCGCTCACCTGAGCAAATCGGCCATTTCATATCTGCAGATGCCAAGCAAAATTCTTCCAGTATTGCCACAGCAACTACATGCAGGACAGAAATTTGACTGTGCTGGTAAAAGGTCAAAGGTCATGCTAGGATCATCATTTGAACAAATTTGGTAGACTTTGCATCCCCGATGCTATATACCAAGATTCAGCCTCATAGCTTTCTTGATTCTGGAGAATAAGATTTTTAAGATATGGCATCATGGTGGCCATCTTGTTCAATAGTGCAGAACTATTTGAACAAAATGACCATACCCCTTTGACAGAAAGCCAATGTGAAATCTCGTGGAAATTGAGAAAAAGACATTTAAATATTCCACGAGTTTATACATGTATATACTAGCCCAGAGGCAAGGCAGATACCCCTCCCCGCCCCTCCCCCCATTGAAACTAAAAATGTTTACTATTTGAATCGTACATTGTAAGTTTGAGCCATTAGTCTTTTATACATTTTGAGACAATGATTTTTCAAAAATCTGCATGGAGACACAAATCTGACCTTGCCATAAAAAGTCATCCTAAGATCATCATCTGATCAAATTTGGTAGACCTAGTTCCTGATGCTAAATCCAAAGATTCAGCCACGAAGCTTTCTTGGGTCTGGAGAGAGAAAGATTTTGGGGGTTTTTTTTACCATATAAGGACATGGTGGTCATCTTGTATAATGATGGAACCATTGAACAATTTGTCAAAATCTCTTCAAAAGAAGGCCCCATTGTGAAATTGGTGAAACTGGCCAAGTAGTTTCAGAGAAGAAGACACTTAAAGATTACAAGATTTTATACTTGGATACTTAGTGGCAAGGGCAGACAATTCACACGGAACAAAATTTTGATTGTAACTAAAAAGTTTTACTTCATTGTAAATTTCATACATTTTTAGAAAATGATTTTTCAACATTTCCCCATATAAAAGTATGGGAACACAAATTTGACCTTGCCGTAAAAAGGTCAACAATAATTCTAGGATCATTATTGAACAAACTTGGTAGACCTTGAGTCCCTGATGCTATATACTATGATTCAGCCACAAAGCTTGTTTTGTTCTGCAGAAGAATTTTTACAAGTGTTTTTTTACCATATATGGGCATGGTGGCCATCTTACTTAACGGACCGTGACAATTTGTATATATTTTCAATTCCCCTTTAACACGAGGTTCCACATAGTTTGAAAAAAAAAGCCAAATGGTTTCAGAGAAGAAGACGTTTAAAGATTACATGATTTTATACATGTATATAGCCCAGGGGCAAGGGCAGATAGTCCTGGGGGACAACAGTTTTATCATAACTACAAGGGTTTGCAACTTTGATCATACATTGTAAGTTTCAGTCATTAGCCATCAAATCATTTTTAGAAAATCAATTTTCAATATTTTCCTCATACAAATGCACAGGGACTCAATTTTTACCTGGCCATAAAAAGGTCAAAGGTCAGCCTAGGGTCATTATTAGAACAAATTTGGTAGATCTTGTCCTCAATGCAACATACCAAAGTTCAGCTTCATAGCTTTTGTGGTTCCGGAGAAGAAGAGTTAAGTGTTTTCCCATATATGGGCATGGCCGCCATCTTATTTAACTGGCCCTGACCATTTGCATACATTTTCAAACCCCCTTTAAGACAAGGCTCCACATGAAGTTTGAAGAAAATTGGCCCAGCGGTTTAAGAGAAGAAGACATTTAAAGGTTAAACGATTTTATAAATGTATATAGCCCAGGGGCAAGGGCAGATAACCCTGGGGGACAAATTTTTTATTGTAACTGAAAGGGTTTGCTACTTTGATTATTCAGTGTAAGTTTCAGCCATTAGTCCTTAACTGATTTTGAGAAAATAATGTTTCAATATTTACCCATACAAGTGCATAGGTAGGCAAATTTGACCTTGCCATAAAAAGGTCAAAGGTCAACCTAGGGTCATCATTTGAACAAACTTGGTAGACCTTGAGTCCCCAATGCTATACTCCAAGAGGCAGCCTCAAAGCTTCTTGGTTCTGGAAAAGATTTTTAAGTGTTTTTACCATATATGGGCATGGCGGCCATCTTACTTAATGGACCGTGACCATTTGTACAAATTTTAAACCCCCCTTTAATTTAAGGCTTCGCATGAAGTTTGAAGAAATTTGGCCCAGGGGTTTCAGAGGAGAAGTCGTTCAAAGGTGTGGACGGACAGACAGACGGAGAGTGATCACAATAGCTCATCCTGAGCCTTAGGCTCAGGTGAGCTAAACAGTGTGTGCTTCGGGTAACCCAACTATGCCTAATTTTTCACAACTAACCCTAAAGTGTTTTTAAGGTTTTTGGGGGATTTCCCTGTTCGGTCATATTGTTTTCCTATTAACTTCATATAAAAAAATTTCCCAAAATAAAACTACAATGTATTTTCCAACCTACTGTCCCTATTTTAAAATTCTATGTAACCTGAAACACATATTTTTTTTTGATTTGGCCTACTATAATGATAATAATAATAAAACCTTAATATTATTATTATTATAATTATTATTATTATTATTATTTAAAAATATTATTATTATTATTATTATTATTATTAATATTATTAGAAGTAGTAGTAGTAGTAGTAGAATTGGTGTTATTATGTGCTGCCAAATTCATTAAAATAAAATGCAACATAGCACTTTGAGAACCTGATCCAGAACTGATCAAGGCAAACATTCTGATCACTTCAAAAATGTGACCTCTAGAGCATCAACAAGGTTTTCCTTTGATTTGGCCAGGTGAACTAGTTTCTGATATCAAGTGGCCCCGTTTTAAATTAGACCTAGAAATCATCAAGACAAACATTTTGAGCAACATTTATGATGATTATTTCAAAAATGTGACCCCTAGAGTGTTAACAAGGTTTTCTGCTGATTTGGCCAGGTGACCTAGTTTTTGACCCCAAGTGACCCAGTTTCAAACTTGACCTAGAAATCACCAAGACAAACATGTTGAGCAAGATTCATGATGATTGCTTGAAAAATGTGACTACTAGAGTGTTAACAAGGTTTTCCGCTGATCTGGCCAGGTGACTTAGTTTTTGACCCCAGGTGACCCAGTTTCAAACCTGACCTAAAAATCATCAAGACAAACATTTTGAGCAAGATTCATGATGATTGCTTAAAAAATGTGACTGCTAGAGTGTTAAAGTTTTCCGCTGATTTGGCCCGGTGACCTAGTTTTTTACTCCAAGTGACCCAGTTTCGAACTTGACCGAAAAATCATCAAGACAAACATTATGAGCAAGATTTATGATGATTGCTTCAAAATGTAACCACTAGAGTGATAACAAGATTTTCCACTGATTTGGCCAGGTGACCTAGTTCTTGACCCTAGGTGACCCAGTTTCGAACTTGACCTAGAAATCATTAAGACAAACATTTTGAGCAAGATTCATGATGACTGCTTCAAAAATGTGACCGCTAGAGTGTTAACAAGGTTTTCTGCTGATTTGGCCAGGTGACCTAGTTTTTGACCCCAAGTGACCCAGTTTAAAACTTGACGTAGAAATCATCAGACAAACATGTTGAGCAAGATTCGTGATGATTGCTTGAAAAATGTGACCACTAGAGTGTTAACAAGGTTTTCTGTAATCTGGCCAGGTGACCTAGTTTTTGACCCCAGGTGACCCAGTTTTGAACCTGACCTAAAAATCGTCAAGACAAACATTTTGAGCAAGATTCATGATGATTACTTAAAAAATGTGACCGCTAGAGTGTTAACAAAGTTTTCTGCTGATTTGGCCCAGTGACCTAGTTCTCGACTCCAAGTGAACCAGTTTCGAACTTGACCTAGAACTTATCAAGACAAACATTTTGAGCAACATTTATGATGATTGCTTGAAAAATGTGACCACTAGAGTGATAACAAGATTTTACGCTGATTTGGCCAGGTGACCTAGTTTTTGACCCCACGAGACCTAGTTTCAAACACATCCTAGAACTCATCAAGACAAACATTTTGAGCACGATTCATGATTGCTTGAAAAATGTGACCGCTAGAGTGTTAACAAGGTTTTCTGCTGATTTGGCCCAGTGACCTAGTTTTTGACTCTAAGTGACCCAGTTTCTAATTTGACCTAGAAATCATCAAGACAAACATTTTGAGCAAGATTCATGATGATTGCTTCAAAAATGTGACTGCTAGAGTGTTAACAAAGTTTTCTGCTGATTTGGCTAGGTGACCTAGTTTTTTACTCCAAATGACCCAATTTCGAATTTGACCTAGAAATCATCAAGACAAACATTTTGAGCAAGATTCATGATGATTGCTTCAAAAATGTGACCGCTAGAGTGTTAACAAGGTTTTCTGCTGATTTGGCCTGATGACCTAGTTTTTGACCCCAAGTGACCCAGTTTCGAACTTGACCTAGAAATCATCAAGACAAACATATTGAGCAAGATTCATGATGATTGCTTCAAAAATGTGACCGCTAGAGTGTTAACAAGGTTTTCTGCTGATCTGGCCCGGTGACCTAGTTTTTGACCCCAAGTGACCCAGTTTTGAACTTGGCCTAGATTTAATAGAGTCAAACATTTTGAGCAAGTTTCATCAAGATTGGGTCAAAACTATGACCTCTAGAGTGTTAATAAGTTTTTCCTTTGATTTGACCTGGTGACCTAGTTTTTGACCCCAAGTAACCCAGTATCGAATTTGACGTAGATTTCATAGAGGCAAACATTCTGACCAAGTTTCATCAAGATTGGGTCAAAACTGTGACCTCTAGAACTCATCAAGACAAACATTTTGAGCAAGATTCATGATTATTACTTCAAAAATGTGACCGCTAGAGTGTTAACAACGTTTTCTGCTGGTTTGGCCTGGTGACCTAGTTTTTGACCCCATGTGACTCAGTTTCAAACCTGACCTAGAAATCATCAAGACAAACATTTTGAGCAAGATTCATGATGATTGCTTGAAAAATGTGACCGCTAGAGTGTTAACAATGTTTTCTGCTGATTTGGCCCGGTGGCGTAGTTTTTGACTCCAAGTGACCCAGTTTGGAATTTGACCTAGAACTCATCAAGACAAACATTTTGAGCAAGATTCATGATTATTACTTCAAAAATGTGACCGCTAGAGTGTTAACAAGGTTTTCTGCTGGTTGGCCTGGTGACCTAGTTTCTGACCCCACGTGACCAGTTTCAAACTTGACCTAGAAATCATCAAGACAAACATGTTGAGCAAGATTCATGATGATTGCTTGAAAAATGTGACCGCTAGAGTGATAACAATGTTTTCTGCTGATTTGGCCCGGTGACCTAGTTTTTGACAGCAAGTGACCCAGTTTCAAATCTGACCTAGAAATCATCAAGACAAACATTTTGAGCAAGATTCATGATGATTGCTTGAAAAATGTGACTGCTAGAGTGTTAACAAGGTTTTCTGCTGATTTGGCTAGGTGACCTAGTTTTTGACTCCAAGTGACCCAGTTTCGAACTTGACCTAAAAAATCATCAAGACAAACATTTTGAGCAAGATTCATGATGATTGCTTCAAAAATGTGACCGCCAGAGTGTTAACAAGGTTTTCTGCTGATTTGGCCCGGTGACCTAGTTTTTGACCCCAAGTGACCCAGTTTCGAACTTGACCTAAATTTTATATAGGCAAACATTTTGAGCAAGTTTCATCAAGATTGGGTCCAAACTATGACCGCTAGAGTGTTAACAAGTTTTTCCTTTGATTTGACCTGGTGACCTAGTTTTTGACCCCAAGTAACCCAGTATCCTTTGACCTAGATTTCATAAAGGCAAACGTTCTGACCAAGTTTCATCAAGATTGGGTCAAAACTGTGACCTCTAGAGTGTTAACAAACTAATTGTTGACGACGAACGACGGACGACGGAAGACGACGGACAAAGGGTGATGACAATAGCTCATCCTGAGCTTTTGCTCAGGTGAGCTAAAAATCTGTACACTATGAAAACTTTTTCTAAACCAGCAAGTATATACAGCTCAATATAGAACTGCGGGAAAGTTGACATTTGATATAGCTTGATAAGAGATTTAATGGTTTTTAGCAGAGCCTTTTGTTTTGATTTGATTATCAAAGGTGATAAGGCAGCAAGAGACGCTTGTGCAGAAATTTCACAGATTTTCGGTCTTGTGGTAAGGACTGACAAGATGATTTTTAAATTTTTTCCGCATATGAGTCTATGTAAAACAAGTGACCTCTGGGGCGGGGCCATTTTTGACCCCAGAGCTATAATGTGAACAATCTTGGTAAAGGTCCACTAGATAAAACTAAGTACCAAATGTCAAAGGCCTAGACCTTCTAGTTTCACACTAGAAGATTTTTAATGCTTTTCCCCCAAGTACGAGTATGTAAGACAAGACCTCTGGGATGGAACCATTTTGACCCCAGGTCCATAATTTAAACAATCTTGGTAAAGCCCCTCTAGCTGAAGCTACATGCCAAATATCATTGGCCTGGGCCTTCTAGTATCAGACAAGAATTTTTTTAAGTTTTTTCCCTATATGTGTCTATGTAAAATAAATGAGCCTCGGGGCAGGGCCATTTTTGATCCCAGTGCTATAATTTGTACAATCTTGGTAACGGCCTACTAGATGAAGCTACATACCAAAAATCAAAGCCAGGGCCCTCTAGTATCAGACAAGAAGAGTTCTAAATATTTTCCCTATATGAGTCTATGTAGAACAAATGAGCTCCGGGGCAGGGCCATTTTTGACCCCAGGGCTATAATTAGAACAATCTTGTTAGAAGCCATTAGATGAAGTTACATACCAAATATCAAAGGCCTAGACCTTCTAGTTTCAGAGAAGATTTTTAAAGTTTTTCCCAATACAAGTCTAGGAGGGCGTGTTAATAAATAAACAGCCTATCCCTTTTCCGATGGACCGAGACGGTCACGATTTTCATGCTTTGTTTCAATATATGATTTATACATGGGTACAAAATTACATAAGATATTGAATGTCAAACATGGCTAGTGATGCAAAGGCATGCTTTTCATCTAAAGTTGAGTACCGTGCTGTAATTCGGTACTTGTATTTAAAAGGTAAAACAGGAAAGGAAATACACGGCGAGTTAGCGATGTTTATGGGTCTTCTGCACCATCTTATGCTCAGATTAAATTCTGGGTAGGGGAATTCAAACGCGGTAGAACGTCTTTAGAAGATGAAGCCAGGTCTGGACACCCACTAGATGCCACCGACGAAGAAATATGTAAGAAAGTTCAGGATCTGGTATTCTCTGATAGGTGAATTCAGGTGGAAGAAATAGCGCAGGCATTAGGCATTTCACATGGTAGCGTTTCAACAATCTTACATGATTGTTTAGGTATGTGCAAGCTAACAGCCTGTTGGGTCCCCAAATCCCTTAGCGATGAGCAAATGGCAACCAGAGCATCAGTATGCAGCACCTTGTTAATGCAAGAGTCCACACTTGCAAAGTTGCAATGGATGCTATAGAGCAAAACTGGTATGAATTAATACCACATCCTGCCTATTCGCCTGGCCTAGCTCCTAGTGACTTCTTCCTATTCCCAAACTTGAAAAGGATATCCGTGGACTTCATTTCTGGTCTGATGAAGAAGTCGTGACGGCAGTTGAGGAGTGGGTCAATGGAAAGGACCCTGACTTTTTCAGTTCTGGGCTGAAAGCTTTAACACCGTTGGTCTAAGTGCATCACACTAGAGGGCAATTACATCGAAAAAGAAGAGGTGGATCTCAACCGGAAATAAGTTAGGCTGGTTACTTACTGACTCACCCTCATATGTAAAACATGTGACCCCTGGCGTGGGGCCATTTTTTACCCCAGGGTTATAGTTTGAATAATCTTGGTAGAGGTCCACAAGATAAAGCTACGAGTGACACTCCAAATAACAAAGGCCTGAGCCTTCTAGTTTCAGACAAGAAGATGCGGGGAACAAGCTTCCATTTCCCCTATCCATTGCGGAGCCATATGAAATTTGGCTTTGATTGGCGCAGTGGTTTCTGAAGAGAAGACGTTTAAAGAGTTTTCCCTATAAAACAAGTGACTCCTGGGACGGGGCCAGGGCTACAATTTGAACAATCTTGGTAGAGGTCCACAAGATAAAGCTACACACCAAATATCGAAGGTCTGGGCCTTCTAGTTTCAGACAAGAAGAATTTTAAGATTTTGCCTATAGGAGTCTACGGAGAAAAAATTGACCTTTCCATGTTCCCAATGCTGCATAGCAGGCCCCAGGGCCACTGGCCCTTTGGTTCCAAAGATTTTTAAAGGGTTTTTACTATACATAGGCATGGCAGCCATCTTGGTCATGTGACCCAGATGTGGCGAATAAACTTCCATTCCCTCTATCCATTGAGGATATGAGGTTTTTAAAAGTAAAACATATCTTAACTAGCAATACTTAATCAATAATGTGCTATTCTATTCTGTATTTCAAACCTTCCACAGTTCAGTCCTCTAAAAGAGTCTTAATCCAGAAGGTCCCTTTAAGCAGTTACCTGTGTGATGTCACTCTTTCTGCTCTTTTGATCACGTGTCAGTTTCTTTGAAGGATAAGACAATATAACTGAGCTAAGCGGGGAGGAAGATGGGATTCTCTTATCTATAGGTTAAGTATTGCTAGTTAAAATATGTTTTACTTTTAAAAACTTCATTTTAACTGCACAATACATTAACCTATAGATAGTGTGCTCAAATGAGAATTTGCAGATTAGGAGGGAGGAGCACTCCTAGTTCTAACACAAATATATATTGAATCCCTAACATTTGCAGATTAGGAGGGAGGAGCTCTCCTAGTTCTAACACAAATATATATTGAATCCCTAACATCTGGATTAAGGATTAGGAAACTCTTAGGAATAAGATACATTCATGATATACAATCCTAAGAATGATCTAAATTCCGAACATATATGTAAGATATTAATTATCTTCATATATGTAACATAGGCTTTGGAGGCTGTCAGTCTTCTCTAGGTGACAAAGGCTCTATTTTTATGGCCCCCACCACTTTTTGGGCAACAACAATTGGGCCCAAAGTGTGAAGATTAGCTGCTTGTTGAGACATGTCTCTCAGGTAGAATTTAGCAAAAGTAGAGGATTGATTCCATACTGCTGCTTTGAGTATTTCATTGAGCAGAACTTTATCAAAGAACGCCCAAGAAGATAGCGCCCATACTTCATGAGCTTTGATGTTTAGGAAAGAGATGTCTACAGGTGAGTTTCCTATAGGCAATCTTAATAGTATAAGCTACCCTTCTTGAGGCAGAAGCTTTAGAGATGTCTTGATTGCCTTTAATTGGTAGAAATAATCTTGTGTGTTGAGGTTTAACTACACGTCAACCCCTGTGGGTCATTTTGTTTCGTCTCCCAGAAAAAGGGAGAAAAGAGATAGTAGAGGAGATGAAAGAGAGGGACAGGGAAGAAAGAGGAACAGGAATGAAAGTGAAGAAACAGAAGAAATAAAAACATCCCCCTCTACCCTTACCTGCTACAAGGATAGCAGGCCTTGCCCAACTGTAAGCCAATATCAGTTGGACACCCCGGTGACATAAGATAAATGACACCTTCGCACCACCCAACCATCCCCTAGAAATAATCTAGTTCTATTCTGACAATAAGAACTAGTCATCTTAAGGTAGAATTTTAATGCTCTTATTGGGCATAAAAGTCTATCCAATTGTTCCCTTTTACATGTTCTAGCTAAACTAGCGATAACTATAGGATCTGGGCAAATGGACGGAAGCTGATTCTTGGCCAAAAACCAAGTTTCAACTATCAATGATACTGAACCATCAGATTTCCTTAAATGATTTGCATCCATTGCCAAAGCATGAATTTCGCTGCATCTTTTAGCCATGACAAGAGCTAATAGAAAGGCTGTCTTAATCATAACGTGAAGTTTAGATGCCTTATGTTGTGGTTCATATGGGGCTTTCTGAAGGCAAACTAAGACCCAAGATAAATCCCATTTAGGGGTATGAGATCTTTGTACTGGGCATTGCAATTCGAAAGATCTAATTAATTCTGACAAGACGGGTTGGATCCGACTCTTTTACCAGTCTTAAATTTAAGAGTATTAGATATCATGGATCTATAGCCCTTGATGGTACTTATTTCATATTTTTTCTCAGAAAAGAGGTAAATAAGGAAGTTGGCTATGACTGTAAGAGGGGCCGAGCCCAGATTAACCTTCTTTCAATGACACCAATTGGAGTATACGACCCATTTTGAATCATAGACTTTCTGAGTAGATGTTCCTCTTGATTTTGAGACAAAGTCTGCAACATTCTGAGAAATTTTTTATCTCTACGAGGGTCGTGCAAAAAGTTCTGTCACTAATAGGCTTACTTAGTTTTATCCCAGGTATATTTTAAAATGTTTCACTGCACTTGAATGGTGTGGTGTGTTGAATAGCTAACGATACCCGTTTATTTCGTGCAAATTGCTTTCATACTGACCGAGTTATTTCAAATTGAACTAGACCATGAAGTGAGCATATGCTCACTAATACCCCCGGCCATGGCCATCACTGATAACACACAACAAGATGACAAAGGGATATAACTCTAATAAACCTGGAAGCCCCTATTTTCATATCACATTTATAGTGCCTAAAGGTGTGTAAGTAAAATAAATTTCAATAAAATCTAGAAACAGGTATAGAAATTATTAAGAAAAATACATAATTTAATAGCAAGAACAATAAAGGGAAATAACTCTAAGGGACCTGGCCCTATGGCCCTTATTTTATTTTCCACAATACAACTTGTCATACTTGTCATGTGTACAATAGTTGTGTACAATAGTTGAAGTTTGTAGGTAAAGTATTTCCTGAGATATCTTTAACAGAAAATAAATGTAACAAAGGGATATAACTCTAATAAACCTGGCCCTGAAGCCCCTATTTTCATATCACAAGTGTAGTGCATAAGGGTGCATGTGTAAAATATATTTTATTAAAATCCGAAAACGGGTATAGAAATTATTAAGGAAAATACATAATTCAATAGCAAGAACAACAAAGGGAAATAACTCTAAGGGACCTGGCCCCATGGCCCTTATTTTCTTTCCCACAATACTACTAGTCATACTTGTCATGTGTACAAAATTTCAAGTTTCTAGGTAAAGTAGTTCGGGCGATATCTTTGACACAAAATTGACACAAAATAAATGCATATCAAAATAACGAAATATAAAAAAGGGAAATAACTGTAATAAATCTGGCCCTCAAGCCCCTGTTTTTATATCACATGTGTAGTGCATAAAGGTGTATGTGTAAAATAAATTTCATTAAAATCTGAAAAGCGGTATAGAAATTATTAAGAAAAATACAAAATTTAATAGCAAGAACAAGAAAGGGAAATAACTCTAAGGGATCTGGCCCCATGGCCCTTACTTTCTTTCCCACAATACAACTAGTCATACTTGTTATGTGTACAAAATTTCAAGTTTCTAGGTAAAGTAGTTCCTGAGATATCTTTGACACAAAATTTAATAGTAACAAGGGAAATAACTCTAAGGGACCTGGCCCCATGGCCCTTATTTTCTTTTCCACAATACAACTAGTCATACTTGTCATGTGTACAAAATTCCAAGTTTCTAGATAAAGTAGTTCACGAAAGGGAAATAACTCTAAGGGACCTGGCCCCTTGGCCCTTATTTTTTTTTCCCACAATACAATTAGTCATACTTGTCATGTGTACAAAATTTCAATTTTCTAGGTAAAGCAGTTCCTGAGATATCTTTGACACAAAATTAAGAAAAATACAAAATTTAATAGCAAGAACAACAAAGGGAAATAACTCTAAGGGACCTGGCCCAATGGCCCTTATTTTCTTTCCCACAATACAACTAGTCATACTTGTCATGTGTACAAAATTTCAAGTTTCTAGGTAAAGTAGTTTCTGAGATATCTTTGACACAAATAAATGTTAACAGACTGACAGACTGACAGGCAGACAGACACACAGAAAAGACAAAAACTATATACCCCCATTGCATACTTCGTATGCCGGGGGTATAAATAGATGCAGTCATATATACTGACCAATTTACCGGTTACATTGGAACATGGACCAGAAGACTGAAATTCGTATATTAAATGCCGCATTAGGCTTAATATAGATTCAAAGCAGATATTTAATGAATTGTGTGGTATATATGGACCTCAGACCATTTCAATGCGCACAGTTTTTAGGTGGGTTAAAGCTTTTAAAGCTGGGAAATTTTCTGTTGAAGATGATACCTGTCCTGGAAGGCCTAAAACCTCTGTTACCAAGGCTAACATAGCTGCTGTAAAGATTGTGGTCAAACAGGATGCGCGATTGTCTGTCAAAGATATAGCTAGTTGTACTGGCATATCAGAAGGCAGTGTGCAAACAATTCTGAAAAAGCGTTTGGACCTGAGAAAGGTTTGCGCTAGGTGGGTACCTCATTTGCTCACTTAGGAGCAAAAGACACAACGCCTTAAACGTGCCCGGGAACTTTTGAAAACATACCAAAGGCTGTAATAGTCGGGTTATTTCTAACTTGCTAACAGGTGATGAAACCTGGGTGCACATGTTTGAGCCACAAAGAAGGGCTGATAATAAGCAATGGAAGCGAAAAGATCAAAAACACCCATGTATTGCCAAGAGAACTATAAGTTCGAAAAAGATGTTGTACGCAATTTTCTATAATTCAAGTGGGCCAGTTGTTCAAGTGCCTTGTCCATCTGGCCATACAGTCACTGGCCGATTCTACAAGAATTCTGTACTGAAGAAAGTGAAAGAGTTTTACAATAAGAAACGACCAAACAAAGGTTGGTCAGGAGTCCACCTTTTACATGACAACGCCTCCTCTCATAAGTGTGAGGTTGTTAAGTCTTTTTTGGCTTCTGAAAAGGTGAAAGTTTTAAACCATCCACCTTATTCACCTGATCTGAGTCCCTGTGACTTCTCTTTATTTCCAAGGCTTAAGAAAATGCTTTCTGGAAATAAGTATACGTCTAGAAGTTCTCTTGGCAGCGCTATTTATCAGTGTCTCCAACAGATACCAAAAGAAGACTATTTATCTGCTTTTCGCGACTGGGTAAAAAGGTTACAAAAATGTGTTTCAGTAAAAGGGGAATACTTGGAAGGTTTGTAATAAAAATATGTTTGATAAAATGTAGCACTGAAATAATCCGAACCCAGTGACAAAACTTTTTGCAGGACCCTCGTAATTGATTGCTTGATAACTCCCAAGCATGAAGAGCGAGTAATGGGAGATTTGGATGTTAAAAACTTCCTTTTGACTGTGTCAGTACTTTTGGAAAGAGCGGAAAATGAATTGGAGCTGATACTTATAGTTATAACACCTCTGAAAACCATGGACGTTGGGGCCAAAAAGGAGCAATAAGAACTATTCTGCACTGACATTGACGTATCTTGGCTAGAACAGAGGGTATCGGAATTGTTGGTGGGAATGCATATGCATGAAGACAATTCCAGTTCACTGACAATGCGTCTATGGCTAAGGCATTACTGTCCAGAACTAGAGATACATACAATGGGAGTATGTGATTGAATCACGTCGCAAACCAATCCACATTGGGATAATTGAGCATTTGGAAAATGGAATTTGCTACCAATTGATCCAAAGCCCATTCTGTTTTGAAAGGTCTGTCCAATCTCGAGAGATGGTCTGCCAGTATTTTGATTCTGCTTGGAATATGACAAACTCTGATCACAATATCGTGTTCCAGACATCAATGGAGGATCTCCCATACCTCTACGCATAGGTTGGGAGAATGTTTTCCTCCTTGTTTGTTGATATAGGAGACCACTGTTGTATTGTCGGTAGAGATCATAACACAAGAGTGGTGTATGTATTTTATGGCTTTCTTCAGTGCTAAACAAATGGCCATCATTTCCAGAATATTGATATGGAGCTGGGATTGGTCTTCCAACCAGCAACAATGAAAGGATAGTCTCATCGGCTCGAGATGAGCTCCCTATTCATAATGACTGGCATCCGTAAAGAGGAATGTATTGGGATCTGGAGGATGAATGGACGTTCCAGAATGAAGCGATTGGTATCCACCATTTCAAATGGAATCGAATCATGCTGTTGATCGGAACCTGATGATCGAAAGGAAGAATGTGAGGTCTCCAAACAGATAACAGACACATTTGAAGCAGTTGTAAGTGTAGTCTGCCTAGAAGAATGAAGTCTGCTGCTGCACTGAGTTTGCCCAAAAGAGAAAGGAAAGTTTGTGCCGAAACTTGAGCCTGAGAAAGGAACAATCAGAAGTAGAGAATCAACTCGGTCTGCTGGTACCCTGACTATATTCTGTTGTGTCTGAAATTCCATCTCTATAAACGTGAATTTCTGGGATGGTATCAAATCTGACTTCTTTAAATTTGGAATGAACCCTTGACTCTGCACAGTTTGAAGGCAATATATTGTATGAGATACTAGCCGGCTGTGAATTAGATCTCTTATAAGCCAATTGTCTAGGTATGGAAATAACGGGATGGCACTTTGATGCAAGTGCTCTGCGTTTACGTCCATCAATTTGGTGAAAATCCACAGACTTAGGGACATTCTGAAGGGTATAGCCATGAATTGGAAGACCTGATCTTCGAACATGAACCGAAGATACTTTCCGGATCGAGGGTGAATCGGAACAGGTAGGTAAGCATCTGTCAGATCCATGGAGACAGTCAAATCCTTGACCAATATTGATTGTCATACACAACTGACTGTCTCCATCCTGAATGGTTGTTTCCATATGTATTGATTTAGCAGAAAAAGATCTATTACTGGACGTAACTTTCCGTTCTTTTTTGGAACAAGAAATAACCTGGAATAAAAACCGGGAGTTCCCGGATCTTGTACCCTTTCCACTGCCCATTTCTGGAGAAGTTCCACATCTCTTCTCGTAGTAAGGGGGAGGAACATTGACTCAGACTTATTGGAACTGACGAAAGAGGGAGAGTTGACCTGAATGGTATCCTGAAACTGTCTTGAACAACAGAGAGGACCCATTTGTTGTTTGTTTATTCTCCCCATCGTTCCACGAAGTGGACTTATCTTCCTCCCACTGGACTATCTGGGCGTGGCAAGATAGGCAGTGGAATTTGGCTTTCAGAACTTTGTAGAAGATAAGCTATTATTGAGGAACATGCTATAAATCTCTGTTGTTGCGCTTCATAAACTAAGATTTAGCAACTTCTTTGATTTTGTTATCAAACAAAGTTTTTGCATTAATTGGAGCATTCCAAAGTTCATAACCAGAATTCTCCAATAATAACTTTGATGTGGCTATTGCTGCATCATGTCTAGCCTTAAATAGCTCTGTGGCGAGAATAGTGGACATTGCTATTGAATGTCGAATGGATTTAGCCACAGCCTCCAAGAGTCTAGACAGAACTGTGACTGACATGGACTCTTGTTGGAGACATAAGTAGGCTGTTGAAGAGAACAAATCCACGTGCCAATTGATCACCACTAATTTGCGAGCTCTCTTTTCCCAGATTTCTAGATTTTTAACTGGGACAGAACATTTTCCCCTGCTACAAATGTCCAATAGTGAAGCGCCTGCTTCTAGCTGGGGAAGATTCTCCGTGGGAAAATATTGGTTATGGCATTTGTAGTATTTCGTCGGAGCCAAGGACAAAACTAAATGCTAAAGGCAGAGACAGTCTTTACC
The DNA here is from genome assembly GCA_964016985.1 of Anodontia alba. Lineage (NCBI taxonomy): Eukaryota > Metazoa > Mollusca > Bivalvia > Lucinida > Lucinidae > Anodontia > Anodontia alba. Next base: position 65,056,136 of record OZ024826.1, on the reverse strand, counting down.
ACAATTTTCAGAGTCTATTTTGTTCTGTATAAATTTAGTGGTACCTTCCACTAATTTTGACTGTGGAAGCACTAACAAGAGGCCCATGGGCCATGGGTCGCTCACCTGAGTGACATAGCCACTACAGATATGCAGATGTTATGCAACATTTTTCCAATCCTGTCATCGCAACTAATGAAAAGATCATCATTTAAGCAGTTCTTAATTTTGAAGAAGAATATATATGACATGACAGTCAATGGATTGTGATCATTTGAACAAACTCTCAATCACATTTCAACAGTAGGATCAATGTGAAATTTGGTGGCAAATGGCTAAGTGGTTTCTGAAGAATCACGATTTTATACATGTAAACAGCTCCGTGGCAGGGAAATATAATAAACATAAACAAGATGGCAGCCATCTCGGATTTCCAATCAGAATGCATTTAGCTACTGTTGATCTACCTTGATACTTCCAATGAACTTTGAATCAACTGCCCTTTCAGTTCAGGAGAAAAAGTTCAAAACATTTTCAAGATGGCCACCATGGCCGCAATTTGGGATTTCCTATCGCAACAATTTGACTATTTTTTATCTACAAGTCACCCCGATGCTTCCTACCAAGTTTCGAGTCAATTGGCCTTTCAGTTCAGAAGAAGAAGGGAAAAATAGATTTTCAAGATGGCCGCCATCTTGGATTTTCGATTGGAATGATTTTAGCTATTTTTATATCTACAAGTCATCCCGATGCTTCCTACCAATTTTCAATTCAACTGGCCCTTTGGTGCAGGAAAATAAGTGATTAATTCTCAACTCCAGTAGATCAGGGGCAGCAATGAAGATGAAGACTGGGTTTGGGACCTGTAGACCATTTATTGCATTAGCAGCAATTATGTGAATGAAAGCAAGCAACATGTACATTTATTAATGCCATAGACATGCATGATAATAAATGGTTTAAATGATCTCCTCTCCAATAGAATGTCATTATATTCATTATATCCAGTATTGTCAGCATCACACTGATATATATCCATATGTATAGGCCTAGTCAATTAGTAAGCAGAGCACAGCAACTCCTGTGTCTAACTGGATCCATACCTTATGTTCCATTCTTATGATAAAGTGTTCAGCATCCACTTGTACTTATCTGACATTAGAATCCACACATGCAGAGAGTGTAGGGAATTACAGCACTGTCTGTGTCCAACACTAATTTTCTACAATAAGGCACTAGATACACAAGTACACACGAAAACTTGTTGACCAACTACTTGTAATTATGTCACAGTAAAATCCATGTGCTGAACAGTTGAAAATTGAGCACTACAGGCCATGTACTGTCTGTGTCCAACTAGTTATTCATAAGTCAAGGTAACAATAATTACATTTGTGTGATCATGGATCTGGAGAGCCTGCAAATGGTCCACAAAATTCTACTCTACTATGAACTAACACTACAAATTTATAAGAACGTGGTGGTGGGTGGGTGGGAAGCACATAATCAACACAATTTTAAAAAAGATGTTGCCAGTGGCTTGCGCAAAACTAAACTGAAGCTGGCACGGAGATGGGAGCTGTAATTTGATTGGCTGCTGATAGTGTCAGCAGAGTTTCAGACAGGTACATGGACTAGTCCATCTGGTGCCCTTTTTTAAGATGGACTAATCTGCAACTGTGGCATGAATCCCGTGAAACAGGCGCCACCAGCTTGTATACTTTATCAAAGGTAGCTGAGACTTGCCTACATGGCCATCTCATCATAATTAATACTGGATTAATAACTTAATCCTTCCATTAATTCTCAACTCCAGTAGATCAGGGGCAGCAATGAAGATGAAGACTGGGTTTGGGACCTGTAGACCATTTATTGCATTAGCAGCAATTATGTGAATGAAAGCAACATGTACATTTATTAATGCCATAGACAAGCATGATAATAAATGGTTTAAATGATCTCCAAACTCCAAACCCAGGGTAGAGGTAGGATGCATGCCACTGGCAACAATATTAAAACATGTAATGGCATAATGAAAGTAGAACATAATATAATGTACAGGAGTTACTGATCCTGCAAGACTGCCCCAACAGCAGAGTTTAATTTCCTAATCTGATTGTAGGGAATGATTTACCTAACAGCCAACTGAAGTCGCAAGGAAAAGGCAGGGCTAAGGTATCGTTCAACAGCATTGCTGGACCAGTCCCCTTGCATTTTTACCCATTCTAAAGGGACTCCACATTGCATGGCAAAACTTGCGCCTCCACGGCGCAGGGAATGCCCAGAGAATTTGGTCGGGTCCAAGCCAAGCTTAGATAAGCACTGACATAAAAAGGACACAAAAGCACCATGAGTTATTGGTCTTGGTCCAGCTGGGGAAGGGCAGCAAAACAGGGGGAGTGGAGTACTGGAAGTGGATATCTGAGCAAGGGCTAAAAGTAGGACGGTCGAAGGACAAAAGGGTGATTCAGCTATCCTGGGCAGGGGAACCTGCAGAACTCTGTCTGAATTGAATGGTTTTTGACCATCTCACTGAAATAACAGCTCCAGAAGGGCTCAGTTGTACATCTGAACAGCAAAGATGATTTCCTGGGTCAAACTTTTCAGGGGCAGGAATGAGCAAATTGGACTTCCTGAAGAAGGAGAAAAAACCCACCAGGCATGCTGCCCAAAAGGCCAAGTCAAATGGTTTGTTCAGGTCTAGAACTGATAAAATACCAAACAAAATCTCTGTGGTTATAGGCAGTTTCTGTTGAGTACTATCGCCCTTGTGACGTCGTAGACCTTTGAGAATGGAGGTGATGTACCAATTGTTAATCAAAGGGTTGGGGAGGCCCGCCTCTAAATGCAAGAGGCGCACTGCATTAAGATACTATCGAACTGAGGAAAAGCACAAGTGCGATGCTAAAAAGGCGATATATCGTCCTAAGTTGGCCGGGGAAATAGGTACAGGTATTATACCAATCCCATTACAAAACTGGAGGTACATCAACTGCCGAGTTCTGTAAGTTCTTGCTGTTGTAAATATTTGGGACCTCAAAAGCTACACCTCTCTGTCAAGTGCTTCTGTGAGTAATGCTCTAGTCTGGAGATCTGGGAAAGACAGAAGAGAAATTTGCTTCAGACATGTGTAGGGGGAATGGGGACAGGTTTACATAAGGGATAATCCTGCTCAGACGTCCTTGTTCATGAAGTCTCGAAATGTCGTCAGCCACAGTGTTAGAGAGCCCAGCTAAAAACTTTGCAGATACATGAAAGTTATATGTGGCTGATAGCCAGAACAAATGTCGCAAGCAAGCCATAACAAAAGGATTCCTGCTTGTTCCCTTATTTATGGCTGAAACAGCAGTCACATTGTCTGAATGTATATAGATACGCTTGTTTCTCCAACACGGAGCCCATCAACAGACTGCCAAGAATGCGGCCAAAATTTCCTTTGAGTTAATGTGCAGGTGGGACACAAGTGGCCAATCAAGCCCCCAGTCAATGTAGAAGCAGTCACCCTCATATATACCGCCAGCTGCTTGGATGCAGCTATCTGTGAACACAGATTGAATATGCTGCCAGTGTTAAGCAGCATGGACTTACCATTAAAGGCTGACATAAAAGATTGCCACCAAGATATATCAGCACAAATACCAGCTGTTAGCTTCATTTTATGGTTATCATCATTTAGCAAATTAATGGAATCAACGATACGGCGAAGAAAAACTCTGCCGCCAAAGACCACACCAGCGCAAAAATTCAGTTTCCCTGCTAGGGATTGCAACTGCTTTTTTGAAGCTCTTGTTCGATTTTGGAAATGCAAAAGTTCATTGCAAATTTGATGAAGCTTATCATCAGGCAATCGCAAGCACATATTCACAGAATCAATCTCAATACCCAAAAACACAATTTTTGTACATGGGTCATTGACTTTCTTCCAATTGATATGAAAGCCAAGCTTGCACAACAGATTTATAACTAGGTTCAAGGCATCTAGGCATTCTCGAAAGGAATCAGCTTTTATGAAAAAATCATCGAGATATACCACTGTTGTTTCAAGTCCTTTTCATTTGAGCATACGTTTCACTGCCTGAGTTAACCGGTGAAAAATTCCAGGTGCCATCCGAGATCCAAAACATAATTTTGTGTTCCATAAATAAACTGTCTTATTGCCAAACTGCCACCTAAGGCCGGTCACCCGCTGGCTTTGTTTCGAAATGGGGACATGGGATAGGCTGACTGGATATCTGTTTTTGCCATGAAACAGCCCTCTGTAACCAAGGCGGCAGCATTGTCAACCCGAGCAAACTTCTGGTGCCATTCTTCTGTGCTGTAATCATTGACAGCTCGCTTTTCAGGCATGGAGCAATCATGAATTAGCCTCACCCCACCATCAGGTTTTTCAATAACCCCAAGGGGGGCTAATTATGTCGGGAGGTTCTGAGACTACTTCATAATTGCCCATGCCTATCTCATGCAGCATCTATTTGGTTGCCTCGGTGTACCTCGGTGTTGGGCAGATCTGTGGTTTTCACAATGAACTGGTTTGGGGTCTGTATTTTTATCAATTATATCAAACCCATTCTTCAAACCATCAAGAATAAACTGTCTGTCAATGTCATCCTGAAACTCTTCCTCCCAGGCAGTGTAACGTAAGCTAAAACTTGGACATATGCCACCATTTTCTAGTTTTTTGATTGATTGTGACTATTTGAAGAGTGATATTGGTGGCAACCAGGCTGTGAGCACTGATGAGCAAACTTGCATTTTTTGTAATGACACCCAGATTTGGAGTTGTAAAGTTTGCAAATCACTTTCCCATCAAGAGTCATGGAAGACACTGGTGTGGAATACTTTTGGTTCCCCTTATTTACTCTCACGGGATCTGGGTGGATCTGTCGGACAACTCTGGGCTGAAGGTGTATAGTGTGAAAATGTGGTACATCTGTGCCCCATCTAAACCCATGCCTAGCCTGCAACTGTCTGTATTCTCTGTCATACAAAAGAACAGAGACCAAAGTGTACGTCTGAACTAGCTGGCACACTTTAGTCGTGTATGATAGGTAGTCCAAAATGTTGCCTGCATGCAGTTTAGACTCTTCAACCAGCCTATAAAGAATTGCCAAATTCGCAACAGACCACTGCGCCAAGGTAACAGTTTCAAGTTTTGGTCTACGGGGACCAGTCTTAACGACCACTTGCTGGGTCCCATTTGCCTCTACCAAGACCTCTTCTTCTACAGAATTAGCAACAAACTCAGTAATGTCATAGTGTGTGGGGGCAGACTTACCAGAAGTGGCAGACTCCAGAAAAATCTGAGGATCCTGCCATGACTGTGAAGTGTTAGATGCCGATGAATTTGTAAGCAACATATTGTTCATTGGGCCTGCATTTATACTGTTACTCGTTGCCATTAATCCTGCTGCAAACCAGACTGGCCAGGCTATTCAGTGCAATGTTATTTCCAGCTACCGATTGTCCCGCTTGTAAGCTATTAAGTAAAATTGTAAATGCATCCACACTGTTTGTTGTTTCGTGGGCACCGCCATCTTGCGTCATCTCTTTCCAGTTTCCGGTAGGTTCCGATTGGCTGTGGCTATTCGCGCGCGCAGATCTCGTCATGCACGCAGCTGTGGGACATTCCTTATTTGTGACGTCAGTACTCGATCCGTTGGCTAATTGGGCATGCGCAGAATCTTCCGCGCGCTCTCTTGATTATAAGATTTTACTGACGGAGGCCAAGATTATTTTCTGTTGGCCTCTAGGAATTTTTGTCCACTGCAGGTCGTCATTATCCAAAAGCTGTATCGCCTCCATTGATGTAAATCCATCTTTGAATAATCTTTCGATTGAATCGGGCGATATTTTGTTCTGCGCAGCCCAGTTTAACACGACCTCCTCTTCCGTCAGGGTTCTCACTTCAATTACAGGATTTTCCTGTGTCGTTTCTATTCCACTGCTGGACATTTTCAGCATTTAACGGATCATCTGTTAGAAGATCTATTCCCGTCTAGACACAACTTTTTATTCTCAACATTTGGGAGCCGCTGGCACTATCTCGCCACAGAAAAAACAATCATTTTCCTCACAAAAAGGCACTTTTGCATTGTAAAATCTAGCAAATCTAGCCTCTTTCTCCGAATTTTAATGTAGAACACAGAGGAATAATCGTTCAGTCTCCCTTTCGCTTAGCATGAACCACTACGGGAGATTAAAAACACTTTCCACCATCTGAACTTCAATGTGTGACGCCATATTGGCTCATTTTGATTCCAATAACTAAAGAGTTTCTGGTCAATTTATTCAGTTATTCAACCTATATAGTCCTTATCCGCCGATCAACACTTTCAACAAGGTGCACATACTGAATAAGGCTAAACTTCCGAGGTTTTCTCCATTTTTTTTTTTTTTTTTTTTTTACGTTTTTGAAGCACATAATCAACACAATTTTAAAAACGATGTTGCCAGTGGCTTGCGCAACACCAAACTGAAGCTGGCGCGAAGATGGGAGCTGCAATTTGATTGGCTGCTGATAGCATCGGCAGAGTTTCAGACAGGTACATGGACTAGTCCGTCTGGTGCCTTTTTTAAGATGGACTAATCTGCAACTGTGGCATGAATCATGTGAAACAGGTGCCACCAGCTTGTATACTTTATCAAAGGTAGCTGAGACTTGCCTGCGTGGCCATCTCGTCATAATTAATACTGGATTAATAACTTAATCCTTCCAAAAAAAGAGTTTCAAATAGCCGCCATGGCTACCACCTTGGATTTCTGATCCAAATAATTTAAGCTATTTTAGATCTACACATCACCCCAATGCTTCCTACCAAGTTTCGAGTCAAATGGCCTTTCAGTTAAGGAGAAGCGAAAAATAGATTTTCAAGATGGCTGTCATGGTGGCCATCTTGGATTTCTGATAGGGACGATTTTAGCTATTTCTGATCTACAGCTCACCCTGATGCTTCCTACCTAATTTAAAGTCAATAAGCCTTTCGATTCAGGAGAAGAAGTGAAAAAAAGATTTTCAAGATGGCCGCCATGGCTGGATTTCCAATCGGAACGATTTTAGCCATTTTTTATCTATAAGTCACCCTGATGCTTCCTACCAAGTTTCAAGTCAATTGGCTTTTGGGTTTAGGAGAAGAAGCGAAAAAAATATTTTCAAGATGGCCACCATGGGGGCCATCTTGGATTTCCGATCAGCACGATTTTAGCTATTTTTGATCTACAAGTCACCCTGATGCTTCCTACCAAGTTTGGAGTCAATTGGCCTTTTGGCTCAGGAGATGAAGTGAAAAATAAATTTTCAAGATGGGGGCCATGACGGCCATCATGGATTTCCGATTGGAACGATTTTAGCTATTTTTGATCTACAAGTCACCCCAATGCTTCCTACCAAGTTTCGAGTTAATTGGCATTTGGGTTTAGGAGAAGAAGCGAAAAAAAGATTTCCAAGATGGCCATCATGGCCGCCATTTTGGATTTACCATTGACACGATTTTAGCTATTTTTGATCTACAAGTCACCCAATGCTTCCTACAAAGTTTCGAGTAAACTGGCCTTTCAGTTCAGGAGAAGAAGCAAAAATAGATTTTCAAGATGGCTGCCATGGTGGCCATTTTGGATTTCCGATCGGAACGATTTTAGCTATTTTTGATCTACAAGTCACCCTGATGCTTCCTACTAAGTTTGGAGTCAAATGACTTTTGGTTTAGGAGAAGAAGTGAAAAATAGATTTTCAAGATGGCTGCCATAGCGCCCATCTTGGATTTTCGAACTGAACGATTTTAGTTATTTTTGATGTATAAGTCACCCCAATGCTTCCTACCAAGTCTGGAGTCAACTGGCTTTTGGATTTAGGAGTAGAAGCGAAAAATAGATTTTCAAGATGCCGGCACGATTTTAGCTATTTTTGATCTACAAGTCACCCAGATGCTTCCTAGCAAGTTTGGAGTCAACTGGCCTTTCGGTTCAGAAGAAGAAGCGAAAAATAGATTTTCAAGATGGCAGCCATGGCGGCCATCTTGGATTTCCGATCGGAATGATTTTAGCTAGTTTTGATCTACAAGTCACCCGGATGCTTCCTACCAAGTATCCAGTCAATTGGCCGAGGGGTGTAGGAGGAGTAGGCTTTTAAAGCAATTGTTGACGCCGCACGACGGACATTGACTGACCACAATAGCTGACCTGAGCACTCGAACCTCCATTTAGTGCTCGATTCCAGACAGTGGTTTTGCAGGAGTATTTTTCCTCTGTCAGCTTAGGACATAACTGCTGTGGAAGTAGTCTGAATACTTCATTAATAGCTCTGTCAAAGGACCAGGTTTCCGACTCTGAATCGGATCCTGTGTCCTTTGAAGACTATTGCACCACATTCTCAGAATGTATGATAGGTGTCTGTTCTATGGTCTTATCAGGTTACGGCGTTGTTGGAACTTCCACAACCTGAGGAGATTGTCTAGTTCTTTTATATCTACCATAATCATGAATAGTAGAAGATGAAGAAAAAGATGACGTTGAACATCTTCTTCTTCTCTTGTGTGAATGTTTGGATCTCCTTGATCTTTTGCTTCTCCTTTGAGAAGCCAAAGAGGACGATCTAGAAGAAAAGGAAGAAGAAGATGATCTATGTCTTCTCCTCTTCTTTGTTCTGTGTTTTGTTTTAGGCTGATCTCTCCTACTTCGCCTAGTTTGAGATGTGTGCCTATCTGTGGACTGCCAAGTATTACTAGGAGGACCTATAATGATACTTGGGTAAAACATCTGACTAAAGTCTGGCTCTAAAGGTAATAAAACTCTCCTTGAAGATGAAGAGTTCTGAGGCTCATTGGGAAATGAATGTTCAGAACCCCTATGTGATTGACTGGCTACTCAGTGTTCACTGCTCATCAAATGCTGCATCATGACCAGTGCCTAGTAAGTTGACTGGTGCCTGATGACCGGTGGGTGACTGGTTACTGTTGACTGGTGATTAAATGCCCGGTGCCTGGTGCCTGGTAATCAATATGACTGGTGACTGGATGACTGGTGACTGGTTGACCGGTGCCTGGTTGACCAGTGATAAATGCCCAGTGCCTGGTTGACCGGTGACCAGTGACTGGCGGACTTACACTTTGGACGCACACAGCATCCCTTGGCAGTATAGCCCGGTGGGGTGATGCTCCCATCAAAAGAATTGTCATCAGACGGATCTGAATTGACAGCCAGTCTTTTCTTCTGGTTCTGTTTCTTCTTCCTCATCACTGATCTTCTTGTAGAGTACTTTCGCCGTCTGTCAACAAGGATCCAGGTCTCCTCTGACCAACGACTACAGGTGGAACATGTCGATAACCTGGAACAAGAAGAACATGATAAACAATTTTGGTGATTATCCCAACGAGCTTTAATATGTCCACAATCGCCGTGAACGATCTTCATGAAAAGTCGCGAAAATGCATGGCATGGACAAGCCATCAATAATAACAAGAAATCGATAAACGATTTACACAAAATAATAAGATCATGAGTGGAAGGAATGATAGCGAAACATAAGAAAGATAAGGATTAATAAATTTAACTGGAGAAAAGGAAGAAAATATAGATTTTTTTCACCCGATGAAAAATCCTTTGTTTACTTTCTTGTCCACAGAAAAGAAACTGATGCATGATCAAAAGAGCGGGAAGAGTGATGTCACACAGGTAACTGCTTAAAGGGACCTTCTAGATTAAGACTCTATAAGACGACTGAACTGTCGTTTTTTCTGTGGAAAGTTTGAAACACAGAATAGAATGGCATATTATCTATAGGTTAATGTATTGTGCAGTTAAAAATATGAAATTTGGCTCCAATTGGCCCAGTGGTTTCTGAACAGAAGACATTTGAAGAGTTTTCCCAATATGTCTATGTAAAATAAGTGACCCCTGGGGCAGGGCTTTTTTTGGCTAAAATTTGAACAATCTTGGTAGAGATCCACAAAATAAAGCTATACACCAAATATCAAAGGCCTCGGCCTTCTAGTTTCAGACAAGAAGAATTTTAAAGTTTTGCCTATAGAAGTCCATGTAGAACAAGACCTGTCGCCAGACAGGAAAGCTCGCCTGATATTGCACATTTTGTTTCTGGAAAATTCAAAATCCATGACCTTGATTTTGACATGATATGGGGTTAAGGCGGTGGAGGGGGGCTGATGGGGAGGAATTGCCTGTGCAAAATTTTCATCTAACCAAAGATTAATCAATTCAGTGACAAGTTTAGGAAATAATTAGGTCTCAAAATCTTAAACGAAAACTTTAACATTTTTAAATTTCTAAGTCTGTGACCTCGACCCCAAGGTCATGGTCATGAGTGCTGATGATGCTGTTAAAAACTTTGGACCAGTATCTATCATGATACCAAATATAAATTAAATCCATTGTTTGGTTTAGAAGTAATGAGGTCCTAAAAACTTTGACGTAATATTTAAACATGAAAATGTTGACATGACTGTGACCTTGACCTTCTTATGAACTAGCAGGATGAGGATGGAACTGGGCAAAACTTTGGACCAATATGTATCATCATACCAAAGATGAATCAAATCAGTGATAAAATAATGGGGTCTTAAAAACTTTAAGGAAAACTTTAACATTTAAATTCTAAGTCTGTGACCGCGACATCAAGGTCATGATTATGAGTGATGATGGTGCTGTTAAAAACTTTTGACCAGTATCTAGCATGATACCTAATAGGAACTAAATCCATCATGTAGTTTAGAAGTAATGAGATCCTAAAACTTTGATGTAAAATATTAACATGAAAATTCTAAGTCTGTGACCTTGACCTTGACATGACCTAGGGGGTAGGGATGGTACTGTGCAAAATTTTAGACCAATATGTATCATCATACCAAAGATGAATCAAATCGGTAATAAGGTTAGGAAATAATTAGGTCTAAATATCTTAAACGAAAACTTTAACATTTTTAAAATTCTAAATGTGACCTCAACCCCAAGGTCACAGTCATGAGTGCTTATCGTGCTGATAAAAACTTTTGACCAGTGTCTATCATAATACCAAATAGGAACTAAATCCATCATTTAGTGTAGAAGTAATGAGATCCTAAAAACTTTTGACGTTAAATTTTAACATGAAAATTCTAAGTCTGTGACCTTGACCTTGACATGACCTAGGGTGATGAGGATGGTACTGCGCAAAATTTTGGGCCAATATGTATCATCATACCAAAGATGAATCAAATGGATGGTAAGGTTAGGAAATAATGAGGTCTTAAAAACTTCAACAAAAACTTTAACATTCGTGGACGCCGACACCGACGTCAATGCTGCCGCCGACGCCGGGGGTAGTACAATAGCTCTCCGTGAACGTTGTTCAGGCAAGCTAAAAATTTGACCTTTCTGTTAAAAAGGTCAAGGTCAACCGAAGGTTATTATTTTTCCAAATTTTATTGGGCCCATGAACCCAATGCTGCATATAGTCCCAGGGCCTTTGGCCCTTCGGTTCTGGAGAAGAAAATTTTTAAAGGGTTTTTACCAAATATGGACGTTGTGGCCATCTTGGTCATGTGACCAAGATGCGGCAAACAAACTTTCCTTCCCCTTAACTATTGAGACTCCATATGAAATTTGGCTTTCATTGGCCCAGTGGTTTCTGAAGGGAAGATGTTTAAAGAGTTTTCCCTATACGAGTCTATGTAAAACAAGTGACCCCTGGGCCATTATTTACCCCAAGTCTATAATTTGAAGAATCTTCATAGCTGTCCACAAGATAAAGCTACCAAATATCAAAGACCTGGGCCTTCTAGTTCAGACAAGAAGATTTTTAAAATTTTGCCTATAGGAGTCTATGTAACAAAATTTGACCTTTCTGTAAAAAAGGTCAAGGTCAACCAAAGGTCAATATTTTTTCAAACTTCATTGGGCCCATGTCCCCAATGCTGCATACAAGCCCCACGGCCATTGGCCTTTATGTTCAGGAGAAGAAGATTTTTGAAGGGTTTATACCATATATGAGATATATGGGCATAGCGGCCATCTTGGTCATGTGACCCAGATGAGGTGAGCAAACTTTTGTTTCCCCTACACACTGAGGCTCTATTATTTCAATATGGCTTTGACTGGCCCAGTGATTTCTGAGGAGAAGATGTTTGAAGAGTGTGGACGACCGACGGGCAGACAGCAGAACCTGCCTGTACTAAAAGCTCACATGAGCCTAAAGGCTCAGGTGAGCTAATAAGTTCGAAATGGATGATGAGCACATAAACAAGTCTTTTTCACTTCAAGTGTTCTTTTAATTTTCAGAAAGAATTTTCGTTGTAAACTCTAGTGCAAAGAACCAACAAAGATGACTTTTTGTTCTTCTTTCATGGCAGAGCTCCAGATAAGAAGGTCGCACTAAATACTAAATATCGAAAACAGCTGTGTGACCAAAAGCAGCAGGTGTCACTAAAACCAGAGCACCAAGGAAACCTTCACTGTAGCTCCCTCAATATAGAGAACTCGTCCAACAAGTCATTCACTAACTCCAAATATATAAGGGGGGGGATTTTTAATTTGAATTAACGGATATTCAAATTTACCTTAAGTGAGTGAACAACTTGAAGGTCTACCAAACGGTGATGTAATCCACAAAATGCTTTTGAAAGATGACTAAAATGTTTCATTGAATATACACACACCAAACAACAAGTAACATGGTTACAATATGGAAAGCCAGTTCATCCATGAACTGCACAATAAATTTTTATCATCATGTCTGCAGCTGATAATAAGGTCAGGTTCACTTGCACATGTTTACTTATTTTATCATGGCCAGAGAAAGAGTACTATTGCTCTCCTTTCTCTCTCTCAAAAAAAAAAAAATCATAGGCAGAGACAATGAACCAGATTCAAGGACAAAGCAATATAACCATCTAAATTGTCACATAGATATGAATACTCTTCCTGATTTCTAATGATATGTGACTAACAATTGCTCTCATTAATAACGAAACAAAATTTAAGAAGTTTGCATTCCAACAAAGTCTATACATACACATATACGACACATTTAGTTTGTCAAGATGAGAGGATAAATATTATAATGCAGTAATGCCTTATAATCTGTATGCAATGACAGTATGAAAATGCACTTGTGAAGCATAACTGTATCCTCAAACCATGGACATAAAATGATCAGCAAAACTGAACTTTTGAACCCTTACTGTACATGTACTTTACAATAACTGTCAAATTCTCAAATTACCGACGAAATTGTAATGAAGGGAAAGTAACCACCTGATTTCAACTTGAAAAACCAAAAAAGCATATTAAGCTTTAATTTCAAACATCACTGTACATTTCCCGGTTTCATTACCTTTCAATGGATAACTCCAGGTTTCACCTTCTATAACCACAATTGCAACACCTTACAACCCTTGAAACTGTAAAATGACTAATTGCTATAAACTGCAACCAACAGCAAATGTAACTTTCTATAGCAGCAACTGCAGAATTACAAATCTCAATAATGTCACTGTATTGTTCTGCCTATGCTTTTGAATTGCAAATATCAACATTGGCTACATAAGACATTTAAGTTACTGCTTCTATATAGCTGTTAACCAAGTCAGTGTAGCAATATCTAGGGTAGATGGAGCTCTCAAACCCTGGTCGGCAATCCATCTAGGAGTTGGCAACTCCAAACAAAAACCTACATATGTTGATTTGTCTGTTCCAGATGTAAAGTCTGCTTCGGCAGCTGGGGCCGAAGAAATCATTACTATGATTCAATGGCCCAAACGGCGATGCAGCAGCATGTTGTGGAGCACGGAGAGCATGACAAGGCACAACAGAAGTCATGGTCATCCACTGCATCCGGGCTTAACTCCAGATGACTGACACTGTCTTGCCTCTGGATCCAGCTAGGTCAGGACAAGAGAGTGAGGCTGACTCTGCACGCCTCTCCCTCACTATAATCCAATTCACAGCGCATGTCATCTTAATCAGCAACACACATTCACAGCAAGCACACATATGCAAGTCATACAAAAGCCCTGTGGCGATGGGCGAGCGGCGAAGCAGCAGGTGAGGAAACACTGGAAGCTGTAGTTGCAGACCTGCACACAGGCGGCTTAGTTCTATATGGTCGCTTCTGTAGGAAGTCCGTCTGTCCGTCCGTCCGTTCACACCTTCAAACGACTTCTCCTCTGAAACCCCTAGGCCAAATTTCTTCAAGCTTCACATGGAGCCTTGTGTTAAAGGGGGATTGAAAATTTGTACAAATGGTCATGGTCCGTAAATCAAGATGTCTGCCATGCCCATATATAGCTCCCATAGACTTATAATGGGAAAAACTTAAAAAATCTTCTCTGAAACCATGAGGCCCGCAGCTTATATATTAAGTATGTAACAATGTTTAGTGGTCCCACACATAAATGTTTGTAATGACTGTTGGTGGCTGCACTAGAACTGTTAACTGACTGAAGGTTTGGACATAGAGGCTAATGGCTTGGTCTCCATAAATTTGAGACTTTGACTAAATGTCACTGCAAGTTGTTGATTCAAGCTGGAACACTCACTGAGGTCCCTAAATTGTGGCAAAAACAGATTGTTGGATGAATTCACTGTTGTGAATAACAATGTCCACCACAATGAAAACTGTCAATAAGCAGCGCTTATTTGATACACCCCACATAAAGCATAAAACTTTTTTTTATCAAAATTTAAGCATCAAAGTGCTGGCATGACCTTGAAAATGAAGTCAAAGTCACCAAAATCTAATCACTTCTTTCTCCCTTCTTTGGTCAAATTCCAGCCATTGGTTAAAGAGAAAGTGTGCATACAAACTTGTTACTGAATTAAGAAATTTTACAAAAAGGGTAATAACTCCAATAGAATTGGCCCCTAGCCCTTACTTTTTCTTATATAGGTACACCTTAATCATATCAATATGTCTGCAGAAATTGATGAATATCCATAGCTGCATTTTCAAGCTATTAGGAAAACAAACAGCGTCACATAAAAAATTTACAAAGGGCAATAACTCCAAGAGAACTGGCCCCTAGCCCTTACTTTTTCTTATGTAGGTACATCTTATTGATATCAATGTGTCTACAGAAAATGATGAACATCCATTGCTGCATTTTCAAGATATTAGGAAAAAACCAAAGTGTCGCGGGCGGACACAAAATTTTACAAAGTGCAACAACTCCAAGAGAAATGGCCCCTAGCCCTTACTTTTTCTTATGTAAGAACACCTTATTGATAGCAATGTGTCTGCTGAAACTGATGAATATCCATCACTGCATTTTCAAGATATTAGGAAAAACAAGAGCTCCACCAAGCAGGGCATTATACGCCCATGGCAAGTAAAAAGATGTAGCACAAAAACTGGCTCCTGTATAATTCAGTGCTCTGGATATAAACTGTAAGTGGAATTACAAAAAAAAAAAAAAAAAATTAAATAAATTTCATTGGGGCATATCTCTGCTGATATTTGGTGAACTGTAACCTAAGCGACCAAGCTGGCCCAGGAATTAAGGAAGAAGTGACTTCTCCCTCCTGGGAAAATAGGGAGAAGTTTGCTGCTTCTAGGGAGAAGTGCTTTCTGACGGAGGACACACCACAGAAGCATGACTATATTATAAGCTCATATGAGCCTTTGGCTGATTTGTTTTTCCTATAATTCAATAACGGACCAAACAATAACAAAACAAAAATAAACAACCAAAAAAAAAAAAAAATGCTGCAGGAATTTTTTTTGTAAACCTTTAACTTGTTTAATACTGATTTTATTTTTGTTCTTCAAGGGAGCCAAATCAGGAGAGTATTAAAAAAAAAAAAAAAAAAATCCAAAAAGAATTATGTATTCATAAAGATTTAATAATGGCAACCTTTCCTTGCAAATCTAATAAAAGAAGAAACAAGAGGACCATGATGGTCCTATATCGCTCACCTGACCAAACAGATTTGCATATTTACTGTTGAAGTTTCAGCCAAGTTCACTGCTCTAGGATTTTTGTATAAACTTTATAGCACTAACCACCCCCACCCCCCTCCACCACACCCCGGCCATGTTTTTTTACAAATCTTAATGACTTGAACTGAATCTTAAAAGAGGGTCACCAAAGGAACATTTCTGCCAAGTTATATTGAAATTGGTCCAGTGGTTTAAAAAGTTTTATATAGCTATAAAGCCCTACGCCCTAACGGCCATGTTTTTGGACGAATCATGAAAGCTTGAACAAACTTGGTAGAGGGTCACCAAAGGAACATTCCTGCCAAGTTATATTGAAATCTGTTCAGTGGTTTCTGACAAGAAGATTTTTAAAGTTTTCTATTTAGATATATAGGGAAAATAAGCCCCACCCCATGGCAGCCATGTTTTTGACGAATCATGACTGCTTGTACAATCTTGATAGAGGTTCACCAAAGCAACGTTCCAGCCAAGTAGTATTGAAATCGGTCATGGGGTATGTGACAATAAGAATTTTAAAATTTTCTATGCAGATATAGACGAAAAATAAGCCCCGCCCCCCCTGGGGGCCATGGTTTTTGACATATCATGAAGGCTTGAACAATCTTGGTAGAAGGTCACCAAAGCAACATTCCTGCCAAGTTACATTAAACTCGGTCCAACTGTTTCTTACGAGAAGATTTTTAAAGTTTTCTATACAGATATATAGGGAAAATAAGCCCCGCCCCCTAGCGGCTATGTTTTTTGATGAATCATGACGGCTTGAACAATCTTTGTAGAGGGTCACCAAAGAAACATTCCTGCCAAGTTGTATTGAAATCGGTCCAGTGGTTTCTGAAAAGAAGTTTTATATATAGATATATTGGGAAAATAAGCCCTGCCCCCGGCAGCCATGTTTTTTGACGAATCATGATTACTTGAACAATCTTAGTAGAGGGTCACCAAGGAAACATTTCTGCAAAGTTATAATGAAATCAGTTCAGTGGTTTATGATAAGAAGAGTTTTAAAGTTTTCTATAGATATATAAGGAAAATAAGCCCCAACTCCTGGCGGCCATGTTTTTTGACGAATCATGACGGCTTGAACAATCTTGATAGAGGGTTACATAAGAAACATTCCTGCAATGTTACATTGAAATCGGTCAAGTGGTTTCTGAAAAGACTATTAAAATTTTCTATATAGATATATAGGAAAATAAGCCCCGCCCCCTAGTGGCCATGTTTTTTGACAAATCATAACGGTTTGAACAATCTTGGTAAAGGGTCACCAAGGAAACATTTCTGTGAAGTTATATTGAAATCAGTCCTGTGGTTTCTGATGACAAGATTTTTTCAAGTTTTCTATATAGATATATATGGAAAATAAGCCCCGCACCATCTAGAGGCCATGTTTTTTGACAAATCATGACGGCTTGAACAATCTTGATAGAGGGTCACTAAGGAAACATTTCTGCCAAGTTATATTGAAATCGGTCCAGTCGTTTATGACATGAAGATTTTTAAAGTTTTCTATACAGATATATATGAAAAATTAACCCCGCCCCCTAGCGGCCATGTTTTTTAACAAATCATGGCGGCTTGAACAATCTTGGTAGAGATCGAAGAAACATTACTGTAAAATTATATTGAAATCCATCCAGTGCTTTATGACAAGAAGATTTTTAAAGTTTTCTATATAGATATATAAGGAAAATAAGCCCCGCCCCCCCTGGCGGCCATGTTTTTTGACAAATCCAAATGGCTTGAACAATCTTGCAACAGGATAACCAAAGGAACATTTCTGCAAAATCATATGGAAATCGGTCCAGTGGTTTCGGACAAGAAGATTTTTAAAGTTTTCTATACAGATATATAGGGAAAATAAGCCCCGCCCCCTGGCGGCCATGTTTTTTGACAAATCCAAATGGCTTGAACAATCTTGGTACAGGATCACCAAGGGAACATTTCTGCAAAATTATATTGAAATCGGTCCAGTGGTTTCGGACAAGAAGATTTTTAAACTTTTCTATATAGATATATAGGGAAAATAAGCCGCGTCCCCCTGGCGGCCATGTTTTTTGACGAATCCAAATGGCTTGAACAATCTTCCTAGAGGATCACCAAAGGAACATTTTTGCAAAATTATATTGAAATCGGTCCAGTGGTTTCGGACAAGAAGATTTTTAAAGTTTTCCATATAGATATATAGGGAAAATAAGCCCCGCCCCCTGGCGGCCATGTTTTTTGACGAATCCAAATGGCTTGAACAATCTTGGTAGAGGATAACCAAAGGAACATTTCTGCAAAATTATATTGAAATCGATCCAGTGGTTTCTGACAAGAAGATTTTTTAAAGTTTTCTATATAGATGTAAAGGGAAAATAAGCCCCGCCTCCTGGCGGCCATGTTTTTTGACGAATCCAAATGTCTTGAACAATCTTGGTAGAGGATCACCAAAGGAACATTTCTGCAAAATTATATTGAAATCGGTCTAGTGGTATCTGACAAGAAGATTTTTAAAGATTTCTATATAGATATATAGGGAAAATAAGCCCCGCCCCCTGGCGGCCATGTTTTTTGACGAATCCAAAAGGCTTGAACAATCTTGGTAGAGGATCACCAAAGGAACATTTCTGCAAAATTATATTGAAACTGGTCCAGTGGTTTCTGACGAGAAGATTTTTAAAGTTTTCTATATAGATATATAGGGAAAATAAGCCCTGCCCCCTGATGGACATGTTTTTTGACCAATCCAAATGTCTTGAACAATCTTGGTAGAGGATCACCAAAGAAACATTTCTGTAAAATTATATTGAATTCGGTCCAGTGGTTTCTGACAAGAAGATTTTTAAAGTTTTCTATACAGATATATAGGGAAAATAAGCCCCGCCCCCTGGCGGCCATGTTTTTTGACGAATCCAAATGTCTCGAACAATCTTGGTAGAGGATCACTAAAGGAACATTTCTGCAAAATTATATTGAAACTGGTCCAGTGGTTTCTGACGAGAAGATTTTTAAAGTTTTCTATATAGATATATAGGGAAAATAAGCCCCGCCCCCTGGCGGCCATGTTTTTTTACGAATCCAAATGTCTCGAACAATCTTGGTAGAGGATCACCTAAGAAATATTTCTGCAAAATTATATTGAAATCGGTCCAATGGTTTCTGACAAGAAGATTTTTAAACTTTTCTATACAGATATATAGGGAAAATAAGCCCCGCCCCCTGGCGGCTATGTTTTTTGACGAATCCAAAAGGCTTGAACAATCTTGGTAGAGGATCACCAAAGGAACACTTCTGCAAAATTATATTGAAATTGGTCCAGTGGTTTCTGACAAGAAGATTTTTAAAGTTTTCTATATAGATATATAGGGAAAATAAGCCCCGCCCCCTGGCGGCCATGTTTTTTGACGAATCCAAATGGCTTGAACAATCTTGGTAGAGGATCACCAAAGGAACATTTCTGCAAAATTTTATTGAAATCGGTCCAGTGGTTTCTGACGAGAAGATTTTTTGAGTTTTTAGTTAAAAAATCTATTTTTAGCTCCTGTGACCTAGATATGCAATGGACCGGAACCATTTGAACAACTTTGAAAGAGGATCAACCAAGGATCATTCCTGTGAAAATTGGTCAAAATCCAATCAGTGGTTTAGGAGGAGATGTTGTTTAAAGATTGTGAACGGACGGACGGACGGACGGACGGACGGACGGACGGACGGACAGACGGACGACGACGATGACGACGATGACAACGACGACGACGGACGGTGAGTGATCACAATACCTCACCTTGAGCCTTTGGCAAGTAAAAAGATGTAGCACAAAAACTGGCTCCTGTATAATTCAGTGCTCTGGATATAAACTGTAAGTGGAATTACAAAAAAAAAAAAAAATTAAATAAATTTCATTGGGGCATATCTCTGCTGATATTTGGTGAACTGTAACCTAAGCGACCAAGCTGGCCCAGGAATTAAGGAAGATTAGTGACTTCTCCCTCCTGGGAAAATAGGGAGAAGTTTGCTGCTTCTAGGGAGAAGTGCTTTCTGACGGAGGACACACCACAGAAGCATGACTATATTATAAGCTCATATGAGCCTTTAGCTGATTTGTTTTTCCTATACTTCAATATCTGGCCAAACAATAACAAAACAAAAATAAACAACCAAAAAAAAAAAAAAATGCTGCAAGAAATTTTTTTGTAAACCTTTTAACTTGTTTAATACTGTTTTTATTTTTGATCTTCAAGGGAGCCAAATCAGAAGAGTATTAAAAAAAAAACAAATCCAAAAAGAATTATGTATTCATAAAGATTTAATAATGGCAACCTTTCCTTGCAAATCTAATAAAAGAAGAAAAAAAAAATGTATATCTTGCCCATATGACCAAAACTTTAGTTATTTGCAAAAAATATATCTATTATAAAATAAAATTTGCACACTATTAACTCTAAACAATATGCTGCGAAAAGTTTACAAAAACTTTCAAAGGGGCATAAATCTGCAAATATTTGGTGCACTGTAACCTTGAAATAATATGTGCTGCTCCACATCATTGGTGTAACTATTTATGAAGTTTCAGCTTGATCGGATGTAAATTATAGAAGGATTTAGCCGGAAACAAAAAATTAATAGAAATTAATAGAAATTTTCAACGGGGTTTAACTCTGCTAATATTTGGTGGACTGTAACCTTGAAACAATATGCGCTACTCCACATCATGGTCTAACTACAAATAAAATTTCAGCTTGATAGGATGTAAACTGTAGGAGGATTTAGCCGGAAACGAAAAGTTTATTGAAATTTTCAAAGGGGCATAACTCTGCTAATATTTGGTGGACTGTAACCGTGAAACAATATGCGCTGCATCATATCATGGTCTAACTGTACATGGTTTCAGCTTGATTGGATGTAAACTGTAGGAGGATTTAGCCAGAAACGAAAAACTAATAGAAATCTTCAAGGGGGTATAACAGCAGCAGGGGGGGGGCGAATGCACCACTTTTTGGGCCCCAAAGGGGCTCCCACGTAGACAAACAATTCTGTATGTACGTCGAGACGGCTTCCTCGGGCTTGCGGCCGCACTTCAGCTCTTCCTGAGGCCAGAGCCCCTGCGGCCCCCAAGTGAGCATAGTGAGAGCCCCTGGGGATGGCCCCACCCTCGCCGGCCTTGGGGCTCATCTATTAAAGAAGTGGGTGACTGCTGATATACCACTACAAGCAACATGCCCAAGGGACACAAACATGCAAATGGCTGACCGTGAGCTCAACGGAGCTCTGTGGTAAAAGCTGTCTTAAAGACTTTTGTAAAGTTCATCTGGTGAGACTCCGTAAAGGCTCACGCACTCAGCCCTGCAGGGGTTGTGGGGTAGGGGTTACTAACAAGCAACAGCTCTGTTGTCAGTATGGGTATAGGAGTGAGTGGCGTCGTGCAACAAGAGCGACGCGAAAGGAATTTGCGCCTCTGGCCGCCATCAAGATTTCCATTTACAGGAAGGTGATACAAAGTATATACCCATCTGACACCATGGCTACAATGGATGACCTGATCGAAGAAATACTCGCACAGTACGAGCCAAGGACCATCCTCGATGAGCCCATTCCAGAAGCTGAGGAAAGACTCCCTTCCCGGCCACTTTGACCACAGTGGCCATTTACCGACCTGGATGATCGTGTCCCCCACCCAGTAAGACTCCCGGCTTACGAGCCGTGGGTTGAGATACTTAACGATGCCAAAGACGAATTCGGAGGTAGATGGGCCGCCGCGGTCTTCTCTACATGGAGGGTTGAAGGAGAAGACCCGCTGGACATCGATGATGTCGAGATCGCCGACAGCATGCATGCCAGAGCCGGCAGGTTTGCACTGGACGCTCGGATGGACGACATCAGGGCTACCCAACTTCTGGCGGCTCTCCCGGGGGGCACAGAGTTTCCCCTGAGAATCAAGTTTCTCCAGGAGAAAGCTGAAGATGATTGGGTCCTTGAAAAGTTTGATCCAGTCCGGGCTGAGGGAAAGAAGGGCCAGGGGGTCGTCGAGGTCGCTCGGAACACAAGCCCAGGGGTATTGACTGGAATCGACAGTGTGTTCTATCAGAACGCCTACCCCGTCACCGCAGCTGTCTACGGCCTCTACCCCATCAGGGATCCAGATCCTGCCAACCTAGCCCCGTTAAGAGATGGTGACCTCAACTGTGTGGCCCAGAGAGTTGTGGAGCACTTTGAGGGCGCTTTGAGAGGCCAGGGACTTACACCCACACAGCGACAAAAAATCCAGGAGTGGGAAGAGAGAGTCTACGAAACCGGCGCTGCGGTCGATGACGTAGCTGAGCTGGAAAAGATCCTCAAAAGAGCAATCATCTTGAGGGACATTGCTGGTGTGGACATCTACAACAGTGGCAAGTACCGGAGAGGTGGCAACGGAGTCAGAGGCACAGTAGAACTCATCTACCACAACGGCCATGCCTGGTCCAAAGATCTCCACTTCCTGCAGTCCAGAGAGGTCCACATCTATGAGGGTGATGTCTGGCACGCCATCCGGGAAGTCACCCAGGGCGAGCCATTAACGGTCTGGCTCCTGGGCGGTCAAGATCGACAGCTCTCTGTCGACCAGTTTGTGCTCCAGGATGGCCGCACCTACAGGACACAAGAGGCCCACGAAAGACTCAAAGCGATCTGCGCCAAACTGGGCAACCCTGAACTTGCTGAGAGAGCCTTCGGCGAAAACCACATGGCTAGCAAAGGAAAGGAACGGCTGGAAGCCAACCCCAGCCAACCTCCTCCCAGTCATCGAGAAGGCCTACGTGGAGCACAGGCATGGCGGCCTCTGGAACTCGATGGGTTATGACACGAGGGAAGTCACTTCTATCGACATGAAGGCCTGCTATCCGGCATCCTTCCAGGGTATAGGTGAAGCCAAACCCTATTTCGAGCGGTTCAGGCATCCGACACACCGCATGACCCCTGTGGCAATTACTGGCCCTCTCCCCGAAGACAAAGGCACAGGTTTTGCTGAGGTTCAAGAATGTGAGTTTGAGGCTACCTGCCATCCGGTCATCCCTGCCTGATTTGGAAGGCATTTCTCTGAAGGCAGTTGGGCCCCGACACAGCTCCTTGCCTTCCTGGCAGAGTCTGGCCTGCTGAGGTCTCTCAAAGTCAGGGAGGCGATCATCTCCTTCGAGAAGCAGACTGAGGTTTGGTTGCCCGAAAGCAGGGACCGGGCCTGCTCCGTCATCAGCAAATTCGCCCAGGGCAGCAAGGCAGATGGAAAAAGGCTCACAAGGAGGTTGGTGACCGACCGCGGCGAGCTCGACTACCTTCTCCCGGACACCCACCTCTCGGGCACTTTGGTCTGAGCGCCAATTGATGTGCAAGCTGGGTCACATCCTCACTTACTACGATGGTTCCCAGCCCCAGTTCGCCCACCTGAGGGCAAGCATGCTGGCTTACACCCACATCAACCTCCTCTCTATGCTTTCAAGGTTTGAACCCGATGAGGCCATCCGAGTGGCAACCGATTCCATCTATGTAAAGAAAATGGCGCTCTGCACGCTCAAGGGGGTCGGGGCCTACAAGCCTCATGAGGTGCACCCAAAAGGGCATTGCCGCATCTGTCTCACCTACCACGACAAGGCAACCCTGAGGCCACCACGAGATGGGATTGCCCCAGCCCAGTGGCGTGACAAGGGCGAGAGCCTCTACATGCCGATGGAACAGGCAGCCTACCTCGCCAAGCCTGACTACAAAGCAACAAAAAGGGACCTAACACCCAGCACCGCGCAACGCCGCGCCACAACGATCCCCTGACCCGGCATCAGCTGTTCTACCTAAACGGTGGCGGGGGCAGTGGCAAAACCATGCGAGCGATCGAGCTCTTCTGTACCAGAAACCCCCTCGTCTTCACCCCGACCCATCGCCTGGCCAAAGAGATGCGGGCCAGGGGCGTCCTGGCTCAAACCTATCACAGCTTCTTCTGCTGGAGCGGCCAAATGGACTGGACGCCCGAAAGGATGGGACAGAAATTCGTTCCCCGTGTGATCATCTGGGACGAGGTCTGCACAGTGCCCCGCCCCACTCTGGAAACATTCCTCGACTGGCTCGAGGGTCGGGGCGTCCAGGTCATCTGCTGTGGCGACCAGGGGCAGCCGCCCCCAATCACCGGAGAAATGCCACACGACTGGCTCTGGGGGCATGCCACCTATTACAAAGAGGTCGAGGTAGACCACAGAGCCAAAGACCCTCTTCTCAAGGCCCTCAAGAAGCGAATCCGCCTTCAGCCCGACAGGGTCCAGTGCCGAGAGGTGCGAAAGGCGCTTCCTGGTTGCCTCGGGTGGGAACGCTTCGTGGAGGCCTGGAAGCCATGTGATCTCATCTTGACCTCAAGGCAGAAGATTCGCGACCGGGCCCAGAGGCTGCTGTTCGAGCGCCATGAGGAGTATTTCCCGGACACCTCCCTGCCTCTGTTATATCGTCCCAAGGATACTCGGCGGCAAAACATCATGGTCACCATCCCTGGGCCCTTGCTGGATGGCAGGCCAGATCAGCAAGAGCTCGTCTTGAACAACGTCGTCGAGGTGCCCTTGAAATATGCCCGCGAGGTCCTCAACGGCAAGTGGGGCCAGGACTAGGCTTTTGGCTACACCCTCACCGTTCACTCGAGCCGGGGTCTCACAGTTGCCGACCCCCAGAAAGTCTGGATCATAGACGACTTTCTCCAGTGGTCCAACCTGGCTTATACTGCAGTCTCACGGGTGGAGTATCTCAGCCAGCTCGAGCGGGTAGTATGCCCCCCAGAGGAGGGCTCTGAGGGTGCACGTGCACTCACTGAGCAGCAGCTCCGCAAAGTCATCCAGAGAAAACTGGTGGCCTACAAGCGACAGGACCAAGCCAAGGGGCTCAGGTTTAGCCTGAAGGTTGATCACATCCTAGCACTGAAGGAGGCCCAGAACAATTGCTGTGCCGCGTGCAACATCGAGCTCCTATGGGCTTACCAGCCAAAAGACACACAGCAGTTCAGTGTCGACCGGTTCGACAACTCCACGGACCTCATCCACAATAACGTCGGGCTGAGGAAGCTGAGTGTCCGGTGGCACCATGAGGAGTTCCTCCCTGACAAAACCACGTGGCGGGCCATCCTGCAAGTAATACAACACGGGCTCGTCGGGCTTGGTCACCGAGCGCCCCAGCCAGTACACCCCAAGAGACCACACGGGGTCAGTCGCGCAGCGCCGACCGCCCTCTAGCTCGCCAGGCTGGTACAGATAGCGAACACCAACACCTGAAGGGAGCCTCTGCTCCTTGAGACCAACAGGGCGGTCGGGAACTACAGAGGAGGACTTTTGCGCCAGGGTCTTGGCTTTGATGGCGTCGGAGGGTTTTTTGCCAGTCAACCTGGTCACTTCGCCGTTCAGAGCGGCTACGACGCTAGGCAGCCGAGCCACCCACTCTATTGACCTCTGACCCGAAGGGAGGCGCATCTCCTGAGCATACTGGTGTCCAAAGAGCCGCTCAGCCAGGGTCCGGTTCCTGCGGTCAACGACGCCTTGGTCCCGGTGGATGTCTACACGTCCATGTCGGACCTCGACCCCGTGTTTGGCGAGCAGCTGGCTCACCGCACCCATGAACTCGCATCCAGGAACAACCTGAAGGAGCTTCGGCCACCGCAAGGGGCTCCGCTTGTAAATCTGAGCCAGGCCATTGGCAACCTGTGCCGTGTTCTTGCTAGTCAGAGGCTCAGCCTCTTTGTAGCACGAGGCCACATCAACGACTGTGAGAGTATAGTGGAAGGTTTTCCGCCCTACGCGGTCGTGTGGCAGAAAGAGCAGATCCGCCTGGTGGGCTTCGTTCGGCGTGGTGATGTCAAACTTTGGCCAAGGTACGCGCCGTGGGGCAGGCAGATAGATCTGCCAGATGGCCTGCCTTTTGAGCCAGTCCTTGGCCTGCTGCTCAGTCACCTTTGCTGCAGACGCCAGCTTCTCGATGGCTGCGAGCCCCTTCCAGTAGCCTCGGGGGCTGTAGTATGGGGCAGAGAGCTTACTGTCGGCCATTGCTACTAAGGTATTCCAGCAGCCTGACCAGCCTCAAACATGCGGACGCCACAGGCTCAGGAAGCTGTCCAGTTGTCGCCCGGAGCTTCGTCTGGCCAGCCAGCAGCCCCGTCGTGAACCCAATGGCTGCCTGTTCATCTTGCCGCCAGAGCTCAAGCCACTTTTGTGCGATATCGATCATGGTGTGGGCCAGAGGGCCGGGGATTTTGTGGCGGCGGGCGCAGTGGCCGACCTTGAGCATTGCACAGTAAAGCTCTTCGGGAAGTCCCATAATATAAGGTCACAGCAAACAGGCTTTAAATTAAAACTCGCCACACTTCTTAGCGAGTTGGTAGGCTACAAAGCCGGTCGTGGCCATCCCCAGGATGATGAAGGCTATCTCGCGGTCTTTCTGGCCATCACGCGGGTGATAAAAGTCGGCGAGCTGGGGCTCGGGCCCCAGGGGGTCGAGGTTGTGCCCAGTGACCTGCGCATATTCCTGCATTGCAGCGTCAACATCCCGGAACGTCTTAACAGCATGACCTTGCCGGCGAAGTTCCTCATTGATAAAGTCGAGGCGCTCGGTCCCTTTCAGGGACCATGACGCCTGTGCGGCCTGCAGCTGCTCGACTGCTTTATCGTGACGCTTGCGCTCTTCATCCACGCCAGAGCTTCTCAAAATGGTGAATAAGTAGTTCGATCCCGAGAACGCAAGGGCGTTCACCAGGGCGCCCCCACGAGCATTGCGATACTTGCCATTACTTCATGATATCAGGTATGATCCCCTGTTTAATTAGCAGGTCTTTGCTCTGGCCATGGGAACCAAGGACCTGCTAATTAAACAGCTTCAGGGGGCTCCCCCCATCGCCATCTTGCCAAGCCGGGCGTATCCCGTGGCCAAGCCCGAGACTACGGCGCTGTGGTAGAGCACGTTCACGATCATCTTCCCGTCGGTTGCTGGAGTCGTCATGGTTGCTCATTCCATACAAGAGGCCCACGGGCCACGGGTCGCTCACCTGAGTGACAGTCACTGCAGATATGCAGATGTTATGCAACATTTTTCCAATCCTGTCATCGCAACTAATGAAAAGATCATCATTTAAGCAGTTCTTTATTTTGAAGAAGAAATATGGCATGCCAGTCAATTGAGGGTGATCATTTGAACAAACTCTAAATGGCAGCCAGCTTGGAATTACAATCGGCACGATTTTAGCTATTTTTGATCTACGAGTCACCCCAATGCTTCCTACCAAGTTTCGAGTCAACTGGCCTTTCAGTTCAGGAGAAGAGGCGAAAAATAGATTTTCAAGATGGCTGCCATGGCGGCCATCTTGGATACCGATTGGCACAATTTTAGCTATTTTTGATCTACAAGTCACCCCAATGTCTCCTACGATGTTTGGAGTCAATTGGCCTTTCGGTGCAGGAGAAGAAGCTAAATATAGATTTTCAGGATGGCGGCCATGGTGGCCATCTGGGATTTCTGATCAGAACGATTTTAGCTACATTTGACCTACAAGTCAACCTGATGCTTCCTACTAAGTTTCGAGTCAAGTGACTTTTGGGTTTAGGAGAAGAAGCGAAAAATAGATTTTCAAGATAGACGCCATGGCGGCCATCTTGGATTTACGATCGGCATGATTTTAGCTATTTTTGATCTACAAGTCACCCAAATGCTTCCTACCAAGTGTGGAGTCAACTGGCCTTTCGGTTCAGGAGAATCAGCGAAAAATAGATTTTCAAGATGGCTGCCATGGCGCCCATCCTGGTTTTACGATCGGCATGATTTTAGCTATTTTTGATCTACAAGTCACCCCGATGCTTCCTACGAAGTTTGGAGTCAACCGGCCTTTCGGTTCAGGAGAAGAAGCGAAAAATAGATTTTCAAGATGGCTGCCATGGCAGCCATCTTGGATTTCCGATAGGCACGATTTTTGCTATTTTTTATCTATAAGTCACCCCAATGCCTCCTACCAAGTTTGGGGTCAATTGGCTTTTGTGTTTAGGAGTTTAAGCGAAAAATAGATTTTCAAGTAATCCTGATGCTTCCTAGCAAGTTTGGAGTCAATTGGCCTTTCGGTTCAGGAGAAGAAGCAAACAAGAGGCCCACGGGCCACGATTCGCTCACCTGAGTGACATAGCCACTGCAGACATGCAGATGTTATGCAACATTTATCCAATCCTATCATCGCAACTAATGAAAATATCATCATTTGAGCAGTTCTTAGTTTTGAAGAAGAATATATGGGCCTGACAGTCAATGGAGCATGATCATGAATAAACTATCAATCACGTTTCAACAGAAGGATCAATGTGAAATTTGGTGGAAATTAGCTAAGTGGTTTCTGAAGAATCTTGATTTTA
Organism: Anodontia alba; assembly: GCA_964016985.1. Lineage (NCBI taxonomy): Eukaryota > Metazoa > Mollusca > Bivalvia > Lucinida > Lucinidae > Anodontia > Anodontia alba. The sequence goes on along the minus strand of OZ024826.1, from coordinate 65,027,876 downwards.
TACATGTAAACAGCACAGTGGCAGACACATATTATAAATATAAATCAGATGATGGCCATCTTAGATTTCCAATCAGAACAATTTTAACTACTGTTGATCTACAAGTCACTTCGATACTTTCAATATAAATGTATATGGCCAACACAAAGGTCAAATGTCAACATAAACCATCATTTGAGCAATTTTGGTAGATCTCCTGTCCCCTATAATTTGTGCAAAGATTAGAACCCAGGGCTTATTTGGTTATGGAGAAATAGATTTTTAAAGGTTTTTACCATATATTGGCATGGCAGCAATTTTGATCAATGGACCATACCCATTTTAGCAATCTTTCATTCTCCTGCCCACGGAGGGTCCGCATGAAATTTGAGCAACACTGGCCCGGAGGCTTCAGAGGAAAAGCCATTTGAAATTATCAACATTTTTTCCATACAAATGTATGGCGCCCATACAAATGCATACAGAAGCAAACTTTACCTCGCCGTAAAAAGGTTAAATGTCAATGTATGACAATTATTTTAGCAACTTTGGTAGACCGCCCGTTCCAGATGATATATGCAAAGATTCAGCCACAAGCCATCCTCGGTTTTGGAGAATAAGATTTTTAAATGTTTTTTCCCATGCAAATGCATAAGGAAGCAACTTGACCTTGCCGTAAAAAGGTCAAATGTCAATGTATGACCATTATTTTAGCAACTTTGGTAGACCCCCTGTCCCCGATGATTTATGCAAATATTCAGCCCCAAAGCATCCTCTGTTCTAGAGAAGAAGATTTATAAAGGTTTTTACCATATATGGGCATGGCGCCCATCTTGGTCAATGAACCGTGACCATTTTAGCAATCTTTTGTTCCCCCTACCTAAGGAGGCTCCATATGAAATTTGAGCAAAATTGGCCCAGAGGCTCCAGAGAAGAAGTTGTTTTCCCATACAAATGCATAAGGAAGCAAAATTGACCTTAACGTAAAAAGGTCAAATGTCAATGTACGACCATTATTTTAGCAATTATGGTAGCCCTCTTGTTCCCGAAGATATATGCAAAGATTCAGCCATAAGGCATGCTCAGTTTTGGAGAAGAAGATTTTTAAAGGTTTTTCCCATACAAATGCACAGGGAAACAAACTTGACCTTGCCGTAAAAAGGTCAAATGTCAACGTACGACAATTCTTTTAGCAATGTTGGTAGACCTCCCGTCCTTGATGATTCCTGCCAAGGTTCAGCCCAAAGGCATTCTCGATTCTGAAGGAGAAGATTTTTAAAGGTTTTTACCATATATGGGCATGGCCGCCATCTTGGTCAACGGACCGTGACCATTTTAGCAATTTTTTGTTCCCCCACCCTAAGGAGGCTCCATATGAAATTTGAGCAAAATTGGCCCAGAGGCTCCAGAGGAGAAGTTGTTTGAAATTCTGGTCATTTTTCCCATACAAATGCATAAGGAAGCAAAATTGACTTTAACGTAAAAAGGTCAAATGTCAATGTACGACCATTATTTTAGCAATTTTGGTAGCTCTCCTGTTCCCAAAGATATATGCAAAGATTCAGCCATAAGGCATGCTCGGTTTTGGAGAAGAAGATTTTTAAAGGTTTTTCCCATACAAATGCATAGGGAAGCAAACTTGACCTTGCCGTAAAAAGGTCAAACGTCAACGTACGACAATTCTTTTAGCAATTTTGGTAGACCTCCTGTCCCCGATGATTCCTGTAAAGGTTCAGCCCCAAGGCATTCTCGGTTCTGGAGAAGAAGATTTTTAAAGGTTTTTACCATATATGGGCGTGGCGGCCATCTTGGTCAACGGACCGCAACCATTTTAGCAATTTTTCTTTCCCCCACCCTAAGGAGGCTCCATATGAAATTTGAGCAAAATTGGCTCAGCGGTTTCAGAGGAGAAGTCCTTTGAAAATGTTAACGGACGGACGGACGGACGGACGGACGGACGGACGGACGGACGACGGACGAAAAGTGATCACAATAGCTCATCCTGAGCAGAGCTCAGGTGAGCTAAAAACAGATTTTCAAGATGGCCGCCATGGCGGCCATCTTGGATTTCTGATCGGCACGATTTTAGCTACTTTTGATCTACAAGTCACCCTGATGCTTCCTAGCAAGTTTGGAGTCAAATGGCCTTTCGGTTCAGGAGAAGAAGCGAAAAATAGATTTTCAAGATGGCGGCCATGGCGGCCATCTTGGATTTCCGATCAGAACGATTTTAGCTATTTTTGATCTACAAGTCACCCTGATGCTTCCTAGCAAGTTTGGAGTCAACTGGCCTTTCGGTTCAGGAGAAGAAGCGAAAAATAGATTTTCAAGATGGCGGCCATGGCGGCCATCTTGGATTTCCGATCGGCACGATTTTAGCTACTTTTGATCTACAAGTCACCCTGATGCTTCCTAGCAAGTTTGGAGTCAATTGGCCTTTCGGTTCAGGAGAAGAAGCGAAAAATAGATTTTCAAGATGGCGGCCATTGCGGCCATCTTGGATTTCCGATCGGAACGATTTTAGCTATTTTTGATCTACAAGTCACCCCGGTGCTTCCTACCAAGTATCAAGTCAATTGGCCCAGGGGTGTAGGAGGAGTAGGCTTTTTAAGCAATTGTTGACGCCGCACGACGGATGACGGACGACGCACGACGGACGACGGACATTGACTGACCACAATAGCTCAACATGAGCACTTCGTGCTCAGGTGAGCTAATAAAAGGGGTCTCGAGTCTTTAATTGCTTAGCACCGGGGGCAGGCTGCTTGGGTGCAGAGTCAATTGGGGCTGCCGCTACCGACACGGGACTTCTCGTTTGTGTGTTTCGGAGAAACACGAGCGCCCCGCCCACAAGACAGGCCCCAACGACCCACGGGGTCCAGTTAGTTAGTCCTTCACAGCGTTCCGGCCGTTTATCCACAGAAACCGCTGCCGCTTCCTTTGAAGGAATATTGGCAGACGTGCCATCGCCCGCAGGGGGGCGAAATGATTCCTTGGATGCTCGAAGCTGCTCGAGAAGTCCGGTTCGCATCTTCACTATTCAGCGTGATTCTAAAGGCCAGGCGGGCGGTCCCTGGAATGATCAGGTTGTGCGCGCCGAGGTTCGGGAATCGAACCAGCAGCTGTTGATTCTGATCAATCGTGCTCGGGTTATTGGTTATCACGACAGACTGCCACACGCCTAAGACAAGAAGATCTCCATTGCTGTGACGAGGAGAAAATTCCGGTGTCTGCGTCTGCGCTGGCCCGAAGATACGGGGCTGGTGGCACCTATGCACTGCGGAGATCAATGGGGCTCACTGATTATAGATCGGGGGTATCGCGGAGGCTCGGCAGAGAGGTCGTGGAGACACTCCAGAGTGCAGAGGAAGCCCTCTCGAAAGACATTGAATCCATCATCTGAGGGACCTCTCCGGCGTGGCTGATATCACTGATATCACAAGTCAAAGCGTAGAAGACGTCAAAACCGCATTGAAGACCATTAATGATCCGCAAATTGACGTGGCCTGGGTCGCCCAGACCAGAAGAGAACTGGCCCGAGTTTGGGAGGCCATGACGAGATCGAGGGACGAGCTCACTAACAACCTCACGAAGCTAAGCGCCATCGACGACCAGAAATCCGAAGTCCATCAACAGAATTCGTGAGACCATCAGGCGGCTCCTCCATGAAGACAAGACGCTGGCTGAGCGAATTCGAACTCTCTTCCACGAACAGGGGATAACGATCGCGAACATCCTTACAGCAATCGGCATGGCGATAAGCACTCTCGTCCTTGCTGTCACTGGCGGAGGAGCGGGGGGCACCCCATCGCCAGCTCCAAAGCCATTCGACAAGGGCGGGGTCAAGGAGTGGGTAAAAAAGCACTTACAGGCCCTTGGGCGTGCCCTGGCCAAAATGGACGGCAAGGCCGCTGCGGCCCTGCCCGGCATCATAGGCTCAATCGTCTCTTGGCTCCTGAGCACGTTAGGGAAGGCCACGACTTGGCTCGCTGACAACGTGTGGGCCTTGGTCATCGGGGTGGGGGCGCTTCTTCTCGTGGCCGCAAGGGACTGGCTATCTCAACGACAGCCAAAGCGCCACTAGGCCGACCCTGACCCCTGCGGCTATGATAGCCGTTTTCTCTTCTTCGTGGCTTGTCGCAGCCGCGGCAGACACGTGTTGTTGCGGAGCAACAGCGGCTGGCGTAGGTGGCCCTGCGGGTTTGCCACTCGGTGGCCCCTTGTGATCAGTCCCGGCTGGTGCTGCGATTTTTCCTTCGAAGGACTTATCGCCTGTCCTGCTTATCTGCTCTGACTCATTGATTCCCGGGTTGTGGCCGATGGCTGCTTCAGATCCAGCTATCACGATTTCGTTATTGTAGACCTGGACATTGCCCGGGTGGAGGGCCATGTCGCTCGGGGCGAGGTAGAGCCCAATCCCGAAGACGAAGTCCAGAGGGGTTGATGCATACTTGAGCGTTTTTTGATATCGAGCGATGCTGCTGGGGATGTCGACGGGTGAGGCGATGGCGTCTTCGACGTTGGTCAGGAACTGCTTTTGAGCATCGAACCCTGTCCCGGCCTTGAGAATATTTGAACGGGTTTGAGCTTGCACTCCCAGGATAGCCCACACATACGTCCTGATCGAATCGTTGACGTGCCCCACACCTGCTTGCGTGAAGCCTTCTGATTTATCGAGAATGAAAATCATCCACGCCCCTGGTATGTCCCGGTTATGGCGTCCTTCGGGTGGAAGAAGGGGCCATCGGAGTAGTACGCATGCCGGTAGGTGCCCGACGGCTCCATATACATGCTCCAAGATCCAAGGCCTTGGCACCCATGGTCTAGCTTTTGTCTCCAGTCCGTTTCCGGGGACACGCCGAACTCAGAGCAAAGCCGCTTGTGGGCCCTGGCATCGAAGGTGTTCAGATACCAAGAATGAGATTTTTCTCCGGGAAGGGCGACTCACAGCTCCTCAAGAATACGCCTTATGGTGAAGTAAACATGGAAGGGATACACTCGCAAGGAGCGGATCTGTGGCTTGGAGGTGGTCCTCAACCGAGACGCCACATCCGGCAGTGGCGCACCAAACTGCGAAGTTAGTTGGCACTGCCACCAATCGAAAGGAGTGGTTTTCCAGGAATTCCAAGCCTTGTTTGCCATAGCGATATCCCCGGTGAGTGTGGGGTTCTGGTACTGGGCGAAGATGTCTGGGAAAAAGGCCTGAAAGTCACCTCCCCCATCATCAATCATAATCTTCTGGCTGGCCAGAGACACCTGCTTCTCTTTGAAATGCCCCCCGCCCGATATGCTGCCGAGCTTTTGAACAAGTAGGCCCTCTTGTCCATGTTTTGGGTCACTATGTACGTCACACTCACCGACCTTCAAAATGGGGAACTGGTCTATCTTGCATCTGTTCCCTGCACTGCATGTGGGGGGCTGGAAGTCGATCTCTGTGAGCTCACTTATTACTACCGCTGGCTCAATATCGGCGCCGAGTTATTGAATAACAAGCTCTCAGATGGGCGCACCATGCTGGACATACCTGACGGATACTATAACGTCTGTGAGCTGGACAAAGAGGCGTTCCGGCCTTTGGGTGCTGAACTCAGTTTGCATGCCCCCACCGGCCGCTTGCAGCTGTCTGCGAAGGAACGTCTGATCTTAAACGGCGGGCGAACGAAAGGTGCGGGGTGGCCGGACAGAGTCATTCCCCGTCTTGCAGTACAAATGGCTGGCATCGGGGCCTCTTTCCCAGCTGATGCTCACGATATTAGACACGAGTGGCAGAAATATAGATTTCGACTATTTGAGTGCAGTCTTACACATAAGAAGAAATGGCTGAAGCGGGTGGCCCTGGGAGCGCCAGAAAATGCCCCGGGCTGGCTTTGGCCGATCTGGGGGATACAGAAGGATTCGAGAAGGATGGGGAGGAGGGACAGCTGTATGGCCTCCAGCTGTCCGACAGGGTGTACAAACGAAAAAAGGTCGTCACTCAAGAGGAAGGTGGGGCGCAGAAGCTCGGAGAGTTGAGCGATGTAGATGTTTCATATGCCGCCCCCAAGCGGCTTCACACGCTGGCGTTTACTGGAAGCAGGTGGGTCGCCTTTGTGGACCCCGTTCAAGAAACAGGCTGGCTTGTGGACGTCAAAGTTTGGGCTCCTTATGTGGTGACGGGCAAGCAGCACAAGATTCGGAAGGTGATAAATGCCGGTACCCGGCTGTGTTCCTACGTCCCCGGGACCAAGAACGTGGTCGTTTCCGAGCGCTATACCCTGAAGACGAGCAATAGCCGGCCGGGCATTCTCAAAATGGTTTCTGAGTTCGCCCCGGCTGGGATCATTGGCGTGGGATTGCCTTCTTCCACGATCCTTCTCGAGCTTGTCCTGGGAGATTGGCCCGACGACTTTGTTGATGTCTTACCCAGGTTCACGCTCAAGAGGACCCAAGCGCACGCGAATAAAGAGGTGGGGGCCTATATCAGAGTACAGGAGCCTCCTCAAGTGTGTTTCACACTTGCAGGGATCGGGTTCCAGGCGGACTACCGCTTGCTGGATATAAGCAAGATCCATGTTGGTCCCGCAGTGGAGCGCAAAAGGCTGCGACTTACGCCCCTTGATCTCCCGTCAGAACAAAGCTCCGTGGCGTTAGGTCATTTGAATCTGTCCGACGGCAGTGATAGTTAAGCACGATGGGACTTTACCCACCACTTGAGACGACGATGGGACTTTACCCACCACTTGAGACGACTGGAGACAATCACCGACTTCAGCACGTGGCCGAGGTCAGATCCCGCTTCGAAAAGGAACGGGACTTCAGACTCGACACCGTGCTTTCAGTGCTTTCAGTGGCCAGAGTACTGAAGATGATAATCGCGGCACCAGTCGCCGTTGTCCTCCAAGCTAGGGCGATTGCTTGTGGGTTGCTGGGAGCTGGCGGGAGATTCATTTGTCGGAAGCTTGAAGCCAAAGCTAGGAAACATGACCAAATCCAGGTCCTGGCCGTCTCAAAGCTAAACTCAATCGCCGACAGGATCTCGGCCGCGCTGACCGACGATAAGATCTCCGAGGAGGAGTTGCGCCTGATTCTCTCTGAGGTCGACAAGTACAACTAAATGAAGGCTGAGATACGCCGTGGGCGTCAGAAAGAAGGCGGTCTGTCCGAGACCGAAAAAAAACGGCTTATGAACCTCATGAGAGACGAGGCGATGCTAACGGCCCGTACCAAGCTCTTGGAAGAACTCCAAGCTGCTGGAAACAGTGGCACCTCTCGATAAATATATCTTGTTCGCGGGCTTAAAAAAAGAGCGCAGGCTGGTCCAGCCCTTTTAGCAGCAGACAAGTTTATTAAGTAGAAGAATAAAAAAAAAAAAGAAAAAAAAAGTCTGTCACCGGGATTCGATCTCACACACAAAAATTCAGCAAAAGCCCCCCGAGGTCCTGGTCATTTTTTTCGTTTTTTAAATCTTATCTCTGGGGGGGCTTTTTCTTGACCAGGACCTCTCATACTACTTCCAATGCTCGGCCACTCCTGCCTTCAGTACCTAACTATGATTGGGACGAAAGTCGTTAGAGGCTTACTAGAAGTGCTGGCAATGGTTATGGGGATGGGAATGGGATCGTAGCGCTACGTTTAAACCTGTACAGTGCCCCGCAGGGGGATAAATATCTGTAAATTTAATTTATAAAAGCTTGGCATTTTATTGTGCAATAATAACCGAAGCGGAAAACCAGCGGTATTCAATAGAAATCTATGCCGAAGCAGGAAACCAGCGGCATTCAATAGAGAATCGATACAGGTAAACCTTCACACATTTTATAAGAACCATTACCATGCTTATGGGCAGATTCAGCAGATGCCGGTCCACGGTACTTTAAACCCCGGGAGCTGGGTAGAATTCTTTACACCCACATCCCAGTCGGGGGGGTGAGCCACCTATCTGTGTCAAATCCTGTTTTTCTGAGAAAAATATATCAATAAGTCGTCTGCTGAAATTTTTACTCAGAGCGTTTAAATATTCATTCAGGTAAATTACTACTGAGCACTCCAGCACATATAATCCTATAACATCATAATGTCGCGGGCACCAGATAAATCAGATATTGGTGAATCAGGTAAGTGCCTCCCTCTTTTTGCGTTCAGAGCCCCAAGGCCGGCAAGGGTGGTGGCCGTCCCCAGGGGCTCTCACTATGCTCACTTGGGGGCCGCAGGGGCTCCGGCCTCAGGAAGAGCCAGAAGCGTGGCGGCACGCCCGAGGAAGCCGTCTCAACGTACATACAGAATTGTTTGGCTACGTGGGAGCGTCTCGACGTACATACAGAATTGTTTGTCTACGTGGGAGCCCAAAAAGTGGTGCATTCGCCCCCCCCCCCCCCCTACTACTATAACTCTGCTAATATTTGTGGACTGTAACCTTCAAACCAAATGCACTGCTCCACATCATGGTCTAACTACAAATCAAGTTTCAGCTTGATCGGATGTAAACTGTAGGAGGAGTTAGCCGGAAACAAAAAGTCAACTGAAATTTTCAAAGGGGCATAACTCTGCTAATATTTGGTGGACTGTAACCTCGAAACAATATGTGCTGCTCCATATCATGGTCTAACTATATATGAAGATTCAGCTTGATTGGATGTAAAATGTAGGAGGAGTTAACCGGAAATGAAAAGTTTACAGAAATTTTCTAAGGGGCATAACTCTGCAAACATTTGGTGGACTGTAACCCCGAAATAATATGCGCTGCGCCACATCATGGTCTAACTATGTACCAATGTTTAGCCTGATCAGATGTAAACTGTAGGAGGAGTTAGCCGGAAACGAAAAAGTTCACGAACGGACGGACGGATGCCATACCCCGTAACATAATACGTCCCGTTTTTCAAATGGGCGTATAAAAAATCAATATCTTGCCCATATGACCAAAACTTTAGTTATTTGCAAAAAGTATACCTATTATAAAATAAAATTTGCACACTATTACCTCCAAACAATATGCTGCGAAAAGTTTACAAAAACTTTCAAAGGGGCATAAATCTGCAAATATTTGGTGCACTGTAACCTCGAAATAGTATGTGCTGCTCCACATCATCGGTGTAACTATTTATGAAGTTTCAGCTTGATTGGATGTAAACTATAGAAGGATTTAGCCGGAAACAAAAAATTAATAGAAATTAATAGAAATTTTCGACGGGGTTTAACTCTGCTAATATTTGGTGGACTGTAACCTTGAAACAATATGCAATACTCCACATCATGATCTTACTACAAAAAAAATTTCAGCTTGATAGGATGTAAACTGTAGGAGGATTTAGCCGGAAACGAAAAGTTTACTGAAATTTTCAAAGGGGCATAACTCTACTAATATTTGGTGGACTGTAACTGCGAAACAATATGCGCTGCATCACATCATGGTCTAACTGTACATGAAGTTTCAGCTGGATTGGATGTAAACTGCAGGAGGATTTAGCCAGAAACGAAAAATTAATAGAAATCTTCAAAGGGGTGTAACTCTGCTAATATTTGGTGGACTGTAACCTTTAAATAATATGCGCTGCTCCACATCATGGTCTCACTACAAATCAAGTTTCAGCTTGATCGGATGTAAACTGTAGGAGTTGACCAGAAACGAAAAGTCAACTGAAATTTTCAAAAAGGCATAACTCTTGCTAATATTTGGTGGACTGTAACCTCGAAACAATTTGCGCTGCTCCACATCATGGTCTAACTATAAATGAAGTTTCAGCTTGATTGGATGTAAAATGTAGGAGGAGTTAACCGGAAATGAAAAGTTTACAGAAATTTTCTAAGGGGCATAACTCTGCAAACATTTGGTGGACTGTAACCCAGAAACAATATGCCCTGCGCCACATCATGGTCTAACTATATACCAAGTTTCAGCTTGATCGGATGTAAACATTGGAGGAGTTAGCCGGAAACAAAAAAGTTTACGGGCGGACGGATGGACGGACGCCATACCCCGTAACATAATACGTCCCGTTTTTCAAATGGGTGTATAACAAGATATAATGTCCACACCAGCTTTTTTCTATCAAAATTTGAGTTTCAAAGTGCCGGTTTGACCTTGTAAACAAGATAAAAATCACCAAAATCTAATCACTTCTTTCCCCAATCCCAATGATGTATCTGTGCTAGTTTGGTCAAATTCCATCATGAGACAGAGTGCACACAAGGCTCACTTTTTGAGATTTTATAATGTAGTGACCTTGAAAATAAGGTCAAAGTCACCAAAATCTGACCACTTCTTTCCCCCATCCTGATGATGTATTTGTGCTAGTTTGGTCAAATTCCAGCCATTGGTTAAAGAGATAGTGTGCACACAAACTTTTTACTACATTAAGAAAAAAATTTACAAAGGGCAATATCTCCAAGAGAATTGGCCCCTAGCCCTTACTTTCTTTTATGTAGGTACACCTTATTGATATCAATGTGTCTGCAGAAACTGATGAATATCCATCACTGACTTTTCAAGATATTTGGAAAAAATCAAAGTGTTGCAGATTGACACACAGATGGACAGACAACATGAAAACAGTATACCCCACCACAAACAAAGTTTGCAGTGGGGGGCGGGGGGTATAATACGAGGGTCGTGCAAAAAGTTCTGTCACTAATAGGCTTCCTTGGTTTTATCCAAGGTATACTTTAAAATGCTTCACTGCACTTGAATGGTGTGTTGAATAGCTAACGATACCCGTTTATTTCATGCAAATTGCTTTCCAACTGACTGAGCTATTTCAAATTGAAATAGATGCAGTCATATACACTGACCAATTTACTTGTTACATTGGAACATGGACCAGATGACTGAAATTTGTACCTATATTAAATGCCACATTAGGCTTAATATAGATTCAAAGCAGATATTTAATGAATTGGGTGGTATATATGGACCTCAGACCATTTCAATGCGCACAGTTTTTAGGTGGGTTAAAGTTTTTAAAGCTGGGAAATTTTCTGTTGAAGATGATACCCATCCTGGAAGGCCTAAAACCTCTGTTACCAAGGCTAACATCGCTGCTGTAAAGATTGTGGTCGAACAGGATGCGCGATTATCTGTCAAAGATATAGCTAGTTGTACTAGCATATCAGAAGGCAGTGTGCAAACAATTCTGAAAAAGCATTTGGACCTGAGAAAGGTTTGCGCTAGGTGGGTACCTCATTTGCTCACTGAGGAGCAAAAGACACAACGCCTTAAATGTGCTCGGGGACTTTTGAAAACATACAAAGGCTGTAATAGTCGGGTTATTTCTAACTTGCTAACAGGTGATGAAACCTGGGTGCACATGTTTGAGCCACAAAGAAGGGCTGATAATAAGCAATTAAGCAATGGAAGCAAAAAGATCAAAAACGCCCATGTATTGCCAAGAGAACCATAAGTTCAAAAAAGATGTTGTACGCAATTTTCTTTAATTCAAGTGGGCCAGTCATTCAAGTGCCTTGTCCATCTGGTCATACAGTCACTGACCGATTCTACAAGAAATCTGTACTGAAGAAAGTGAAAGAGTTTTACAATAAGAAATGACCAAGCAAAGGATGGTCAGGAGTCCACCTTTTACATGACAATGCCTCCTCTCATAAGTGTGAGGTTGTTAAGTCTTTTTTGGCTTCTGAAAAGGTGTAAGTTTTAAACCATCCACCTTATTCACCTGACCTGAGTCCCTGTGACTTCTTTTTATTTCCAAGGCTTAAGAAAATGCTTTCTGGAAATAAGTATACGTCTAGAAGTTCTCTTGGCAGCGCTATTTATCAGTGTCTCCAACAGATACCAAAAGAAGACTATGTATCTGCTTTTCGCGACTGGGTAAAAAGGTTACAAAAATGTGTTTCAGTAAAGGGGGAATACTTTGAAGGTTTGTAATAAAAATATGTTTGATAAAACATAGCACTGAAGTAATCCGAGCCCAGTGACAAAACTTTTTGCAGGACCCTCGTAATAATGAAACAAGAGGCCCACGGGCCACGATTCGCTCACCTGAGTGACATAGCCACTGCAGACATGCAGATGTTATGCAACATTTATCCAATCCTATCATCGCAACTAATGAAAATATCATCATTTGAGCAGTTCTTAGTTTTGAAGAAGAATATATGGGCCTGACAGTCAATGGAGCATGATCATGAATAAACTATCAATCACATTTCAACAGAAGGATCAATGTGAAATTTGGTGGAAATTGGCTAAGTGGTTTCTGAAGAATCGTGATTTTATACATGTAAACAGCACAGTGGCAGGGACATATTATAAATATAAATCAGATGATGGCCATCTTAGATTTCCAATCAGAACAATTTTAACTACTGTTGATCTACAAGTCACTTCGATACTTTCAATATAAATGTATATGGCCCACACAAATAGGGAAGCAAATTTGACCTTGGAGGTAAAAAGGTCAAATGTCAACATAAACCATCATTTGAGCAATTTTGGTAGATCTCCTGTCCCCTATAATTTGTGCAAAGATTAGGACCCAGGGCTTATTTGGTTATGGAGAAGAAGATTTTTAAAGGTTTTTACCATATATTGGCATGGCAGCCATTTTGATCAATGGACCATACCCATTTTAGCAATCTTTCATTCTCCTGCCCACGGAGGCTCCACATGAAATTTGAGCAACACTGGCCCGGAGGCTTCAGAGGAAAAGCCATTTGAAATTATCAACATTTTTTCCATACAAATGTATGGCGCCCATACAAATGCATACAGAAGCAAACTTTACCTCGCCGTAAAAAGGTTAAATGTCAATGTATGACAATTATTTTAGCAACTTTGGTAGACCGCCCGTTCCAGATGATATATGCAAAGATTCAGCCACAAGCCATCCTCGGTTTTGGAGAATAAGATTTTTAAATGTTTTTTCCCATGCAAATGCATAAGGAAGCAACTTGACCTTGCCGTAAAAAGGTCAAATGTCAATGTATGACCATTATTTTAGCAACTTTGGTAGACCCCCTGTCCCCGATGATTTATGCAAATATTCAGCCCCAAAGCATCCTCTGTTCTAGAGAAGAAGATTTATAAAGGTTTTTACCATATATGGGCATGGCGCCCATCTTGGTCAATGAACCGTGACCATTTTAGCAATCTTTTGTTCCCCCTACCTAAGGAGGCTCCATATGAAATTTGAGCAAAATTGGCCCAGAGGCTCCAGAGAAGAAGTTGTTTGAAATTCTGAACATTTTTCCCATACAAATGCATAAGGAAGCAAAATTGACCTTAACGTAAAAAGGTCAAATGTCAATGTACGACCATTATTTTAGCAATTATGGTAGCCCTCTTGTTCCCGAAGTTATATGCAAAGATTCAGCCATAAGGCATGCTCAGTTTTGGAGAAGAAGATTTTTAAAGGTTTTTCCCATACAAATGCACAGGGAAACAAACTTGACCTTGCCGTAAAAAGGTCAAACATCAACGTACGACAATTCTTTTAGCAATGTTGGTAGACCTCCCGTCCTCGATGATTCCTGCCAAGGTTCAGCCCAAAGGCATTCTCGGTTCTGAAGGAGAAGATTTTTAAAGGTTTTTACCATATATGGGCGTGGCGGCCATCTTGGTCAACGGACCGTGACCATTTTAGCAATTTTTTGTTCCCCCACCCTAAGGAGGCTCCACATGAAATTTGATCAAAATTGGCCCAGAGGCTCCAGAGGAGAAGTTGTTTGAAATTCTGGTCATTTTTCCCATACAAATGCATAAGGAAGCAAAATTGACCTTAACGTAAAAAGGTCAAATGTCAATGTACGACCATTATTTTAGCAATTTTGGTAGCTCTCCTGTTCCCAAAGATATATGCAAAGATTCAGCCATAAGGCATGCTCGGTTTTGGAGAAGAAGATTTTTAAAGGTTTTTCCCATACAAATGCATAGGGAAGCAAACTTGACCTTGCCGTAAAAAGGTCAAACGTCAACGTACGACAATTCTTTTAGCAATTTTGGTAGACCTCCCGTCCCCGATGATTCCTGTAAAGGTTCAGCTCCAAGGCATTCTCGGTTCTGGAGAAGAAGATTTTTAAAGGTTTTTACCATATATGGGCGTGGCGGCCATCTTGGTTAACGGACCGCGACCATTTTAGCAATTTTTCGTTCCCCCACCCTAAGGAGGCTCCATATGAAATTTGAGCAAAATTGGCTCAGCGGTTTCAGAGGAGAAGTCGTTTGAAAATGTTAACAGACAGACGCACGGACGGACGGACGCACGGACGGACGGACGGACGGACGACGGACGAAAAGTGATCACAATAGCTCATCCTGAGCAGAGCTCAGGTGAGCTAACAATGAGTATATAGAACCACGTCCGTATGGACTGCAAAACTTCCAGGTTTTCAACTGTTGCATTGGAAAGTCAATTTCTGGACATTTTATGAAGAAATTGGCAATATCAGCATCATAGGGATGTTTTTGGATTCTCCACCATGTCATAGAATTAGCTCGAAATGGATAATGCACATAAACAAGTCTTTTTCACTTAAAATGTTCAGAAAGAACTTTTGTTGTAAATTCAAACCCCCAAAACCAATAAAGAAGACTCTTCTTGTTCTTAGTATGTATGTAAGTAAATAAGTAAGTAAGTAAGGACTTTAACGAGGGCGTCAACATTTAGCAAACAATGGCGCTAATCTTCCATGAGGCCCTGAGTTACATGATACAAATATATGTTGCCATATTTTACAATTTTTACAGTAAAAATGAAGCATAGGACATTGACTCTGCATCAATACGGCCAAAATAAAGCACCTACAATGTTCCCTATAACAATATCTTCTGAATACCCACTGTCTCTGGAGACCGGACCATAATTACAATGCCAGAGCCAATAAAATAAAATGACCAGAAACTTACTGTAGTCTGCTTTGTGGTGTTATCTTTGGCTTGGCAAGCTCATGTTCATCATGAATGTGCGTGTCATCGGGATACACTCGTTCTGTGACACTGCCTATCTCAGGGTCCTCTATTTCTATATAGATTTTAAGATGCTCATCATGCTCTATTTCTAGATGTGTTTCTTCGTTCAGGTTTGCATCAGAATCTCCAAAACCATTCTGCTTTACGTCGGTAACCGGTGGCTCAGTGCCAGTACAGCCTTCTTCCATTATATTATTCAGTTAAACCTGCAAAAACAAGAATACATATGAAACATATTATCTGCATTGTCAAGAGCATTGTCTGGGAGACTGCGTGATTATAACTTCAACTTCAAATTGAGCCGGCCTCATAGGTTAAGTTGGATGCACAGCTTACTGTTGATCAGGAGGTTGCGGCTTCTATCCCCGTCGGGATAGGCAACATTCTTTTGTAGAGACTGATCATGAAATATCTTCTACAGTCATTCTCTCTCTTCAGCTGATTCAAGAAGGGCAGGTCAGTTTCTGGTGAAAGAATACGCACAAGTACTGCTTAACTGCTTAAAGGACAAAGCCTGTCCAGAAAAGTTTGTTAAGGTAAATTGACTGGCTCGACATGACCCTAATGGGTTGACAGGGCTGCAAAATCTCAACTCAATCAATTAACTTCAAATTTCAATGACCTTGGTCCACTGGAGGCGAAATTCAGATCAGGACTATATACGGCGCTTTATTGCACAAGGACTTTCACCATCCCATCAGCTCATTATGATTGCAATACATTTGAAAGAACTGTAAAACAAAATCACCCATCCGACCATCCAGTGTCAGGGACAATATCGAATGTCAGGGTTAATGCTAACGTTTGCGCTCTACCAGACCGAATACTGGACTAGTACTGCAATATTTACTGTATACTGGACTGGTCCTTGCTTGGGCTACTGCTTAATATATACCCCCACATGCAAACAAGGACAACTAGAACAGTGTTTTCAGAGGAAAACATATGTCCCCCCACACCAGTTTGACGTGTGTGTGTGACTATGCAAACAAGGACAACTAGAACAGTGTTTTCAGAGGAAAACATATGTCCCCCCACACCAGTTTGACGTGTGTGTGTGACTATGCAAACAAGGACAACTAGAACAGTGTTTTCAGAGGAAAACATATGTCCCCCCACACCAGTTTGACGTGTGTGTGTGACTATGCAAACAAGGACAACTAGAACAGTGTTTTCAGAGGAAAACATATGTCCCCCCTACCAGTTTGACGTGTGTGTGTGACTATGCAAACAAGGACAACTAGAATAGTGTTTTCAGAGGAAAACATAGTCCCCGCCACCATTTTAGTGTGTGTGTGTGTGTGTGTGTGTGTGTTTTCAGAGGAAAACATAGTCCCCGCCACCAGTTTAGTGTGTGTGTGTGTGTGTGTGTGTGTGTGTGTGTGTGTGGTGTGTGTGTGTGTGTGTGTGTGTGTGTGTGTGTGTGACCAGAAACTTACTGTAGTCTGCTTTCTGGTGTTATCTTTGGCTTGCCAAGCTCATGCTCATCATCAATGTGCGTGTCATTGGGATACACTCGTTCTGTGACACTGCCTATCTCAGGGTCCTCTATTTCTATATAGATTTTAAGATGCACATCATGTGTGTGTGTGTGGTCGATGAGGGCTTTTTTCCAGACTATAAGCCCTTGACACAGGGACAAGAACTGATTAGATTTTGGTGACCTTGACTCCATTTTCAAGGTCACCAAAATCTAATCACTTGTCCCTGCCTCAACAATATAGCTGTGCAAATTTGGTCAAAATCCATCCATTCATTCAGGATAGGGTGCTGACAAGCCATTTTCCAACAATCTGAGCCCTCCTGTGACCTTGAAAATGGGGTCAAGAGCACCAAAATCTTAACACTTCTTTTCCATGTCACAACAATATAGCTCTGCAAGTTTGGTCAAAATCTGTCAATTCCTTCATGAGATAGGGTGCAGACAAGCCATTTCCCACTAATCTAAGCCCTTGTGTGACCTTGAAAATGGGTTCAAGGTCACCAAAATCAGTTCTTTTCCATGTCAAAACAATAAAGATGTACAAGTTTGGTCAAAATTTTTTTAAGTTTTTCCCATTATAAGTCTATGAGAGCTAATGAGCCCTGGGGCGTAGCCAGTTTGGCCCCCTGGGGCATGGTTGGCAGGATTTATGTAGATGACCACTTAATGTTGCTACATACTAAATATCTAAGCTCTGGGCCTCACATTTTCAGAGAAGGTTTTTTAAGTTTTTCCCATTATAAGTCTATGGGAGCTATATGTTGCCATGGAAACCAGAATTCCAATCCAATCAGCCCCAAAATCTTATGCAGCTCTTCCCCCCACCTGATAATGCTTCACATGAAAGGGCATTTTTCATTTCTGCCCACGCATGGATTTTTCTGAAACTTTGTATAATAATAACTAGGCATATGCAACCTATGAAAATGTGCTTATTAAATTATATAATAAAAAGTTGGACTCAGGACACAACCTTGACTCACTTCCCCCATGAGCTGACACCTGTCTCCAAATAAGTATGTCATACATCTTAAGTTTAATTTAGTTTTAAGATTTTTGCGCTGTGCTGACTGGTGAACACCATAGTAATTCTATTGGTACCACAAAACATTTATATTTAATTAAAGTTAACATTTTCTGATAAATTGATTATAAAAAATCTGAATATTTTACCAAAAAATGAAAAAAATATCAAAATTAAACTTTCAAAATTAATATGTTATAGTCTTTGTCAAGATTTCATACTACCAGGAAAATTTGCTACATATATCCTCTATAGCTGTGCCAAATTTCATAAAAAATCAAAACCGGTAACATTGTCATTTTAGGCCTTGAATGGATATAGGTCGATTTTTACAAAATTGACTATTTTGTTACATTGATAAAAAAACGGTAGAGAAAGGCAGCGTTATCAAACACTTCTAACATTTAACAAATCAAAGAGAGTTTAGACAACTTGGAATGAATATATCTTGAGCTACCCATTAAATTTTCATGACTTTCTATTACTTGCCTTCTATTTATATGGACTCTGACTAACCAACTATTACAAATGTAGACAGCATATCAAATTAAATCTAAAGAAATTCTAATTAACAAATTAGGCTTAACAAAATCTTACGCTTTAATTCATGTCAGCAAATCATTGAGCATTTTGTATAATTACTTCCCAAAAGCATAAAACTAAAATAGGTATAACACAGGGGTATCCATTCTCACCATTACAAAAATAGGTGTAAAACAGGGAGATCCATAATCTCCATTGTCATATTAAGAAGATGTGCAAACGTACTATTGCAAGTAGTTGTTGCTTGTTTGTTTGTTTGTTTGTTTTGAAGAAGGATTTGCATCCCCATCAACAGATTTTAGGATTTTTGGAGATTTGCTTCTGGACTGGTGAACTCTAACCAAACTAAGAACGCTTGAAAAGAAAATAATACCTATAGACTTAACTTCTGATATATCTATAGCTTGCTTGCAAGCCTATATTGTATTTTAAAATTATGACCATTGGATTTCTTGTCCTGTAACATGTTCAAATGTGTCACTTCAATCGGTATTTCCTCCGATCGAATTGACACTGACATTGGAGTTTTTCTCTTTGTTTCAACAGTTATCTGTGATGACAGCAGCACAGAATACTGTTTATGTGGTCTTAACTTTTGCTATCAGAAAAGCAGATCTATCCTTTCTTCCTTATAGTAAGCATATATGAAATTGTTTCTGTTCTACATAAGTTCTATCCTAGTGCACATAGTTTGACTTAAACAACAAAATGGTGTTCTGTAGTTTTTCATGTTAAAGCTTTAAGATTTTTCCAAAGATTGTATGTCATTCATATTTTAGTCATTTGCCTAAGGACTTCCATACTAGTTTGAAACTCCACCATATGTTAATTAACATAGGAGTTTAAAACAGCTAACTTGTGTGGTCTTAATGTGAATCTAAAGGATGTATTGAAGAGTTTTTTTTTCATTCATTTGGTTGCTGGCAGTTCTGTGGTATTTAATTAATTCTATTTTCACCTTGTCTCTGTTTTTTTGTGTTGTAATACGTTTTGAAAGGAGGCTTTTAGTATTCAAGTTTTGTTTTAGTTCTTATACAAATTCTTTCTTCCATTGAATATTTTAGCTGAATATAATTTCATTCTTCTTAATACCAACTGCTCTTACTTTCTTTGTTGTTCTTTGCTGATCATGTTTCTGAAAATTTATTCTTTCATTTTAGAGAGTACTAAAGTATTTGTTCAGCAAGTGCATAGATCTTACCTAAAGAAACAGTACTAAGCTTGCATGTGTCCATGTGACACAGACTTTAGTTGTTAATTACTGATTGTATTTAAGCTGTAGTGTTTTTTTTTCTCAAATATTGAGTGTCGTCGTGTGTGTTTTGTACCAGCTGTGAAATCTTCTGCTGTGGTTTTGACAATATTGTGCTTTTTTGTATTTACTGAGCATGAACAAGTATGGCCTGTTTATATAAATTCTTTTTGTTACTCTGTTATTTTTGAGGCATTTATCCAGTTTACACTAAAGTTTATAGTTGATTTTTGGACAAGAAGTCCACATTGTTGTATTTACTTAAAGTGATCTAGTAGTCACATTGTATTTTTGAGGCATCTATCCAATGTGTAGGCACAAAAAGGAATTCAGCATAGATCTAAATACACATGAAGTGTATCAGTTAAATAATGAATGCGGTTAGCCATTTAAAAGAAATACCAGTTTTGTTTTTCAGAACCAATAAATATTTAGATCTAAACTAGGTAAGGTCGTAGTACCAAAGCATTCATCCAAACTCATAAATCCACTGAAGATTGACAATTCTGAATGTTCAAATCAATAGACATGGACCCTGAAGATTTTAATCAGGTGTCCTAGGATAGTAATCATTACTTGGTAAGCAAGTTGTGCCCACCATGCCTATTTGCCTGAATGAGTAACTTTAAAGCTAGACCCAGGTTTCATAATCATCATGATCAGTTACAAGACTGTTATCTGCTTTTTATTATCTGATAAATACTTCCACAGTCAAGTATTTGAAGTGGAATCCTATACATACAGATACAGAGAACTTGGACTTTAGTGTCTGCATGGTCCAGATCATGTAAACGAAAAGTTTTTTTTTTTGGACATGGTGTTCAACAAGGTGCAATTCAGTCAGCTGGTTATAAATGAATATGTACAATTATGGTATCAACTTCTTATACAAATCATACTATATCATGGTATTCCAAATTGAAAGCTATTGGTAAGTTGACTTTACACGATACTACTTATACATGAGTATTGGGTAATTTCATATTTTGCCGACTCAGGACTATATGTATTCAGGCTGTTCAAACAACATGTTACCAGTCTTCAATTTTTATGAAATTTCATGTGTTTATTCCTAATACATATGGAAATTTTTAATGCTGAAATGGTGTCTTGACAAGAATCGGAACATGGTTAAATTGCAGATAATATCTGGATGAATACATAACCTGCAGCTGAAATATGGGGCTACCGTTCAACTTACGTTATTGCTCCAACACTATTGCTAAGTACATGAAGCCATCCATAGTGTCAAAACATGTACTTATGCTGGCCTTAATTAATAAAACATTCCAGCATCTGAAAAATGAAATCCTGTTTACTGTACGAAGGTTAATATTAGGGCACCCCCTGATTTGGTAGTGGCCGCATACAAAACACCATAAATTTACAACGGAACTACATTTAAAAGCCAATGCCTCATAGTCATCAGTGTTATACCCTAGGCAACCTCTGTGCAGAATTTCATCGAATTCCAAGCGTGGGCAGAAACCAATGTAAATTTCCTATACCGTGTAAGAGCCCCTTTGATCAAGATTGGCCATCTGGTATAAGAGATATACTTATTTGAAATTGTGGACAGATGACAATGGACGACGACAGTAGACGGATGATGGAGCATTGGCATACTAATAGCTCACTTGAGCCTTTGGCTCTAATAAGCTGTGGGCCTCATGGTTTCAGAGAAGAAGAATTTTAAATTTTTCCCATTATAAGTCTATGGGCGGTAATGACCCCAGGGCATGGCCAGTTTGGACCCCAGGGGCTTGATTGGCAGGATTTATGTAGGAGACCACTAAACATCGCTACATAAGCTGTTAGCTCTCAGTCTCATGGTTTTAGAGAAGAAGATTTTTGAAGGTTTTTTAGCTATATAGCTCTATATAAACATATGACCCCCTTGGACATGGCCGGTTTGGAGCCTAGGGGCTTGATTGGCAGGATTTATGTAGGGGGCCACTAAACATTGCTACATACTAAATATATAAGCTGTGGGTCTTATGGTTTCAGAGAAGATGATTTTTTAAGATTGATTTGATTGAGTTGGGGTTTAACGACACGTCAACCCTTGTGGGTCATTTTGTGTCGTCTCCCAGAGAAAGGGAGAAAAAAGATAGAAGAGATAGTAGAGGAGATGAAAGAGAGGGACAGGGAAGAAAGAGGAACAGGAATGAAAGTGAAGAAACAGAAGAAATAAAAACATCCCCCTCTACCCTTACCTGCTACAAGGATAGCAGGCCTTGCCCAGCTGTAAGCCAATATCAGTTGGGCGCTCCGGTGACGTAAGATAAAGGACACCTTCGCACCACCCAACCACCCCTATGATTTTTTAAGTTTTTTCCATTATAAGTCTATAGGAGCTAATGACCCTAAGGGCATAGCCAACTTGGACCCCAAGGGAATGGTTGGCAGGATTTATGTAGGAGACCATTAAACATTGCTACATACTAAATCTGTTAGCTCTGGGCCTCATGGTTACAGAGAAGATTTTTAAAGGTACTTTAGCTATATGGTTCTATATAAACATATGACCCTCTTGGGGTGTAGCCAGTTTGGACCCAGGGGCTTAACTGGCAGGATTTATGTAGGGGACCATTAAACATTGCTACATACTAAATATATATAAACTACTGGCCTCATGGTTGCAGAGAAGAAGATTTTTTAAGTTTTTCCGATTATAAGTCGAGCTAATGAACCCCGAGGCATGGCCAGTTTGGACCCCAGGGGCTTAATTGGCAGGATTTATGTAGGAGACCACTAAACATCACTACATACTTCAGCTGTTAGCTCTCGGCTTCATGGTTTCAGAGAAGATTTTTGAAGGTTTATTCAGGTATTTTGCTCTATATAAACATAAGACCCCTTGGGGCATGGTTGGTTTGGAGCCCAGGGGCTTGATTGGCAGGATTTATGTAGGAGACCACTAAACATTGCTACATACTTAATATATAAGCTGTGGGCCTCACGGTTTCAGAGAATAAGATTTTTAAGTTTTTCCCATTATAAGTCTATGGGAGATAATGACCCCCGGGCGAGGCCAGTTTGGGCCCCAGGGCCTTGATTGGCATGATTTATGTAGGGGACCACTAAAGGTTTCTACATACTAAATATATAAGCCCTGGGCCTGATCGTTTCTGAGAAAAAGAGTTTTAAGTTCCCCATTAAAAGTCTATAGGAGCTAAATATGGGCATGGCGGCCATCTTGATCTATGGACCATGACCATTTGTACATATTTTCAATCCCCCTTTAACACAAGGCTCCACATGAAGTTTGAAGAAATCTGGCCAAGGGGTTTCAGAGGAGAAGTCATTCAAAGGTGTGAATGGACAGACGGACAGACAGACAACTGACGACGGACGGGGAGTGATCAAAATAGCTCATCCTGAACCTTCGGCTCAGGTGAGCTAAAAAAAAACTGGTCCTTATAATCGCTCCTATCCATAAAGGCAATCCCTCACTACAAACTTCGAATGAAATCAATGCATCCCTTCAAAAGTTATTGAGGGGAAACAATATCTTTTCCTTGTATTTTACCCCAACAACAAAATTTAAGTCGAAAAAGGGCTATAACTTGGCCAAAATTATGTGGATGATTACCAATATCGAACTTGACCTGTATTTTACAATGATATATCCATCTGCACACTTTCAATAAAATCAATGCATCCCTGCAAAAGTTATTGAGAGGAAACCAATATCAACACACCAACAAAAAGTAAGTCAAAAAAGGGCCATAACTCAGCCAAAATTTTGCAGATGAATACTAATATCAAACTTGACATGTATTTTACAATGATATATCCATCTGCAAACTTCCAATAAAATGAATGCGTCCCTGCAAAAGTTACTGAGAGGAAACCAATATCAAAACATCAACAAAAACTAAGTTGAAAAAGGACCATAACTCAACCAAAATTTGGCGGATGATTACCAATATCGAAATTGAGCTGTATTTTACATTGATATAAATTTCTGCAAAGTTTGAATGAAATCAATGCATCCCTTCAAAAGTTATTTAGCGGAAACGAACAATAAAAACTAAGTCGAAAAAGGGCCATAACTCAGCCAAAATTTGGCGGATGATTACCAATATCGAACTTGAGCTGTATTTTACATTGATATAAATTTACGCAAAGTTTGAATGAAATCAATGCATCCCTTCAAAAGTTATTTATCGGAAACGAACAACAAAAACACAAGGCTCCACATGAAGTTTGAAGAAATCTGGCCAAGGGGTTTCAGAGGAGAGGTCATTAAAAGGTGTGAACAGACAGACGGTCAGACGGACGACTGACGACGGACGGGGAGTGATAAAAATAGCTCACTGAAAAAGGGCCATAACTCAGCAAAAATTTGGCGGATGATTACCCATATCAAGATCTGTATTTTATAGTGATTTAAAGTTCTGCAAAATTTGAATGAAATCCATACATCCCTTCAAAAGTTATTGAACAGAAACGAGAAGTGTGACGCCAACACCGACGACAACGCGGACGGACAACATGATCCCTATGTGTCTGCCATGCTATGCTGGTGACACAAAAATAGCGTGCAAATCTGCAAAACTGGGAAAAAAATAGCATGCGGATCTGCAAATTTGGGAAAACTTGGTTGAAAGAAATAAGAAACATGATATGCATAATTAATAATGTTTAAATGCAAATTTGATCAAAGAACTTTAAATCTTGTGAAATATTTAATTGATTTAAATATTTCATGAGTAGTTTTGACAATCTGAAAAAAAAAAGAATATGTAATAATAATAGAGACTAGTGTTAGTTTGAAATGTCATTATGAGTTACGATGACTAAAGCTAACAGACTAGAGTCACTTTCACTTAAGTCACACACATAGCAGTAGACCAGATCAAGATGGTAACTGATGATAATTGAAGGATATTTTTGTCAGTTCTCCATAAAAACATAATTATGTTGTGGGTAATCATTAGAGGGTTGACAATCAACCACCTGTTTCCTGAACCCAAAATTTCAAGCTTGGCGCACCCTGGAGGTGGCTTTTTTTTTTTCAAGTTTTTTCAAGTAATATTGGCCATTTTGGGACATTTTCGGTTTGACAAAGTGAAAAAGAAAGTAGGAAGTCCGACTCCAATTGGAAGTTCACTGTCGGCTTTTCTGATTGGATGAAATACGTTCAGAAGGCGACTGGTTTCCAGTTTTCAACTGAGCGCTGGATAATATGGGCAACATATCTAAAAATAGGACCCATGTGCTTTCATTTCTCGGAAAATCGACATCTGCGCAGATTCCAATGACTGCATACTGTATGTGCAGCATGCATCTATGAGTAGCATTGGAATGAGGCACACAATGCAGCAAGATGTGCAGTGAAGGTGAAATTATCGACGAAGGAACACATTGTTTTCCTTTTAAAAGGAATGCTTCCTGAGTGGCAGTTTTTATCGCACGTTTCTGCAAGCATAAAATTGGGATTCTCATCCATTTTGGGGGATTTTTTTTAGCTGAAAATTGGGAAAATTCACCTATTTTTCCATTGGGAAAGGGGCCTATTATGGGCCCCAAATTCGGCCTAGGAAAATCCCTGTAATGTATTGTAATAATGATATTTTCAATAATGCCTGAAACACCTTACAGATGGTAAGATGCATTTATCATATGGGCCGATGGAATTATTTCAGCAGCAGTTTCTCAGTACAAAAGAGAGGATTGATAACGATTGAAAAGAAGGTATTTTAAAGAATTAAATGAACTAGAACAGTGTTTTCGGAGGAAAACGTATGTTCCCCCCACCAGTTTGAACAGACATGTTGTTAAAATAGATTGTATCTATAATAAACTCAAGGTCACAATATACCTATATGTAAGTTTGGTCAAAATTCATCCATTCCTCAATGAGATAGGGTGCTGACAAGCCATTTTCTAAAATCATAGCCCTTGTGTAACCTTGAAAATGGGATCAAGGTCACAAAAAATCTAATCAGTTGTTGTCTCTGTCTCAACAATATAGCTGTGCAAGTTTGGTCAAAATCCATCCATTCATTCAGCAGATAGCGTGCAGACAAGCCATTATCCAACAATCTGAACCCTCCTGCGACCTTGGAAATGGGGTCAAGATCACCAAAATAAAATTAGTTATTTTCCATGCCACAACAATTTGGCTGTGCAAGTTTAGTTAAAATCCATCCATTCCTTCAAGAGTTACAGTGCAGACAAGCCATTTTCCAACAATCTTAGTCCTAGTGTGACCTTGAAAATGAGGTCAAGGTCACCAAAATCTAATCAGTTCTTTTCCATATCACAACAATATAGATGTACAAGTTAGGTCAAAATCAATCCATTCCTTTAGGAGATAGGGTACAGACAAGCCATTTACCAACAATCTAAGCCCTAGTCTGACCTTGAAAATGGGGTGAAGGTCACCAAAATATAATCAGTTCCGATGCATGTCCCAAAAATATAGCTGTGCAAGTCTGGTCGAAATCTACTCATTCCTTCAGGAGACAAAGTGCAGACAAGCCATTTTCCACCAATCTAAGCCTTAGTGTGACCTTGAAAATGGGGTCAAGGTCGTCAAAATCTAATCAGTTCTTTTCCATGTCTCAACAATTCATTCAGGAGATAGGGTGCATACAAACCATTTTCCAACAAATCTAAGCCCTCACGTGACCTTGAAAATGGGGTCAAGGTCGCCAAATTTTAATTAGTTCTTTTACATGCCCCAGCATTGTAGATGTGCAAGTTTGGTTAAAATCTATTCATTCCTTCAAGAGATATGATGCGCACAAGCCATTTTCCAACAATCTAAGCCCTCCTGTGACCTTGAAAATGGGGTCAAGGTCACCAAAATCTAAACAGTTCTTTTACATGTCCCAGCAATATAGATGTGCAAGTTTGGTTAAAATCTATTCATTCCTTCAAGAGATAGGATGCGCACAAGCCATTTTCCAACAACCTAAGCCCTCCCGTGACCATGAAAATGGGGTCAAGGTCACCAAAATCTAATCAGCATTTTCCCCCTCCCAATAATATATTTGTGTAAGTTTGGCTAAAATATGTCCATTCAATAAGGAGATAGAGTGGGGACAAGAGGCTACGCCCCATTTTCCAACAATCTAAGCCCTCCTGTGACCTTGAAAATGGGGTCAAGGTCACCAAAATCTAATCTTTTACATGTCCCAGCAATATAGATGTGCAAGTTTGGTTAAAATCTATTCATTCCTTCAAGAGATAGGATGCGGACAAGCCATTTTCCAACAATCTATGCCCTCCTGTGACCTTGAAAATGGGGTCAAGGCCACCAAAATCTAATCAGCATTTCCCCCTCCCAATGATATATTTGTGTAAGTTTGGCTAAAATCTGTCCAATCAATAAGGAGATAGAGTGCTGACAAGAGGCTACGCCCCATTTTCCAACAATCTAAGCCCTCCTGTGACCTTGAAAATGGGGTCAAGGTCACCAAAATCTAATCAGCATTTTTCCTCCTCCCAATAATATACTTGTGTAAGTTTGGCCAAAATCTGTCCATTCAATAAGGAGATAGAGTGCAGACAAGTTGCTACGCCGACGCCGACGGGATCCGCACTAAAAACAATATGTCCCCTCCCATGGTGGGGGGATATAATTAATTTGATATCATAAATAACAAATGGTATATCTTGAATGAGTCTAATTGAACAGTTTGACTAATGAAAAAACAAGAGAGCCCAGAGGGCCCTAATTCGCTCACCTGAGTGTCATTGTCTCTAGTATATTCTAAAAGACTATGATTTCTCTTCACAGGACTTTGTATGTTTAAAATGTGTTGAAAAGAATGTTTTCGGATGATAGGCTGGGGGGTGCTAGACAGAAGCATGATCGCATGGTGCCTTATTGTTGAATAGGCATGAGAACTAGATGAAGTTATGTAACCAAATATCAAAGGCCACGGCCTTCTGGTTTCAGACGAAAAGATTTTTAAACGTTTTTCCTATATAAGTAAATATAAAACAAGATAGCGGCCATGGCGGCCATCTTAGATTTCTAATAGGGATGATTTTAGCTATTTTTTATCTACAAGTCACCCCGATGCTTCCTACCAAGTCAAAAAAGCCTTTCGATTCCGGAGAAGAAGCGAAAAATAGATTTTCAAGCTGGCTGCCATGGCAGGCATCTTGGATTTATGATCAGATAGATTTTAGCTATTTTTTACCTATAAGTCAACCTGATGCTTCCTACCAAGTTTCGAGTCAACAGGCTTTTTCAGTTCAGGAGAAGAAGCAAAAAATAGATTTTCAAGATGGCTGCCATCTTGGATTTCCGATCGGCATGATTTTAGCTAGTTTTGATCTACAAATCATCACAATGTTTTCTACCAAGTTTCGAGTCAACTG
The DNA here is from genome assembly GCA_964016985.1 of Anodontia alba. Taxonomy (NCBI): domain Eukaryota; kingdom Metazoa; phylum Mollusca; class Bivalvia; order Lucinida; family Lucinidae; genus Anodontia; species Anodontia alba. The sequence continues at coordinate 65,000,350 of OZ024826.1, read as the reverse complement.
GCCTTTCAGTTCAAAAGAAGCGAAAAATAGATTTTCAAGATGGCCACCATGGTGGCCATCTTGGATTTCCAATAGGGAAGATTTTTGCTATTTTTGATCTATAAGTCACCCCAATGCTTCCTACCAAGTTTGGAGTCAACTGGCTTTTGGGTTTAGGAGAAGAAGTGAAAAATAGATTTTCAAGATTGGCCGCCATGGTGGCCATCTTGGATTTCCGATTGGCACAATTTTAGCTATTTTTGATCTACAATTACCCCGATGCTTCCTACCTAGTTTAAAGTCAATAAGCTTTTTGGTTCAGAAGAAGTGAAAAATAGATTTTCAAGATGGCTGCCATGGCGACCATCTTGGATTTCCAGAACGATTTTAGCAATTTTTGATCTACATGTATAAGCCACCCCAATGCTTCCTACCAAGTTTCGAGTCAATTGGCTTTTTGGTTTAGGAGAAGAAGCAAAAAATAGATTTTCAAGATGGTATGGCGGCCATCTTGGATTTCCGAACAGCATGATTTTAGCTAGTTTTGATCTACAAGTCACCCTGATGCTTTCTACCTAGTTTAAAGGCAATAAGCCTTTCAGTTCTGGCGAAGAAGCGAAAAATAGATTTTCGATGGCTGCCATGGTGGCCATCTTGGATTTCCGATCGGAACGATTTTACCTATTTTTGATCTATAAGTCACCCCAATGCTTCCTACCAAGTCTGGAGTCAGTTGGCTTTTGGGTTTAGAAGAAGAAGCAAAAAATAGATTTTCAAGATGGCTGCATAGCTGCCATCTTGGATTTCTGATAGGCATAATTTTAGCTGTTTTTCATCTACAAGTCACCCCGATGTTTCCTAGCAAGTTTGGAGTCAATTGGCCTTTCTGTTCAGGAGGAGAAGCGAAAAATAGATTTTAAAGATGGCTGCCATGGCGGCCAGCTTGGATTTCCGATCGGAATGATTTTAGCTATTTCTGATCTATGAGTCACCCCAATCCTTCTTACCATGTTTGGAGTCAATTGGCTTTTTGGGTTTAGGAGAAGAAGCGAAAAATTTTCAAGATGGCTGCCATGGCGGCCATCTTGGATTTCTGATTGGCATGATTTTAGCTATTTTTGATCTACAAGTCACCCTGTTGCTCCCTAGCAAGTTTGGAGTCAATTGGCCTTTCGGTTCAGGAGAAGAAGCAAAAAATAGATTTTCAAGATGGCTGCCATGGCGGCTATCTTGGATTTCCGATTGGCACAATTTTAGCTATTTTTCATCTACAAGTTACCCTGATGCTTCCTAGCAAGTTTGGAGTTAATTGGCGTTACGGTTCAGGAGAAGAAGCGAAAAATAGATTTTCAAGATGGCGGCACTTGGATTTCCGATCGGAATGATTTTCGCTACTTTTGATCTACAAGTCACCCTGATGCTTCCTACCAAGTATCTAGTCAACTGGCCCAGGGGTGTAGGAGGAGTAGGCTTTTAAAGCAATTGTTGATGCCGCACGGCACACGATGCTTGATGGACGACGGACGAGGGACGATGGACATTGACTGACCACAACAGCTCCCCATGAGCACTTCGTGCTCAGGTGAGCAGCTTTATATTGATGAATAGTTTGAGATGCATGTGTAATGTTATAATTGCTTGAAAAAACAGCTTTATATTGATTTTTCACCCACTGGCCTCCACAGCTCAGTGGCAAGAGCAGCAGCCAAAGCTTTGACCACAACCAACTGGCCTCCGTAGCTCAGCTGGTAGAGTGGCAGCTCAAAGCAGTTTTCAGCCACTGGACAACTGGCCTCCGTAGCTCAGCTGGTAGACCTGCAGCCCAAAGCAGTTTTTGGCCACTGGATCAACTGGCCTCCGCTCACTTGGTACAGCGGCAGCTCAAAGCAGTTTTCAGCCACTGGAACAAGTGGCCTCCGTAGCTCAGTTGGTAAACCTGCAGCAGTTTTCAGCCACTGGATCAACTGGCCTCAGTAACTCAGTTGGTAGAGCAGCAGCCTAAAGCAGTTTTCAGCCAATGAAACAACTGGCCTCTGTAGCTCAGTTGGTACAGTGGCAGCCCAAAGTAGTTTTTTTGACACTTGAACAACTAGCCTCCGTAGCTCTGTTTTTAGAGCTGCAGCCCAAAGTAGTTTTCAGCCACTGGAATAATTAGTTTCCTTAACTCAACTGGAAGAGTTGCAGCCCAAAGCAGTTTTCCGCTACTGGAACAACTAGCCGCCATAGCTCAGTTGTAAAGGAAGCCCAAAGCAGTTTTCGACCACTGGAACAACTAGCCTCCGTAGCTCAACTGGTAGAGAGGCAGCCCAATGCAATCTTTGGCAACTGGAACAAATGGCCTCTATAGCTCAGTTGGAAGAGTGGCCTCCATAGCTCCGTTGGTTGAGTGCCAGCCCAAAGCAGTTTTCAGCCACTGGAACAACTGGCCTATGTACTAAAAGTCCTACTGCTTCAGTGGTTTTGGAGTTGTTGTCATTTTTTTTATTTTAATTTAATGCTGCCATGGCAACCAAACAAAATGGCCACTGGTAATAAAACACATAAATTGGGTAGACAATCATAAAATGATCATAACCCTGCCAAATATGGTTCCAATCACTTCACTAGTTACAGAGATGGAGAAAATGCAATTTAACTATTTTCCCATTACGGCAGCTTTCTGTTGCCAGGGCAACCAATCCAAGAGGCAGATCACCATAATTTTAGCTATTTTGATTTGCCTTTACCAAGCAACATTTGTACCAAATTAGAGTCCCACTGCTTCAGTGGTTTGGAGTTGTCATTTAAAAACTCTTTTTTTTTAAATTTAATGTTGCCATAGCAACCAAATGAACTGGTCACTGGTCACTGTAACTGGTCATAAAACATAATTTGGGTAAACAATCATCAAAAATTGATACTCATAACAGCCAAATATGTTTCACATCCCTTCACTGGTTATGGAGAAAATGCAACCATTTTCCTATAGTCTGTGGGAGCTTTCTGATGCCATGGAAACCAAACCAAGAGGTAGATCGTCATAATTTAAGCTGTTTCTAAATCTCCATACCCAAGCAACAGTCTTACTTAATTAGGGACAAGTCCCTTCAATGGCTTTGGAGAAGTTGTCGTTTGAAAGTGTTAACAGATGGATGGACAGATGCACAGATGGACGGTGGACAAAAAGTGATCACTAAAAACACCTGGGCCTAAATTCACTAAAAGCTGGTGTCAATAGTGGAGTGGTCATATTATCGAGTGGTCTTCATAGTGTATTGATATACATTTATGTTAACCTTTGTCCTGCTGAACCAGAATATGTCCTGCCTTTGCCAACAGTCTAGATCCAGATCAGTTGGATTCTAAAGAAGCCAACTGATCTGAATCTGCACTGTTTACCATTAAGTATGAGAATACGTATCTCAAACCTGGATCAAATAAAAGCCTGTTGCAGGCAAGTGCCCTCCCCCCCACCCCCCTCCTTCCCCAACCCCATCCCCCACTCCCCAATATTATGGCTTTCTTAGTAGAGGGCTGTCACTTCTAAATCCGTATAATAGGAGGATAACCCCAAAACACCACACGCACATCTTCAGACCATGTAGGATGCATAGTTTCAAAATGATTAGCAGAAAACTCTAGAAGGAGTTGCACCCACAAGGTAACTATTCCAATACTAAACGAACCTGGAAAAAACTGAGTCAAACATGCAGGCCATGATGGCTCCGTAACACTCACCTGAGTATCATAGCACTTTGAGAACCGGACCTAGAACTGATCAAGGCAAACATTCTGATCAAAATTCAAAATGATTATATTAACAAGTAAGACAATGTAGCATGTCTAATGGACTGTGAAATAGAGGTCAAGGTCAATATGGATGACTGCACTCAAGAGGCCATGCTAAGATGTATGCATGTACTAAGTATCATTGGCTGTAGGAGCAACAGTTACTGAGAAACTGACCTAAACACAAACACTTCAGAAGTACCAAATATCACTCTGTAGGACCAATAATTACTGAGAAACTGACCTAAATGGAAAAACTTAAGAAAGTCACTAAACAGTGAACTATACATCACCTAGAAATCATCAAGACAAACATTCTGAGCAAGATTCATGATGATCACTTCAAAAATGTGACCTCTAGAGCGTCAACAAGGTTTTCCTTTGATTTGGCCTGGTGATCTAGTTTCTGACATCAAGTGAACCAGTTTTAAACTAGACCTAGAAATCATCAAGACAAACATTTTGAGCAATATTTATGATGATTATTTAAAAAATGTGATCTCTGGAGTGTTAACAAGGTTTTCCTTTGATTTGGCCTGGTGACCTAGTTTTTGACCCCATGTGACACAATTTCAAACTTGATTTAGAAATTATCAAGACAAACATTTTGGGCAAGATTCATGATTTTTGCTTCAAAAATGTGACCTCTAGAGTGTTAACAAGGTCTTCCTTTGATTTGGCCTGGTGACCTAGTTTTTGACTCCAAGTGACCCAGTTTCAAACTTGACCTAGAAATCATCAAGACAAACATTTTGAGCAAGACTCATGATGATTGCTTCAAAAATGTGACCGCTAGAGTGTTAACAAGGTTTTCCTTTGATTTGGCCTGGTGACCTAGTTTTTTGACCCTAAGTGACCCAGTGTCAAACTTGACCTAGAAATCATCAAAGCAAACATTTTTAGCAATATTCATGATGATTGCTTCAAAAATGTGACCTCTAGAGTGTTAACAAGGTTTTACACTGATGTGGCCAGGTGACCTAGTTTTTGACCTCACGTGACCCAGTTTCGAACTTGACCTAGAAATCATCAAGACAAAAATTTTGAGCAAGACTCATGATGATTGCTTCAAAAATGTGACCGCTAGAGTGTTAACAAGGTTTTCCTTTGATTTGGCCTGGTGACCTAGTTTTTTGACCCCAAGTGACCCAGTGTCAAACTTGACCTAGAAATCATCAAAGCAAACATTTTTAGCAATATTCATGATGATTGCTTCAAAAATGTGACCTCTAGAGTGTTAACAAGTTTTTCCTTTGATCTGACCTGGTGACCTAGTTTTTGACCCCAAGTGACCAGTATCCAACTTGACCTAGATTTCATATGGGCAAACATTCTGGGCCAGTTTCATCAAGATTGGGTCAAAACTGTGGCCTCTAGAGTGTTAACAAACTAATTGTTGACGATGAAAGACGGACGACGACAGACGACGGACAGAGGGTGATCACAATAGCTCACCCTGAGCTGTTGCTCAGGTGAGCTAAAAAGTAGAAAAAAGTTGATAAAAAATAATGGGAGGATAACCCCAAGACCACATGCACATCTTCAGACCATGCATAGTTTAACAAGAGGGCAATGATATTTTGCTGACAAGGGAAAATGCCCAAATTTACAAAGGGACATTACTCATGCCCAGAAGCAATAGGCCCCTCCAACTTCCTACTCATCACTACCAATCTATTTATCAAGTTATGAGGCTCTTGCTCCAATCAATTAATTCTCCAAGTTTCAAGGCTCTAGCTCCAACAGTTTTTGAGATTTTGCTGACAAGGCAAAAATGCCCAAAATTACAAAAGGCGATAACTCATAAAGTATTTTTTCAGAATTTATTCAAAAGTTAATCAGGTCATCTACTCATGACTACCAATCTATTTATTAAGTTTCAAGGCTCTGGCCTCAATAGTTTTTTAGATATTTTGCTGACAAGGGAAAAATGCCCAAATTTACAAAGGGACATTACTCATGAACTATTTTTTTCAGAATTTATTCAAAAGTAGAATCAGGTTCTCTTCATTACCAATCAATTCACCAAGTTTCAAGGCTCTAGCTCCAACAGTTTTTGAAATATTTTGCTGACAAGGGAAAATGCCCAAATTTACAAAGGGCCATAACTCATGAAGTATTTTTCAGAATTTATTCAGAAGTTAATCAGGTCATCTACTCATCACTACCAATCTATTCATAATGCTTCAAGGCTCTAGCTTCAGTAGTTTTTGAGATAATTTGTTGACAAGAGAAAAATGCCAAAATTTACAAAGGGCCATTACCCATGAAATATTTTTCAGAATTTATTCAAAAGTTAATTAGGTCTTCTACTCACCATTACCAATCAATTCACCAAGTTTCAAGGCTCTAGCTCCAACAGTTTGTGAGATATTTTGCTGACAAGGTAAAAATGAACAAAATTACAAAAGGCCATCACTCATGAAGTATTTTTCGGAATTTACTCAAAAGTTAATAAGGTCATTTACTCATCACTACCAGTCTATTCATTAAGTTTCAAGGATCTAGCTTCAATAGTTTTTGAGATATTCTGCTGACAAGACTGCATCCATATTTTTTCAAAGGGCAAAAGGAAAAGGGCATAATCTCGAGAGAAAACAAATATTTGTCAGCTAATTTTTCATGAGGAATCCATACAAGAAATTCAAAGGGCATAATCTTGTAGAGAAAAAAATATATGTCAGCTATTTTTTTTTTCATGAGGAATCCATACAAGAAATTTCAAAACAGTAGCATGCACATGTTGAAAGTTATGCTATGCATCAAAAAGCATGACGAACGGAAGGACGGACAAACGCCCCAGAAGCAAAGTTGAGGACATAAAAAAACCCTGTCATTTAACGACCATAAGTTTGTTTTTCTCTCGAAGCGTTTTCCCGCCATGATTATAGTATTACTGTTAAGAGCACGTGGTTTCTTCATGCGGGGCAAGGGAAATGTTACTTTGAGATGTTGCATTTTTTTGGTATCCAGTCACATATTTTTGTAATATATATCTATATATATCTGACCAAATATTTTGTAAATGTTTTGTAATACAGTGTTAACTGCAGCAGACGACAGTTTCATATATATATTTTTACCATTATTTTTCAGAAAAGATAAAGTTTGGCATTTCAGATGATTCACATGAAATGTCAATCCTTTTATTTTTATTTATTCTTATGATGAGGGTAAGTACATTCAGCTATAGGCCCTGTGGCTAATCTACCATGTGTTCTCCTCTTTTCTCAGAAAAATAATGATGAAGTTTGCTTATGGTTAGGTTGACATTATAAAAGATTTCATAGAATACTGAAGATCGTAGCTTACATATCGTCGCATGCTGGTCTTGGTTTCTGCTGGTTGTGAATTCATTGAAACATTAGATTTGTGGAGCACTGTAATACAGTGGTAAAGTATCAGACTCCAAAATCGAGAGGCAGCAGGTTCGATACCAGCTAGCAACAAGTGTTGTGTCCTTGAGAAAGACACTTTATCCACATAACTTAGTATTGGTTTCTATCCAGGAAGACCCTGCCTAAAATGCCCCCAAGGGCATATGACAATACAGACAGATATAATTTTAATGACAATAGCACGCCAATGCTAGGTTCATATAAGCGTCTCTTTTTAACTCGTTAAATAAATTATGGTTTTGGTTTTGCATATCGAATGCTGAAGACACAAAACAGAACACTTAACATGAAAAATAAAATATTCTAAGATTGCTCTGTAAGCCAAAAATTATAATGTTGTAAATGTATATAATGTAAAAGAATAACATTATAAATATTTATTTGTACTTGATAAATGAAGGGTAAGGCCCCACTCGGTAGGTTTACTGTCTGAAGAGAGCTAACTGCATATGCCTTCATAATTTTCTATGCCCTTGGGCATAGACAATATATGTTTTGATTCGGACACGGAAGTGATTTAATTGTTGACCCCCAATACACTACTGATCTTAGGCTTGCTGTTTATAAGTAAAACCAGGAACTAGATATAGTGCTGAATAGAACAGAATAATATTTCAAGTATTTGAACACCTTGATTCGAACACCAAGGTGTTCTCCGTTTGCGTGTATTTTTTTCCCGAACACTGCTCTTATGCAGATATTCTGAAAGGTTACCATTGCAGCACTTTATCAAAGTTAATGGGATATACATTAATCTTCACAACTTCACTTAAACTGGGTGGATGTATTAGTACTGCTAAGCGCAATTTATAGCATTCCCGGGACAGCCTGACAAAAATTGATATTCTTATAACTACTTATTTAAGTTTTGATGAGATAAGCCTAAAAAGCAACGTGAAACTTGAGCTGGTGTTTGTAAAACACTATGCCCCCAACTGCCTGACTCTAACGCTGCTTGACTCCAACCCTGCTTGCCCATGATGGTAATAACAGTACAAATACACAAGATTTCAATGTTATTTTATTAAAAGGGAAATAATTCTAAAATGAGAGATAATATGGTTAAGAAAAAAAATGTTATGCACATGAAAGCAACAAGATTAAATAGCCTAAAATTGCAAAGGGCCATAATGCCAAGAACATTTCATTTAATTGGTTGATGGGAGATAATTCGGATAAGGAAAAAATACGGAACACCTATTTTTTCATGAGGAATCCATATATGAAATTTCAAAACAAAAGCATACATGATTCTAAACTTATGCTATGCAAAATAAAGCAACAATATTAAATGGCCAAAAATTGCAAAGGGCCATTTCTCCAACAATATTTCATTAAAATGGTTGAAAATTTAATCAAGTGATCTCCTCCTCAGTCCCAATCAGTATACCAAATATCAAAGCTCTAGCTCAAACACTTTTTGAGATATCTTGCTAACGAGATTTCAATGTTATTTTATTAAAAGGAAAATAACTCTAAAATGGGAGATAATTTGGATAAAAAAAATACAGGTCACCTATTTTTTCATGAGGAATCCATAAATGAAATTTCAAAACATTAGCATAAATGATTCTAAATTTATGCTATGCACAATAAAGCAACAACATTAAATGGCCAAAAAACTGCAAAGTGCCATCAAACATTTCATTTAATTGGTTGAAAATTTAATCATGTGATCTCCTCCTTAGTCCCAATCAGTATACCAAATATCAAGGCTATAGCTCAAATACGTTTTGAGATATCTTGCTAATGAGATTTCAATATTCTTTTGTTAAAAGGGAAATAACTCTACAACGAAAGAAAATTCAGATAAAAAAAAAAAAAACATACGGGTCACCTATTTTTTCATGAGGAATCCATATATGAAATTTCAAAACATTAGCATACATTGTTTTAAAGTTACGCTATGCACAAGAAAGCAACAACATTAAATGGCCAAAAATTGCAAAGTGCCATAGCTCTAACAACATTTCATTTCGTTGGTTGAAAATTTAATCAGGTGATCTCCTCCTCAGTCCCAATCAGTATACAAAATATCAAGGCTATAGCTCTAATACTTTTTGAGATATCATGCTAACAAGATTTCAATGTTATTTTATTAAAAGGGAAATAACTCTAAAATGGGAGATAACTTGTATAAGAAAAACAAGAGGCCCACGGGCCACGGCTCACTCACCTGAGTGACATAGCCACTGCAGATATGCAGATGTTATGCAACATTTTTCCAATCCTATCATCGCAACTAATGAAAAGATCATCATTTGAGCAGTTCTTAGTTTTGAAGAAGAATATATGGGCCTGACAGTCAATGGAGCGTGATCATTTGAACAAACTATCAATCGCATTTCAACAGTAGGATCAGTGTGAAATTTGGTGGAAATTGGCTAAATGGTTTCTGAAGAATCATGATTTTATACATGTAAACAGCACAGTGGCAGGGAAATATAATAAACATTGTGGAGAAATTCCATTTTGGAGATGATATTTTTAATATGTGTTAGCTTTTCTGTATTTTGATATGTGCTTTTAGTTAGAAATATGTAGTAGCTTTGTAGCCTTTGTTTACTATATATATTAGCCTTAAGTTTCAGTTGCAGTATATTGGCAGCTACGTATTAACACAGTTAATGGAAAACTGCATAGAAAGGAAAGCTATAATCGGTTTTATGCAAATTAGATATTTGGGTCAGAATTTTGAAGGGTCAATTTTATTTAGAAAATGATTACTTTTGAGAAAACCCCCATTTCTTGGAGTTTCTGAATTGTGTCATGTAAAAACCAATCTTTTGTTTTATAACCTGAGTATACATTTGGTTAACTTCCTTAAATGAATTTGTCATCGTAGAATTTGGTTAATATGCTTATTTTGCAGTACTTCTGATTACTTTTTTTGGGGCAGTATGATACATAAGAATAAGATATTTGGTATTACTTCCAGATAAGGAAAGTGGAACTTTGACCCAATTCTTAAAAGTTGTCCAAAAAGTATGAAAAGAGCTTGTAATGCCTTTTGAAAGCTCAGAATTAGTGGATATTTAGAGGAAAGTAGCCTATAATGTGAAATTCTATGCAGCTGTGGCTTGATACCACTAAACTGCCAAAATTTTGCAAAGTTTTAGAGAACTTCTGATTGGATAGGGAATTAGACCCCTATATGGGTGTGTCCAATCTAAAAGTTATTATTTTAGCTTTCTAGATATTGTCAGAGGTTGAAACATATTTAGCTATGTATTTTTAGGTGTTTTAATTATACAAATATATTGTTTAGAACCTGAAAAAAGAATAAATGATAAATTTCTAAGAATGATGTAAGGTACCTTTTTACTGACCTCCTTTAAGTGCCTTACCTGTAAAATTTACTGGGAAATTAATGTTATCCAAAAATGTTTGCATATTGTGTGGAATGATAAATATCTAGGAAATAAGTCCTCCAATTTTGTTAGAATATACCGGGAAACTTGCATTAATTGAAAAATTATGTTTAACTGAGTGAATGGAGGCCATTGTTGTTTTTACTGGAATCAAGAAGTTAATAGGCCTCTCTGAAATTAGAATTTTGAAGTAAATGAAATATTTGGATGGACAAAACTATCATTTTCTTAAATAAAGTGTTATTTAAGTTTAAAGAGTTAATTATCCATGTTTTGCTTTATTGTTTTAAAGAATATCAAGGAACTACTTTTTATCTGGAACAAGCAGGAAACAAGTATTAGCTTTATGAAAAGATATTTTGATCTTTTTGGCTGAAGGAATTTCTGTTTGATTTTCATGTTGGAACAACATATTTTGATTAGTTGAGCATTGTATAGTGAAAAAAATATGTTGTACAAGTTTCTTTTGAGTTTATATGCAATTTTCTGTACCTTTATAGGAAAAAATTGTTGGTTTTAGACCCAGGGGAATTATGGGTATTTTCCCCACTTGGGAAATAGAACATTCTCCTGGGCTGATCCATTAGTAAGGTGGCAGCCAATGATATTGTTTGATTATGCCATGTGATGCAACAGGCTGAAAAAGTATATATTTGTCATTTGGCTTGCTGAGTTTCATTCTGTGAACAGTGATCGACTAATCAACATCTCTGCAGTCTGATACTCTAAATTTAATATTTTTTATTTTTATTTAATTTGTCTATTCAAGATCTTTGGGAAATCACAGTAAGATTTCTTTGTAATTTTAGTAAATTATTATTTAATTGAAACATTTTTGAATTTCTTTTTCTGAAAGATATTAGAGAAATATTGCATTTTTACTCAGAAAATAACTTAAGTGGACTTGGGGAAAATAGTTTGGAATATTAGTGGCTCACAGGCACATGCTGTGTTTGCACGAGATTGTGTGGTATCTTGTGTAGCATGAGATGTGAGGTTCTCATGTACAGTTTATGTGTTTCTGAGTTGTGGTTTCTGTATTTTTTAATTTAACATTTGGCAGTAATTTCGAGTTAAGCTAAGAGATAAGAGTGATTTATTATTGAGATTTTAAAATCGTTCAGCTTCCTTGTTATTGGGCTATGAAGAAGTGTTGTGTGGTATACTCCTAACATACGTGTGAGGTCGTATCCAGTAATTAAGTTGGCTGAATGGTTTTTCATTATTTTTAAGGAAAGAATGAACTTGTAGTCTATTAAAATTTCATCTCTGCTTTTAAAGAAAGGATGTGTGGTTCCTTTTGAGGGCAAGTGTGTTTGTCCATAAAGGCAGACCTATTTTTTTTGTAAGGTACTTTGATTTCCTCTGCTTTTTGGAATAGGTTTTGATTGTTGTGCCAGAAGCCTTATGCAAGATGTATCAAGGAAATAGAAATAAAATAGACCCTCTTTCTTTCTAGCTTTGGCCTTTCTTATACCTTCACTCTTGGCGTGGCTCTGAATGTGCAAAAGGCTGCCCATTTGTGCATTTTGGAGAATTTATTTTTCTGGTTTGTTTTTTTGGCATGTAATTCCAGTGAATTCACTTGCTGGGCTCTGTCAGAGTATGTTTGGTTACTCTAGGAGCATGTGAGGTTGCTCCCAGGTCCTGAGATGTGAATTTACTGTTGATAAAATTTGATTATCAAAATTATGGGTTTTTATTTGGACATTTATGGTAATTGAATAAATTGGTACTTAATCTTGAGACTGTTCATATGGGCACATTAGTTTGGTATAGGGATACTGAATAAATTTGGGCTGCACAACTGGCGGTGTAGTGGATTTATTTGCTAGACCCTATTATTCTACCCCCTTGCCCATGAAATTCAGCTGGCATTAGTTAAGTCAAACTGTAAATGCTGTACTTTTGTCTTTGTGCATGCATTGTGACTTACATGCTGTAAAAAGAAACAGAAATTAGATAAATATTGGGAAATTTTAAAATGTCTTTGTTTTCAACCAAATCCCTGTAAGGATTTTTTGTTTTAAGTTGACGAGTCTGGTGGCCAACCGGCTTATCAGATTGACCCGTGGTGCTTTTAAACCTGAATCAATCTGTGGTGTCATCCTGACGGTAGTAAAATAAGAAGAATCAATCCAGTTTCACTAAAAATTGTTTGAGGGTTTTACCACAACATAAACCAGATGGCGGCCATCTTAGATTTCCAATCAGAACGATTTTAGCTACTGCTGATCTACAAGTCACCTCAATACTTCCAATATAAATGTTTATGGCCCATACAAATCCATAGGGAAGCAAATTAGACCTTACCATAAAAAAGGTCAAAGGTCAACATAGGACCATCATTTTAGCAATTTTGGCAGATCTCCAGTCCCCCATAATTTGTGCAAAGATTAGGGCCCAGGGCTTATTTGGTTCTGGAGAAGAAGACTTTTTAAAGGTTTTTACCATATATGGGCATAGCAGCTATTTTGATCAATGGACCATGCCCATTTTAGCAATCTTTCGTTCTCCTGCCCCAAGGAGGCTCCACATGAAATTTGAGCAACACTGGCCCAGAGGCTTCTGAGGAGAAGTCATTTGAAATTATCAACATTTTTTTCCATACAAATGTATGGGGCCCATACAAATGTATACGTAAGCAAATTTGACCGTCCGTAAAAAGGTCAAATGTCAATGTACGACCATCATTCATGCAACTTTGGTAGACCTCCTGTCCCTGATAATTTATGCAAAGATTCAGCCAAAAGGCATCCTCGGTTCTGGAGAAGAAGATTTTTAAAGGTTTTTACCATATATGGGCATGGCGGCCATCTTGGTCAATGGACAGCAACCATTTTAGCAATCTTTCATTCCCTTGCTCAATGAAATTTGAGCAACATTGGCCCAGAGGCTCCAGAGAAGAAGTCATTTGAAATTCTGAACATTTTTCCCATACAAATGCATAGTGAAGTAAACCTGAACTTGCCATAAAAGGGTCAAATGTCAATGTACGACCATTATTTTATCAACTTTGGTAGACCTCCCGTCCCCGATGATATATGCAAAGATTCAGCCATAAGGCATCCTCGGTTCTGGAGAAGATTTTTAAAGGTTTTTACCATATATGGGCATGGCGGCCATCGGTCAAAGGACAGCGACCATTTTAGCAATCTTTCGTTCCCCCAACCTAAGGAGGCTCCATATGAAATTTGAGCAAAATTGGCTCAGGGGCTTCAGAGGAGAAGTCGTTTGAAAATGTTAATGGACGGAAGGACAGACAGATGGACGGACAGACGAGGGACAAAAAGTGATCACTATAGCTCATTCTGAGCATAGCTCAGGTGAGCTAAAAATACATTGATTGATTGTGTTGGGGTTTAACGACACGTCAACCCTTGTGGGTCATTTTGTGTCGTCTCCCAGAGAAAGGGAGAAAAGAGACAGAAGAGATAGCAGAAGAGATGAAAGAGAGGGACAGGGAAGAAAGAGGAACAGGAATGAAAGTGAAGAAACAGAAGAAATAAAAACATCACCAACCTACCGTTACCTGCTACAAGGATAGCAGGCCTTGCCCAACTGTAAGCCAATATCAGCTGGACGCCCCGGTGACATAAGATACATGACACCTTCGCACCACCCGACCACCCCAACTAAAAATACAGGTCACCTATTTTTTCATGAGGAATCCTTATATGAAATTTCAAAACATTAGCATACATGGTTCTAAACTTATGCTATGCACATGAAAGCAACAAGATTAAATAGCCTAAAATTGCAAAGGGCCATAACTCCAACAACATTTCATTTAATTGCTGAAAATTTAATCAGGTGATCTCCTCCTCAGTCTCAATCAGTATAGCAAATTTCAAGGCTATAGCTTAAATACTTTTTTAAAATATCTTGCTAACGAGATTTCAATGTTATTTTATTAAAAGGGAAATAACTCTTAAACAGGAGATAATTCCCATAAGAAAAAAAAAATATGGGTCACCTATTTTTTCATGAAGAATCCATTTATTAGATTTCAAAACATTATTATACATGGTTTTAAAGTTATGCTATGCACATGAAAGCAATAACATTAAATGGCCAAATATTGCAAAGGGCCATAACTCCAACAACATTTCCTTGAATTGGTTGAAAATTTAATGAGGTGATCTTATCCTCAGCCCCAATCAGTATATGAAATATCAAGGCTCTAGCTCAAATATGTTATGAGATATCTTGCTAACGAGATTTCAATGTTATTTTATTTAAAGGGAAATAACTCTAAAATGGGAGATAACTCGGATAAGAAAAAAATAAGGGTCACCTATTTTTTTTTATGAGGAATTCATATATGAAATTTCAAAACATTAGCAAACATGGTTCTAAAGGTATGCTATGCACATGAAAGCAACAAGATTAAAGAGCCTAAAATTGCAAAGGGTCCTAACTCCAACAACATTTCATTTAATTGGTTGAAAATTTAATCAGGTGATCTCCTGCTCAGTCCCAATCAGTATACTAAATATCAAGGCTCTAGCTCAAATACTTTTTTAGATATCTTGCTAAAGAGATTTCAATGTTATTTTATCAAAAGGGAAATAACTCTAAAGTGGGAGATAACTTGGATAAGAAAAGAAAATATGGGTCGCCTATTATTTCATGAGGAATTCAAATATGAAATTTCAAAACATTAGCTTAAGCAGTTCTAAATTTATGCTATGCACATGAAAGCAACAAGATTAAATAGACTGAAATTGCAAAGGGCCATAACTCCAACAACATTTCAATTAATTGGTTGTAAACTTAATAAGGTGATCTCCTCCTCAGCCCCAATCAGTATACCAAATATTAAAGCTCTAGCTCAAATACTTTTTGAGATATCTTGCTAACAACATTTCAATGTTCTTTTATTAAAAGGAAAATAACTCTAAAATGGGAGACAATACGGATAAGAAAAAAAATATGGATCACCTATTTTTTCATGACGAATCTCTATATGAAATTTCAAAACATCAGCATACATGGTTCTAAACTTATGCTATGCACATGAAAGAAACAACATTAAATGGCCAAAAATTGCAAAGGACCCTAACTCCAACAAAATTTCATTAAATTGGTTGAAAATTTATTCAGGTGATCTCCTCCTCAGTCTCAATCAGTATACCAAATATCAAGAGGACAAATACTTTTTGAGATACCTTGCTAATGAGATTTCAATGTTATTTTATTAAAAGGGAAATACATGTAACTCTAAACTGGGAGATAATTCAGATAAGTAAAAAAAATATGGGCCATCATGCCAATCAAGGGGAAGACATGAGGATCTGTAATTAACTGACTTCTCTCTAACTACTAGCAGGTGCACATAAATTAAGTCATTGTATAAACACGTTTTTCTCGAATGATGTTATGCCTGTGTTTGTAAGGCCATGCAATATACAGAGGTAGGAAAAAATTAGATGCGAAAAATCTATGTATGATGAGTGCAGACATTTGCAACATCATATGATATTGCTAACCAATAAAGAAATGAGAAATGGTCATGCGATATTGCTTTCTAATAAAGAATTGAGAAATTTTTTGCAAAGTGGACCCACAATAAAGTTGGCTTAGACATAGAGCATTTACCAAAATTTGCCATATCAGCAAACTTTTGATAGGCCGTGCAATAGCACTAATGTATAGCTTCTTTCAGCTGATGCACAACATGAAAAACGAGTCATTATGCCAGCAGCGATGGGCTATATCACTGCAATCTGATTTGAGTCTGTCAATATTACAGCATCAACTGGTTCTGTAAGAAATCATTCTCTATTTATCAACAAATTCTATGGTATCCGGTGATTCTGCAAGCGGGCAACAAAAGCCCAGATCAGACTGCGCACAGACAGTAAAAGCCATTTTCCCATGTTGCCTATCATTTTGATCAAGTACAATATAACAGCCACTTTATTCATGCAATATGACAACTAAGGTGATCCTGTGACAAACACACAGTTGCCTGTAGCTTCTTTATAAATTAATGATGCATATTCCTGTTAAATTTCCTCCCTTCTCTATATATTTGATAGCATGGATATCTCCTGGGTGGATTTAATACAAGTAAAGTGACATTGATTAAATGCTGCAAGTCAATTTCCCTTGACAGTTGTCATACAGGAAACACTCCACTATCAACTGCACTCACTCACTAATAATAACAATAATAACAAGAGGCCCACGGGCCACGGGTCGCTCACCTGAGGGACATAGCCACTGCAGATATGCAGATGTTATGCAACATTTTTCCAATCCTGTCATCGCAACTAATGAAAAGATCATCATTTAAGCAGTTCTTAATTTTGAAGAAGAATATATATGGAATGCCAGTCAATTGAGCGTGATCATTTGAACAAACTCTAAATGGCAGCCAGCTTGGATTTACGATCAGCATGATTTTTGCTATTTTTGATCTACGAGTCACCCCAATGCTTCCTACCAAGTTTCGAGTCAACTGGCCTTTTGGTTCAGGAGAAGAAGCGAAAAATAGATTTTCAAGATGGCTGCCATGGCGGCCATCTTGGATATCCGATTAGCAGGATTTTAGCTATTTTTGATCTACAAGTCACCCCAATGTCTCCTACGAAGATTTGAGTCAATTGGCCTTTCGGTGCAGGAGAAGAAGCTAAATATAGATTTTCAAGATGGCGGCCATGTCGGCCATCTGGGATTTCGGATCAGAACAATTTTAGCTACATTAGATCTACAAGTCACCCTGATGCTTCCTACTAAGTTTCGAGTCAAGTGACTTTTGGGTTTAGGAGAAGAAGCGAAAAATAGATTTTCAAGATAGCCGCCATGGTGGCCATCTTGGATTTATGATCGGAATGATTTTGGCTATTTTTGATCTACAAGTCACCCAAATGCTTCCTTCCAAGTTTCGAGTCAACTGGCCTTTTGGTTCAGGAGAAGAAGCGAAAAATAAATTTTCAAGATGGCTGCCATGGCGCCCATCCTGGTTTTACAATCGGCATGATTTTAGCTATTTTTGATCTACAAGTCACCCCAATGCTTCCTACCAAGTTTGGAGTCTACTGGCCTTTCGGTTCAGGAGAAGAAGCGAAAAACAGATTTTCAAGATGGCTGCCATGGCGGCCATCTTGGATTTCCGATAGGCACGATTTTAGCTATTTTTGATCTATAAGTCACCCAAATGCTTCCTACCAAGTTTGGAGTCAATTGGCTTTTGGGTTTAGGAGTAGAAGCGAAAAATAGATTTTCAAGATGGCCGCCATCTTGGATTTCCGATCGGCACGATTTTAGCTATTTTTGATCTACAAGTCACCCTGATGCTTCCTAGCAAGTTTGGAGTCAGTTGGCCTTTCGGTTCAGGAGAAGCGAAAAATAGATTTTCAAGATGGCTGCCATGGCGGCCATCTTGGATTTAGGATCGGCACGATTTTAGCTACTTTTGATCTACAAGTCACCCTGATGCTTCCTAGCAATTTTGGAGTCAATTGGCCTTTCGGTTCAGGAGAAGAAGCGAAAAATAGATTTTCAAGATGGCGGCCATGGCGGCCATCTTAGATTTCTGATCGGCACAATTTTAGCTATTTTTGATCTACAAGTCACCCTGATGCTTCCTAGCAAGTTTGGAGTCAATTGGCCTTTCGGTTCAGGAGAAGAAGCGAAAAATAGATTTTCAAGATGGCGGCCATGGCGGCCATCTTGGATTTCCGATCGGCACGATTTTAGCTATTTTTGATCTACAAGTCACCCTGATGCTTCCTAGCAAGTTTGGAGTCAATTAGCCTTTCGGTTCAGGAGAAGAAGCAAAAAATAGATTTTCAAGATGGCGGCCATGGCGGCCATCTTGGATTTCTGATCGGAACGATTTTAGCTATTTTTGATCTACAAGTCACCCCGATGCTTCCTACCAAGTATCAAGTCAATTGGCCCAGGGGTGTAGGAGGAGTAGGCTTTTAAAGCAATTGTTGACGCCGCACGACGGACAACGGACATTGACTGACCACAATAGCTCACCATGAGCACTTCGTGCTCAGGTGAGCTAATAAGGTCTGAGGTTCAGTTCCCTGGAAAGTCTAATTTTGGAGGCAGCAATGCCGGAGGTGGACGGATAAACATACCTTCACCGGAGGCAGCAATGCCGGAGGTGGATGAAAAAACAAACCTACTGGTTAACCGCTTAGAGGACTAAGCCTGCCCAGTAAAAAAAAAAATAATAATAATAATAACTCTAGAAAAGGTTGTTTTTGTTGTTTTTTTTCTTTTTTTTTGAACCAAAAAGTATTGATATTTTGTTCTCATTTCTCTATGAAAACACATGTTGTGGATGTTAGGCACATCAGCAAGGCGCTACTAATGAGAAACCACACAATATATTTTCATTGCGAAATAATATCATTGCAAAATAATATATGAGCCAGCCCATGAGAAAAGGGTACTTATCACTTAAGCAACCAGCAAAGGCTCAGGCAAGCCTGCATATAAACATAATCTCGCCACAGCCTTTGCTGTTCAAAGACATGTAGGAGACCTTTAGGAAGCTTCAGGCAAAAAATGCATGTCTGTAGCCTAAATAGGGGACTGCGCAGGCGCATTTGAATAACCACAAAACCCAAAAACCATAAGGTCCCTTTTTTCATGTGCCTGCTTATATATGATACCCTTCTTATCTACAGCTATGCAGTAATGCAGAAATTAATAATGCTGATGTTTCATGCAAATATCATCTCAGAAGATCCTAATAAAACCCTCAGTTTTGTGGAGAAACAATGATGAAGACCTGTTTTGAGGTAGACAAGTCACTGTAGAATTAAATGCAAAAATGGATCATAAACAATACAAATTTCAGACCCCGGTACTGGGTAATGGTATGTGACAGTTCAAATCAATATCTGATTGTAGCCAGCTTTAGCTGCATCAGAAAGGTGGAGAATCATTCTGGCGTCGGTTTCTTCGTATGAGCAAGGAGATAGATTTGACTGCGGAAGACTTGAATTGCAGAGAATATCTGTTCTGAATGTTGTAACTACTTGTTTGTTAGTGATCGGCAGCTCATGGATACATTGGGCGAGAAATTTAAACAGTTCAGTTTTATTTTCATCAACCCTTAAGAATATCTGTCAGTTTCTTGGGACAGAATTATGACCTTGAACTCATCGTCAGATCCCATGTCCCCTATTTCCTCTTGCAGTGCCTTTTAAGCTGTCTTGTATGCATATGTCCCAAAGGACATCAACGCGTTTAACGACTTCAGGTTGTCTTAAAATATAGGGGACAAAAACTGTAGATGCAAACTCGTCAAGCGTTTTACTCATTCCAGGCTTTAACATGTTCACAAGGGCTGCACCGTCCATTATCATGGAATCAACTGACGGTGCTTCTTCCGCTACTACTGTGGTCCAAGCACATCGAGAGAAGGTCTGACTTATTATTCTCATGCTTAAAAAAAATTTCAACATTTCCTCTACAAGTCTGACAAGATATGTATAGCCTAGAAAACAAAAAGCAGTCATTTTTGAGAAGGGACAGGCTGGATTTTGACGTTGTCCTTGCTGAGGGTGTACGAAACAAAGATACTGCATTTTTCTTTATGGGATCAAACATTTTCTTTTCACTTTTGACTAATCTTTCTTCATCAAATTGTCTATACATGTCTTGTCCAGACTTTTTAATTTGCCATACTGTTTGCATTACACATGGATCTGCAATATCCTTTGTATCAAGTGCCAGCAAATCTTCATTTTGTTCTGCAAAGGGGTTGCCTAAATCATCTAATGTTTCTACCAGGGATGTCACATTTTGACGAAAAGAAGCTGAACACTTCTTTTGTTCGTAGTGGCTGTTGAGAGTGTGACGTAGTGGCCAACAAGTCTTGTAGCTTGCGATCGTATAGTGGTTCTTTATAAGAAAGTGCATTGTGTTTTTCTTTAAAAATCAAATTCAAAGCTGCAGTAAAACTTTTACATCAGATTCTTTTTTATTTATGACAACCCTTAACAAGAGAACAGAGTTCTCTGCAATAGGCCAAAGACTCAACAAAATGAGCTCGGTGCGAAAACAAAAACCGGACTGCAACCAAAACCGAACTGAAGAGCGTGATCCAGCCACGACTATTTATATGTTTCAGAGCATTTCTGAAAATGTCATTCCCAGGGTTGCTCCCAGCCAAACAGCTAACTACGCAATATTAAATGTCGTATGATCATCACGAGGGTATTTCACAATATGTCAGTAAAAGTACTAGTCACCAAAAGAATGCTGTAGTTGTACATAGGCAATTCACATGAATTCCACACAATCTTGATTAACTGTTATCCAAACCAAAGGATTAACTTCAGAACATTTTATAAATGTTCTGTCTACATAATGGTTTCAAAAATATCAACCATTAATTCTTTATGCCCATATCTCTTGATTCACAATTGTTACTACAGCAGTCTTTAGATCCCTTATAACCAGTGTATAAAATGCATGGGACTCCACACAAACAGCACCTGCTATTCAGCCATCACATATTTCCAGTTACAAAATGTCATATGAGCTCTGTATCAAAACAATTGATTTTAACCTTTAAACAAGTGGATTTGAATGGAGTCCAACCTAAAGAATGACATGTATACTGGATGGTTTAAGTACATTTTAACATTTTAGCTGCAAAATAGATTTCATATTGCTGCAACATACAATCAACTCAAAATAACTGTAAAAGATTCATACAGACATTATGGCACTATTAACAACCTTTAGGTCATATCTAAATCTCTCATTTTATGGCATATCAACATTGTTTTGCCAATAAAGCAACCTGGGTAGATTGTGACTATGTTATACACCTCCCATGCTTTAAGTAATTCAATTACTTCCAATTAATTAATTTACTCCTTTCATTAAGCTGATCATGCTCTTCTAAAAACCATGTATATATTTATACATATATCAATAAGAATCCACACATTCTGACATCGACAGCACATATAACGTGTCCAGGATATTTTATTATCAATGCAATACACATATACCCATGATCAAAGTGCCTATGACCAGGATATACACGTACAACTAGGATCTTCAGTATACAATAGTGACCAGGATGTGATCCCATATTTATTTTTTTTAACACACATTATCATGGGATCATTAGTGACTATGATTTCCAGTTCACCAATGACCAGGATCATCCTAAGAGAAAACTGCCGATGACCAGGATCATAATGAAATAAACACAAAAACTACAGGTGACCAGGAGCATAAGTGACCAATAACATATAACTATTTGTTATAACCAAATTATCCAATCACCAGTGACCAGGATGGAACACATATCAACATCCAATCACTAGTGACCAGGATTAGGACTCATCCTAAATCAAAATGTATTGGACACTTGACCAGGATAGACACCTGACCAAAATTGTATATGTTCATATATTGTCACCAAAACACTGTTTATGATATATTAAAGTTTCTTCAAAGTTTTAGTTTTTACATGGCGGTTCTTTATTTATCTTTAGATCAACGACCTTTGGTTTTCGAGGTACCCCCATCACTGGAACTCTGAATCGTTTGAATATGACATAAGTCCCGTCATCTTCACCAGTGGGTTTATGACTGTCATTTACAATCACATACGTCAGATAGGGTTCCCTGTAAACGCAACACCCATAGTGACACTTAGTCACTTTTACAGTCTCCTCCTATCACTTGCTATAATCGCAGTACTCGTAATGACACTTCACTACACTTATGTCGTCCATCTGTAAATAAACAAAGTTACTACTAACACCTATAGTTTATGTCTTCAACTAAGCATGACCTTTAGAATCATACCCAGGACTTTATATATTAAAGTCACTAAAGTACTTTATTCTTCATCTTCATCCAAGCATGACCTTGAGGATCATACAAGGCACTAAATCAAAATATTTAGTTCATATGAAGACATATATACATAATGTGGGTTGTCGACATTTTCCTGTAATAATCATTACTACTTGTAATCTGCAAAGTTCTACCACTACTTCGTAGAATAACTCCAGAACTATCTCAGTTCTGTACCCATGTCATCGCAGCATCCGTCCGTCTGAAGGCATTTTGTTTACCTTCAAAAACATTATTGACATTTCCTTCTTCAGAAAAGATAGACATTTCGACCTGTTCACCATTTGTCGGTGCTTGTTTTACATTTAGCCCCTTGAGGTCATATCTAGTGGTTTTTCGTTCACCAATTATCTGAGTTAAGAAGCATTTACCTTTTCCTATCACCAACCAGATAATTATGATTAAAACAAAAATTGATGCAGCCAGGCTCACTGCACTAATTGACCAACTACTGCTGTGCTGTTTATTATCAATATTAACCGTTTTATAGGCCATAGTTTCCCAAAGAAAACTTTGCATAGGTATCTCCCTCATCCCCAACAAATGAGATGGCAAACCTATGGATTTAGATTTCCCGATTTGGGTTTTAGAATCATTCCAAATAACAAATTGTGAAATGTTATGCAGTTTTAGCAGTGCATGCAAAGGGTCCGACCTTTGGAAATTACTTGCCTTGCCGAAATATTTGGGTAACTGTACATAGTCATTAGATGCTTTACATGTGTTATTTAGTTGAATAACGCCAAATGGTGGTGTAATTTTAATATCAACCTGATTAGGTTCTTATGACTGACAATTTAATGTAAATGTCAAAGGCTTGTTAGTAACAACAATCCAAGTACCATATGACAAATACTGTGTAGTTGGTAGTTTCTCGTTTAAAACAACCATTTGTTTACAAACAGTTTTGATGTCCCTAGTGTTTTGCGTGAAAAACGCAATCACACAGAATTTGTTGACACATGTTTGATAGAACATTGTCTCGGGATTACAGAACTGAAAATGATAGCTATTACACAACTGAAAATCAGACAAAAGTGAGAACTTTGTTTTATCTTTCGAAATCATTAGCATTTCAGTCTCTACCGTATATTTTACTAAGACATCAGTTTGATTACTCGAGAGAAGAGGTATTGGTAAATTATATATACTGTATACTTCGTATTCTTCTCTCGTACTTATTAGTGGAATCTTGAGAACAATTCTGATTTCATTATTCTGCAGGTATGCTATACCTGTTAATGTTTTATAGAAATACCAAATATCTTTACAAGGGTTTCTTGGTAGTTCGAAGTTATTAAGAAGCTTCAACTCAATTTCAATCAAGAGTTTCTTAAAATCTTTAGGAGAAATAGTGCTTGTTGATAAATGATGCATTGACAACATATTGAGTTCTGACTTTAAACTTTCAAGATAAAATATAGTATCTTGCGTACTAAGTCTTATTATATCAATTATCATTTGAAATTGAAGATACGTCCGGACAAACTGTTCTAGTCTCACAAATTTTTGTTCAAATGTTTGCCCTATTTTTCTAATTTTATCGTCAAGTTTTTGAATGACAATAATTAAATCCATTATTGATCTGCGATTTTCTACCTGCATTCGAGCTAAATTTAATACAGAAAAACTTACATCTAAATCATGTATGATTTGTTCTTGATTACTTGCTAGTACTTTAATATTTCTATCTATGTTCTCCAGATCACTTTCTGAAACAGTGCCAAATAATGTACTCATTAACTGGCCAATTATTGGAATTAACGATCTTTTGTCTCTGATTCGATAACGAAAGATCTTGGTATTCATCAAAACTATCATATATCGATGTATATGTGTCACTTAACATATCAATTTCGATATATAGACTCAAATGTTTCCACATATCCAGTTAAATTTGACCTTTGATAAAAATCTGTTATCACCCTTATAATCTCATCTGTGTGTCCCAAATCACTGTTAATTTTACTAATTAATCTTTGGAAAGGCCTTAAATCATGGACAAAAGTTAGACCAGTGCGCATCATTTATGAAGACTTCATTCGTCTTCTGAAATACTATGTTTTCAGATGTAAAGAATCTGAAAACACGACCAACTAGCAATAACCCTAGGATAAATGTAAAATTCAATTTTCACAATGTAATTTTCTATGTCAACGTCTTCATTTTCCTGACTACCTAAAGCTCTACTTACATTATCTGGGTGTCTTGAAAGTAGGTCAGCACATGTATTTGTGGTACCAGCAATGTACTCTATCGAACGATTGTAACCTGACATACTTAAAGCCCAAAGCTGAATTTTCTTGTTTTGCATTTGAGATTCAAGCAAATACTTCAAAGGTTTATGGTCCGTTCTTATAGTAAACTGAGCATTGTGCAAGTAATAATCTAATTTCTGAAGTGCTAAATAAATTGCGAAAGCTTCTTTCTCTACTACTGACCATTTACATTGAGATCTACTAAGTTTGTGTGACAAATAATAAATTGGTTTTTCATCACTGTCACGTTCTTACGTAAGACATGCGCCAATACAAGTATCACTTCCATCCGTATAAAGGATGTAAGGTTTATTTGAATCTGGATAGACTAAAAGTGGGACAGCTGTCAAGCTATCTTTCAAAAATTTGAAAGCTTTTTGATGTACGTCTGACCATTTGAAGTGGGCGTACTTTCTTGTTAAAGCAATTATTGGTTCTGCTATTTGCGAGAAATTTGGTATAATCCTTCTGTAATACAAACACATGCCAATAAATGATCTTACCTCTCTAACACAAGTTGGTACTGGTAAGGCTAATTGCATCAACTTTCAGCTCATCTGGCTTGATTCCTAATTCATTTATAATGAATCCAAGATAATGTGTTTCCATCCTAAGAAAATGAAGTTTTTTAAAAGTAAAACATATTTTAACGAGTAATACTTAACCTATAGATAATGTGCTATTCTCTTCTGTTTTCACACCTTCCACAGAAAAAATGACCTTTCAGTCGTTAATTAAAGTCTTAAACCAGAAGGTCCCTTAGGCAGTTACCTGTGTGACGTAACTCCTCCCGCTCAATTGATCACGTGTCAGTTTCTTTTATGTGTAAAACAATAGACACAATTAGGAGATAAGCGAGGGTGGACGGAGGGAGATAACTGATTATCTATAGGTTAAGTATTACTCGTTAAAATATGTTTTACTTTTAAAAAACTTCATTTTAACTTCATAATACATTAACCTATAGATAATGTGCTAGAATTTGCAGAATAGGAGGGAGGTGTTCTCCTAATTCTAACACCAAAATATCTCACCACTTCTGGTTAAAGACTCAGGAAACTCTAAGGAATCAGATACATTCTAATTCTATATTTAATAGAAAGAATGATCTAGATTCACAAAATAGCATATCTTTAAGGTGTTATGATCTAACAACCTTATATATAATAGTAGACTCTAGAGGAAGCCAGTTCTTAAGTCTCAGAGACCTAACATTGGCCCCCCCACCCATCCCCCCCTTTTTTTTTCTTTTTGGGAAACAACAATTGGCTTCAAAAAGAAAAAAAAGGAGTCATTGAGACATAACATAAATATTCCATCGCAAAGTAAGCTAGGAATAAAGAAATAATATATTCAAAACAAAATTTGTAAAACAAAAAGCCAAGACCATATACTGTAAGTAGTCTAGGGTCTTGAATAAATAATGAAAAGTCTACTTGGTGGAGTTTCCTATAGATAACTGACATATGTAGATATTTTGGATAAAATTCTAGATATGTGAAGCTATCTAATTGTAATAGTCTAAGCTATTAGAATTATAAACTAATTAAATTCTGTTAATTGGAGCGACAGGACAGTTTCCAATGAAAAGCTATTAGAATTATAAACTAATTAAATTCTGTTAATTGGAGCGACAGGACAGTTTCCAATGAACAGACATAGACTTAAAATAACCATAATGTTGTATAATTATTCCCCTTTGATCAAATTAAAGAAGGGGAGATAATAAAAGTAGATGGAGTTAACTTAACTATAACTCAGTTATCCATCAGAAGAAAAAGGTATAGACAAACATAATGGTTAAAAACTATTGCTAGACTAATTGTACTATGAATTTTTAGTCAAGCAATAAAATAATACAGAGTTTGCAAAAAACTGCCGGGAAGAAAAAAACAACCTAAACCATTGATAATTAGTTTTGTCATAGACATGTAAAAGCGTTTGATGTCCTGACAAAATAATAAAGAAGAAACTGTCAACATCATAACTTAGAGTTTGACAGACAATAAGAGAGATAAGAATAATGTTGATCGCAGCTAACTGTAAGACGGTCATAGTTTGGCTAAATCTTATCGTATTCATAAGAGTAAGCAATAATAAATAAGCTGGATAGAATCTTTCTATACCAGAAGATTGCCATGAAAAGTACTCCTGAGTAAATAATCATGGAAATCAAGAACTGTTAAAAAAGTCCACTTTGTAATGACTAATCAAAATGTTCATAAAAAGAGAAGGACTCAGAGAAAAAGTAATAGTGTGATAATCTCTGAAGAAAGATTATACAATAGTACTGATTAATAATCTCTAAAACACTTAATTTATAAGTTACGAGATAGTATTACTATTCTATACGCATATTTAAGAATAGTAAGAAATATATGAATACTAAATTAAAATTATACTACGGAACAAATTCCTGCTATAAATAAAAAGTTAAGCGTAACTATTTATTAAGCAAGGAATTATTAAACATATAACTCGCTATAAAATTACTGCCCAGAATTTTATAGATAAATATTCAATCAAATTTTATAATTGAATATTAATAGAATAAAATCTATGTCTGCATAATTGGTAATTCCAGAAATATCAAATTACGTACTCGCAAATGAATTCAGGAAGAAAATATATATACATATATACATATATATACATGTACATATATATATATATATATATATATATATATATATATATATATATACTCTCGAGATCTATGCGTAAACCATAGAGAGTAATAAAATAATATTATTACCACGATCCCTGACGGAAGGGTAAAAACATGTATAAATATGAAAGAGATAATAATTAATTTAACGTCATATAGGTTTAAGATAAATTTTGTTTAATCTTTAACCAATATGCAGCAACAGTGACTCGATATTCTGTAGTCGTACATAGAAAAAGAGTACTTAGTCATTAGAATTTTGTATGATTGAAATAGAGATAATGGGATCTAAATGGATGTATCTCCATGAACTGAATCGAAGGATAATATCCATTCTAAAAACTAGGGTTTGTTTTAGGCTTAGTTTAACAAGCGTAGAATTGAATTATTTCCAAGTATTCATGAAGTCGTTATGCTCTGAATACTGAGAAAACTGTTAAAATATTGTTTAGGAAATAAAAAAGTGACTGGTCCATAATGTTAGCTAGATTTAAACCTGGAACATAGCGAGGTCAATCTAACTTAAAAGTAAGTTGAGGAAGATAAATAATGAAGATAGATATATAAATATTGGTATAATATATTATCTCCATTATCAAATAATCTGAATGTTTAAAAGCATAAATGCTACTCGAAAGTTTATTTACCGAATGTATAATCGGAGAAAATTTCAGTATGTTCAAAAACGTATCACAAAAGTAAGATCTGACCAGGAACGTAGGTGCAGCACTTACAACGTTGTGAAGTTTATAAAAACATATTCTATATTATAAATTGAAGCAGTGCATTTCAAAATCATCGAAACGTCTTGAAATGACTTATTGTGTGGAAAAATAAATAAATATCCAGTTTCGGAAAAGATATTTATCTATATATATAGACCATTTTTGATGCGGACTGGAAATCAAGATATTAATCTTTGCATTATTCGCAAACTGAACTTGAACTCTTAGCGAGAATTACTAAGATCCCTTTAACGAATGTAAACATAAAGAAGGGGTAAAGAGATAATTAAGTGTATCTTAATTCTTTACCGGCTCGTAATTAAGGATGTTTTCCCTTTTGTCTAAGCCTAGACCGTACATTGATTAATATGAATATGATAATATCTGCTATTATGAGGTAAACTCTCGTTAATTAACCTCTAAACATATATTAAAAATATATATCAACATAATCTAGAGCTTCGGTAAGTTTAGAGGAAGGAAATGATTGACTTTGGCAGTTTCTGAATAGTTACAAAGTCAATAAAAATATATCAAAAGGAAAGTATTGTATATAATATCTAATTTAGGCAATAATAATCTGTCACGTACTGAATAATTAATGCCTTTACTAAATATGTATCCATTGTCAATATCAAAGGTGCGAGAAAATTTTGATTGACATGGACTCTAGTTATAAATAAAATATTAGAGGTATATAGCTAGTCGAAGCAAAACTATTCCTCAATAAAGATAAGGTAGATACGAGGATTAATTGGGTCTAGTAATTATAAGTTTTAAACCTTCCTAAATAATTTCTAATTATAATCATAATAAAATTATTATTCCAAGATGAAGAATCTTCATCGTAATAGATTCTTACTGAGACAAAATTATCTGGTATATTACTTTCGTAGTCTTAAATGATCCAGAAGAAAAAAATAAAACAGGCAAAGTAAAGAACGTATCGAATTATATCTATGCCTAAATATAAGATTTTCTTCTTATTTATTATTTTATAGCAAAGTTTAGACAGAGCACAACTGACCTAGACTCTTATATAATCAATCAAAAGATAGTATAAAATAGAATAATAACTTAACGGATCAACTATTTTCCATGTAGAAAGGCAAAAGGAAAATATGTACCTCAACTAGAATTTTAAATCGTAGTAATCTAGAGAGGTAGCGGATAAATAAATAAACTGTTAATTTATTTATCTGATTCGTGTAGATTTCCGATACCTTATGAATGAAATATTAATAGAAAGTAGAAAGGATCTATTACTACTTTCTTGTCAATTTACTCCATAGATTACATGCTGATTACATATCGGGAGCATGTAGAA
This sequence comes from Anodontia alba, assembly GCA_964016985.1. Classification (NCBI taxonomy): domain Eukaryota; kingdom Metazoa; phylum Mollusca; class Bivalvia; order Lucinida; family Lucinidae; genus Anodontia; species Anodontia alba. The sequence goes on along the minus strand of OZ024826.1, from coordinate 64,971,000 downwards.
ATTTTAGATTTCTTGTATATTTTTCTTCTTAGAACTAAGGATATTTTTATAGAGTTCACTTTTGTCTTACAGCCGAATAAGGTGAATATGTAAGAAGTTAATCTCTTTGTAGTGAATAAAAAGAGATATAAATTATATAATTATAGATGGAAGTATCATCTACACTTTGTGAATGAATTGCGAATTTGATCGTAACCGATAATTCTTAATTCATTTTCAAGAATAAATATATATATAGAATTTTAAGTCTAGTTCAAAAAAGACTTGACAGAGTTCAACAATATAAGGGGCTACTAGGTATTAGAACCCATTGCTGTCATTCTATAACCTATAACCCAAGACTACACATGTCTATAGTGCTCAATGAATAAACATATATTGAGCAAGGGCTAGTGACTACTACTCGGTCACTAGTAATATGACACAATGCTCTGGCACTAGTCTACGAAACTACTGCCCGGTGAAATTTCGTTAGAATGACCTGGCACTAGTCTATGAACTACTGCTTGATGAATTTTCGTTAGAATCGGAAGTTAACCTCTTTCTAGCGAATGAAAGAGATAAATTGCATCAGTTAATTTAAAATATTAATAGAATTACACTTCTATAATAAGTCAATGGAATATTTAGAAATTTATTATATAAAATGTTACTATGTATTTCATTTTATAACCTATATCCATTGACTTGACTTATCTATAAAGCTCTATGAACAATAATAGATTGTTCGGGGACTAGTGACTGTTACCCAATCACTAGTAATCCGACACAATGACTGGACACTAGAACTCGTAACTATTGCCCAGTAGACGCCACTAGTAACCCAATACAATAACTGGATACTAGTAATCAAAAGTATTTGCCAGTGGTATACATTAGAAGCTGGACATATGACCGGACACTAGTACTCGTAACTGTTTGCCCGGTGAAGTCACTAATAATTCGACACAATGACTGGACACTAGTACTCATAACTGTTGCCCAGTGGTCACTAATAATTCGACACAATGACCAGATACTAGTTCTCGTAACTGTTGCCCGGAAGGAGTGACTAATAATGCGACACAATGACCGGACACTAGTACTCGTAACTGTTGCCCGGTGAAGTCACTAATAATTCGACACAATGACCGGACACTAGTACTCGTAACTGTTGCCCGGTAGGAGTCACTAATAATGCGACACAATGACCGGACACTAGTACTCATAATTGATGGAGTAACTAGTAATCCGTCACAATGACCGGACACTAGTACCCGTGATAAATGCCTGGTGAATTAATCATGCCTGGATGACCAGTGACTGGATGACCGGTGACCGGTAAGAAATGCCCGGTGACTTTATCCATGCCTGGATGCCCGGTGACTGGTGAAGCTGACAATGAATGACTGGTGACTGGTGACCGGTGACTGGTGGACTTAGACTTATTTTGGATACTAAAGCATCCATAAGAAGCCACCTTGATGGGTCTTACCCCGGCAGTATAGCCATATGGGGTGGGGCTCCCATCAGTAAAATTTCTGATATAAGAAAACACGACTTCCGAACCAACCGCACACGAGCGTTGTGCCGATTATAGCGAGAGTCGCGAAAACGCATGTCAAAATAGCCAGTCAATAAATGCAAAATCGACAATCGAAACTTTTAAATAATAACATGGTTAGTGAAAGGAGTGATAAAGAAACAAAAGAAACACAAGGATACAGAAATTTATCCGTGAGGAATAGAAATAATCCAAATTTCTTTCACAGGTAAAACTCCTTGTTGAATTTCTTTGTCCACAGAAAAGAAACTGACACATGATCAATTGAGCGGGAGGAGTTACGTCACACAGGTAACTGCCTAAGGGACCTTCTGGTTTAAGACTTTAATTAACGACTGAAAGGTCGTTTTTTCCGTGGAAGGTGTGAAAACAGAAGAGAATAGCACATTATCTATAGGTTAATGTATTATGAAGTTAAAACTACATTTCTTAAGTTTCAGTCTCATGCTCACGTTAAAATGCCGTAGCAAACTCATGACAATCTAGCAAAACAAGAGACATTAGTTTTTGAAATACTGCAGGAGCGTTTGAAAGGCCAAAGGAATTTCATTAAATTCAAATAACCCTTTATGACATACAAAAGCTGTTTTCTCCTTATCTTTTTCGTCCATGGCGACCTGCCAATATCCACTCTTTAAATCTAAAGAAGTGAAATACTTTGCTTTGCCTAATAATGCCAGGATATCATCTATTAACGGCAAGGGAAAGGAATTTTGCTTTATTATTTGATTTAGCTTTCTGAAGTCTACACAAAACCCTTTTACTACCGTCTTTATCTACAATAACTACTGGATATGACCAAGGCGACCTTGACTTTTTGATTACGTTTGCATCTAGCATTTCATTGATTGCCTTGTCAACTACTTCCCTACTTTTAATTGGTGTCCTGTAAGGTTTCGTTTTAAATGGTTTGTTATTCCCTACATCAATCTGCATTTTAATGGTATCTGTTCTCCCCAATTCAGAATCTTTGTTGGCAAATAAGTCCTGATTTTTAATGATTAATTTTTCAATTTTTGACCTATATTTCTCAGGTACATCTAAGTCATTTAAGTCTAATTTTCTTTCATTGATGTTATTTTTTTAACAACCAAATTTACATGTGTTATGTTATTTTGAGTTCCTGAAATTTGCTAGCAAAAATAGGTAAGAGAAAAGTCCAGGGAGTGCCACAATCACAAACCGCAGTCCTTTCCAGACGCCAAGAGGAAGAGGAAACCGACAAATCCAAACAAGCACAAATCGAACAAACATACAAAAAGCACTAAAATTAGCTCTCTCTTCCCCAAGCGAGGTAATCGCAATGCTAAAAGGACTGAAAAACACAAGAACAAAATGACACAAGGTAAGACATAAAACAAATCACCTCGTAGAATAAACCACAAAGCAACAAAGAGTAAGACTAACACCATAACACCAGGACCACCGCCTTAGAACGGTCAGTAGAGTAAACCACCGGGGGCGGGGGGGGGGGGGGTTTAAAGCACTTTTACAGCTAGCCAACTTCATCCTGGGTCCTGATGCTACTCTTAATACAGAAATACATAAAAATTCTGTTTGCATAAAGGCTCCCAACTCAGTCAATGTATCAAAGCAAAAACATAAAAATCAAATTAATCACTATAATAAACAAAGACGAGTACTCATGGCTAATTCTTCTGTATGCCAGAGTAAATGAAAACCAATAGTTAAACCACGGCGGGCCAAGCCAACGACATATCGTCAAGCCCCAACCCACTGGTTAAAGTTTTACGAAATGGCTGTCATTGAGTTTGAGGCCCGAACCGACGCCGTGAAATTAAAGAGTGAAGCATAGCCATCATCAATGATTCGGTTGACAATCCTTTCCCTTGCCATTAATAGATGATATCCTGGCCTTATTAGGCAAAGCAAACTATGCCTATAAATTTTGATGAATTTATTTGTATTATTTACTATTAATAAAGGCAATGATCTATCTTTAGCCAAAGTTGAAACAGTATTTATAATTTGTAACCCTTGTTGATTGATTAACTATAAAGCCTTTATCTATCTGTAAAACTTTGCAAGATTCTCCTATTGGTAATTCTGTGTTTTCTCTGACTACCATAACATATCATGGCTGTCTGTGGTTTAATTAAACAAGTCTTTTTCATTCTTACTGTAGATGCTATGTGGATATCTTCTACTAAATGTACATAATGTTTTCCATTAATTCTGAGACATTTTAAATCAAAATAAATCCTAACATTGTTCTGTTTTAGCCAGTCCAAACCTAATATTATGTTTCTATTCAAGTCTCTAACCACATAAAAGATTTGAGACATTTTGGTTCCACCGATACAAATTTGTACAGTAATGCAATCGTCACATTTCAACTCAAAGCCATTTTCAGACTGCAAACAAGCCTTCTTGTTATTCAGCATAGGTTTATTCTTTAGCTGATCATAAATTCTACAGTGCATTAAAGAACATTCTGCTCCAGTGTCAACAAGAGTTCTAAACTTTTGTTTACCTAATTTAACTATGCATGACTTTGGATTCACATCAACCTCTTTATGCAAAGAGCTTGTTAGTTTTCCTGCTGATTTTGACCTCTGGGTCAACCATGACCCATGGGCGGTCTATTTTGCTGTTCTTTCTTTTGGCAATCTCTGCTTATGTAGCCCTCCTGTCCACAGTTCCAACAGATTACCTTCTTTTCTGGCTGAGCACTATTCACTTGGCGTAAATTGTTGTTGTTTTTAAATTTAAACCGTTAACCTCTGGAATGGTCAACTGCCATGGGAACTTCCCTTCTCTGGGGCGTATTATGCGTCAACTGCAGCCTAGCCCTAAGATTTTGTTCATTGGTGGCTATTGCAATTGCCCCCTGCAATGTATCGGGTTGATCTCGTAAGATCTTCATCTTTAAGTTATCTTGGGTGAGCCCATCAACAAAAATATCTATTAACTGATGCTCTACTGCATCTCCCCTGATTATGGTAGGCTTCCTCTGCTAGAGATAAGAGTCTCTCTGCAAACAACTGCATATTTTCACCTGGCTTTTGTCTCACCGTACACAACAGTGATAAAGCCATTTGCCTATCAGTAACATCTGAGAACCTAACAGCTAATTGGTCTTTTAGTTGTTCTCAAGTGTTGTGTGGGTTCGCTAACATGTATCTCTGAATAAAACCACTGACTGCACCCGAAGATGATTGATATGCTATTAGTTTCTTATGCCTATCACATACAATATTGGCGAGTATAGCATATTTCTATGGATTTTATCCCCACTATACTTATGAAGGTTGCCAACAAATTTTACTACATATGAAGAAACTCCCTGTGTCGTAAGGGCTTGCGACACGTTGGCTAATTCCAACTGAATATTCTGAAAAGCCTGCACTGCAGGGTCTACATGTTGAGCCTGAATTTGTTGTGGTTGAGCTTGACCCTGATCTTGCTATGCTTGTGCCATGTTAATTATTTACTTATCAACTTACCTAAAAAAAATAAAATAATCTACTCTTTTCTCATTTAATTTTAATCTGGTTTTACTCTAATTGGTAAACTCATGACCAATACATAACCCCAAGAAAAGGTAAACAAAAACAACACCTACCTGGGTTCCCTTTGTCTGTGTCTGGTCCATTTTCTTTTTCTCCATCTATGTTCACGACAGCTCAAGTCCTTTTTTTCTTAAGATCTGTCGGAGCAGCACCAAATCAAGACTGTGACGTAGTGGCCAACAAGTCCTATAGCTTGCGATCGTATAGTGGTTCTTTATAATAAAATGTGTTGTGTTTTTCTTTAAAAATAAAATTCAAAGCTGCAGTAAAACTTTTACATCTTTTTATTTATGACAACCCTTAACAAGAGAACAGAGTTCTCTGCAATAGGCCAAAAAGCCTCCGACTCAACAAAATAAGCTCGGTGCGAAAACGAAAAACGGACTGTAACCAAAACCGAACTGAAGAGCGTGATCCAGCCAGGACTATTTATATGTTTCAGAGCATTTCTGAAAATGTCATTCCCAGGGTTGCTCCCAGCCAAAACAGCTAACTATGCAATATTAAATGTTGTATGATCATCACGAGGGTATTTCACAATATGTCAGTAAAAGTGCTAGTCACCAAAAGAATGCTGCAGTTGTACATAGGCAATTCACATGAAATTCCACACAATTTTGATTAACTCTTATCCAAACAAAAGGATTAACTTCAGAACATTTAAAAATGTTCTGTCTACATAATGGTTTCAAAAATATCAACCACTATTACTTTCTGCCCATATCTCTTGATTCACAATTGTTACTAAGCAGTCTTTAGGTCCCTTATAACCAGTGCATAAAATGCATGGGACCACACAAACAGCACCTGCTATTCAGTCATCACATATTTACAAATGTTACAAAATGTCATAAGAGCTCTGTACCAAAACAATTAGTTTTAACCTTTAAACAAGTAGATTTGAATGGAGTCCAACTTAAACAATGACATGTATACTGGATGGTTTAACATTTTAGCTGCAAAATAGATTTCATATTTCTGCAACATAAAATCGACTCATACAGATTTTATGGACCTATTAACAACCTTTAGGTCATATCTAAATCTCTCATTTTACGGCACATCAACAGTGTTTGGCCCATAAAGCAACCTGGGTAGATCATGACTATGTTATAGACAGTCTTCTTGGCAGAGGTACAGAGCTTCAAAATCTCTCAATAATCATGACAGTTCTAGGCCGGCCATCATCCAACGATGCAGAGCCCTACGATTTTCTGCAAGACCAAATGCGCCGCCATCAGATTTTGCAAGGGTATTATTTTGCATGTGTGCTTGGTCTAACGCAAGTCCAGAAAATTTCTTGAGTGTTTTGTGAATAACAAAGTGACCTTCTTGAAACTTGGTTTTGGTTGAAGGACTGTTGCTAGGCAATGATTTCATGTCCCTCACGTGGACATAGTTGGTGTGGTTCAGAGTGAAAAACCACGGAATAAGTTTGGTCAGTGAGGCTAAATACAGCCCAAGGTTTCCCTCCCTTATTGATCTAATAAATGTAAAAACATTCAACTCCAGCATAAGTGTCAAGTACTAAAACTGAAACTGGTTTGTCAGTCGTCATTTTTTTTACACCAATTTGCGAATTCTAGAGCGGGGTCACCGATACATTCCAGAGTATATTCATTGTATACAGCATGGAGAAGAATGAACAGACTACATGCTGTGACCTGGTGAGCACAACCAGTCTTTGTGACATGGGATGCTATCAGGAAAGAGTTGGCAGTGCCAGATGAGGCCACATTGGCCTGTGTAAGATCATGAGTCCAACCAGAAACCTCTAGCCATTCACCAAGTACCTTGGATGCTGCCATTTCAATATGCAGTCCGTCAAACATGACGAAAAATTTGTCTTCCCCATATAAATCCGGCCAATTCCACTGAATGAGTTTAGCAATCACACAGACTGTTTGATCAAAGGCAACTACGGGGTTCTGTCCTGGATTCAACAGATCTACAGATGCCTTTACCATGTTCAGAGAGTGGGGAATCATTGCCACAGATTTGGACTGTTCCTCAAAGAGTGGAAGTAAGAGGTTTGCTCAGAATTTTGATTTTTGAAGACTATTTTTCTAAACCAGAAGTAAAGAAAATAACAAGAAGTCATTGTCAGACACACTCATTGTCAGACACTTAATACAAGTCAGTACCATAAAATTGACATCATCAAAGCTGATTTTCCATAATTAAGTGACAGAAATTGTACCTTAAAGCTATAAAAATTTGTATATCAGTAAATAAATGGAAATTTCAGGCCTAGCGGCCATATTGGACAAACCGGAAGTGGACTTAATTCCGAGAGCCTCCATATCTTATATCAAATATATTGCCCTGAACTTTATTTATGCTATATTTCATGCTTGTACCATAAAAGGCAGTTTTCTTATGGAATTTGCAATAATCGGCTGGACTATTAAGCATCCTAGGCTTGACTTTCCTGGCCCCCAACCACTTTTTGGGCAACAACCATTGGGCCCAAACTATGCAAATTAGCAATTTGCTGAGACATATCCCTCAAGTAGAATTTTGCAAAGGTAGAAGATTGATTCCAGACTGCTGCTTTGAGAATGTCATTGAGCTGAACCTTATCAAAGAATGCCCAGGAAGATAGCCCCCTAACTTCATGAGCCTTAATTTCTAAGAAGGAAATGTCTCTTCGGGTGAGTTTCCTATAGGCAAGCTTAATTGTATAAGCTACCCATCTCAAGACTGAAGTCTTAGAGATTTCATGATTGCCTTTAATTGGTAAAAGTGTCTAGTTCTATTTTGATGATAAGAACTAGTCATCTTAAGGTAAAACTTTAATGCTCTAATTGGGCATAAAAGTCTACCTAAATGTTCCCTCTTACATTTTCAAGCTAAGTTTGGGATGACTATAGGATCTGGGCAAATGGACAGAAGCTAATTCTTTGCCAAAAACCCAGTTTGTACTACCAATGATACTGAACCATCTGATTGATTGAACCTTAAATGATTTGAGTCCATTGCCAAAGCATGAATCTCACTGCATCTCTTAGCCATGGCAAGAGCTAATAGAAAGGCTGTTTTAATTGTAATGTGAAGTTTAGAGCAGACAAATTAAGACCCAAGATAAATCCCATTTCGGCGTAAGAGATCTTTGTACTGGAATTTGCAATTCAAAAGATCTAATTAACTCTTAAAAGACTAGATTAGAACCGATTCTATTACCAGTCTTAAATTTAACTGTATTTGAAATCATGGATCTATAGCCCTTGATGGTACTGATTTGACTTTTTTTTTTTTTCAGAAAAAAGGCATATATGGAAGTTGGCTTTGACAGTAAAAGGGGCCGAGACCGGATTAACCTTCTTTCTATGACACCAATTGGAGTATATGACCCAGTTTGCAGCACAGACTTTCTGAGTAGATTCTCTTCTTGATTTTAAGACAAAATCTGCAACGTTTTGCAAAAACTTTTTATCTCTAATTGATTGCTTAATAACTCCCAAGCGTGAAGTGCAAGAGTTTGGAGGTTTTGATGTTGAAACTTTCCCATTGCTTGTGTTAGTAAGTTTGGAAAGTATGGAATTCGAATCTGGGCTGAGACTAGTAGATGCAACACCTCTGAGAAGCAAGGACATTGAGGCCAAAGAGGAGAAATTAGAACTGAGATTGACGGATTTTGGTTAGAACAGATGGTATCAGAATTGTTGGTGGAAATGCATAGGCATGTAAATTGTTCCAGTTCATTGAAATCAATGCATAATCACTGTCAAATATAACAAAGGGAGATAACCCCAAAAGAAAGAAAGGCAAAGTTGTCATTCTTGTACGTGACGCGTTGTCTCATCTTGTTCTAGATTTCTACCAAGAACCATCAAAATATTCCAAAGGGTATTCGATTTACAGAGCGGACACGAAATCTATTTCAAACAAAACAAAGGGAAATAACTCCAAAAGTAAGAAAGCCAGATTCGTCATTCTTATACGCAACATGTCATCTTGTTCTGTTCTACATTTCTACCAAGTATCATCAAAATTTTCCCAAGAGTATTGAAGCTACAGAGCAGACCAGATGTTTTACACCTACGCCAATGCCAATGGGATCTGTCCCCAAAACAATGTCTCCCCACCCTTTGGTAGGGAGGAGGGGAAACATAATGAATCTCAAGATTTGTGAAAATACATTTTTGCAATGCAAACAGAAAGCTTCTCTCCAGAACAAGAACATAGCAGCACGACTGGTTAGTGCACAGGCCTCTGGCGCTAGAGGTTCAAGCTTTGATCACTGCTTGGGAAGAGAAATTCTCAGGATATAAACATGCTCCATTAGCATCATTGACAGTGACGATGCTATGGTGATTGACAAGACTGTCAGCCAGGTTAGCTCAGTTGGTAGAGCACCTGACTTGCAAGCAGGGATCACTGGTTTGATGCATGCACGTTAAAGTAGTGCAATCTTGTTTTGAAATGGTGTACTCATTGACCACTGTATGGATATACAAAAATTGCTAGGGAAATTCTGTAGAAATTTGGATTTACATTAAGAATTGCACAAAACTTGGACACAGCACTACATCAATTTATAATGACATCAGGTACATATATATGTAGATAATATAGTTTCATACAGGACAATTTCCAGATGGGCAAAGCAATTGCTTGATCGGAGCTCTGACTGTGAAAACTAGGCCAAGGTCACTGTCTCATGGTTTCAGAGAAGAAGATTTTTAAGTTTTTCCCATTATAAGTCTATGGGCGCTAATGACCCCCTGGGCGAGACCAATTTGGACCCCAGGGACATGGTTGGCAGGATTTATGTAGGAGACCACTAAACTGCTACATACTAAATATGTTAGCTCTGGGCCTCATGAAGATAGTTCTATATAAACAAAGGACCCCCGGGGCATTGCCAATTTGGACCCCAGGGGCATGGCTGGTAGGATTTATGTAGGGGACCATTAAACATTGCTACATACTAAATATAAAAGCTGTGGGCCTCATGATTTCCGAGAAGAGGATTTTTTTTATGGTTTTCCCATTATAAGTTTATGGCAGCTAATGACCCCCAGGGCGTGGCCAATTTGGACCCCAGGGGCATGACTGGCAGGATTTATGTAGGGGACCACTACACATTGCTACATACTAAATATATAAGCTGTGGGCCTCATGGTTTCAGAGAAGAAATTTTTTTTTAAGTTTTTCCCATTATATGTCTATGGGAGCGAATGACCCCCGGAGCGTGGCCAATTTAGACCCATGGGGCATGGTTGGCAGGATTTATGTAGGAGACCACTAAACATTGCTACATACTTAATTTGTTAGCTCAGGGCTTCATGGTTTCAGAGAAGAAGATTTTGAAGGTTCTTCAGCTATATAGCTCTATATAAACATGACATCCTGGGGGGTTAGGCCAGTTTAGAGCTCAGGGGCTTAATTGGCAGCATTTATTTAGGGGGACCCTAAATATTGCTTCATACTAAATATATAAGCTGTGGGCCTCATGGTTTCAGAGAAGATTTTTTAAATTTTTTCCCATTATAAGTCTATGGGAGCTAATGACCCCTGGCATGTGGCCACTTTGGACCACAGGTGGTTAATTGGCAGGATTTATGTAGGGGACCACTAAACATTGCTACATACTAAATATATAAGCTGTGGGCCTCATGGTTTCAGAGGAGAAAATTTTTTAAGTATTCCCCATTATAAGTCTATGGGAGCTAATGACCCCTGGGGCATGGCCAGTTTAGACCCCAGGGGCATGACTGGCAGGATTTATGTAGGGGACCACTACACATTGCTACATACTAAATATACAAGCTGTGGGCCTCATGATTTCAGAGAAGAAATTTTTTAAAGTTTTTCCCATTATAAGTCTATGGGAGCTAATGACCCCCGGAGCGTGGCCAATTTAGACCCATGGGGCATGGTTGGCAGGATTTATGTAGGAGACCACTAAACATTGCTACATACTTAATTTGTTAGCTCAGGGCCTCATGGTTTCAGAGAAGAAGATTTTTGAAGGTTCTTCAGCTATATAGCTCTATAAAATGACATCCTGGGGGGTAAGGCCAGTTTAGAGCTCAGGGGCTTAATTGGCAGCATTTATATAGGGGGACCACTAAATATTGCTTCATACTAAATATATAAGCTGTGGGCAACATGGTTTCAGAGAAGATTTTTTAAATTTTTTCCCATTATAAGTCTATGGGAGCTAATGACCCCCGGCATGTGGCCATTTTGGACCACAGGTGGTTAATTGGCAGGATTTATGTAGGGGACCACTAAGCATTGCTACATACTAAATATATAAGCTGTGGGCCTCATGGTTTCAGAGGAGAAAATTTTTTAAGTTTTCCCCATTATAAGTCTATGGGAGCTAATGACCCCCGGGGCATGGCCAGTTTAGACCCCAGGGGCTTGATTGGCAGGATTTATGTAGGGGACCACTAAACATTGCTATATACTAAATATAACATGGTTTCAGAGAAGATTTTTTTTTAAATTTTCCCATTATAAGTCTATGGGAGCTATATATGGGCATGGCCGCCATCTTGATTTACAGACAATGACCATTTGTACAAATTTTCAATCCCCCTTTAACACAAGGCTCCACATGAAGTTTGAAGAAATTTGGCCTAGGGGTTTCAGAGCAGAAGTCGTTCAAAGGTGTGAACCAACGGACAGACGGCTGGACAGACGGACGTACTTATGAGACGGACGTTATAAGGTTATTACTTTGATCTTTTTAACCCCACAACACCAATTTTTTTAACCCCACAATGCAAATTTAACCCCACAATGACAAAATAGACAGAAATCAACCTCATAATGTGAAATTCTACAGAAACGCTAACCCCGGCATGTTATGTGGGCATGTACGGACAGCTGGACGATGGACGGGAGTGATCACAATAGCTCATCCTGAGCGTTTGGCACAGGTGAGCTAACTAGACAAAGTGCCCGGTGGGGCACATATACCCCCGACAAGAGCTACCACCACTTTTTAAAAGAGCATAAAGTATGTAGCTTTGATTCTGGAGATGGCAGTTGTATGCTATATGTTATAACATTGAAAGAATTCAATCACACATAATGTGAAGCCCTTGACCTCAAAGATCAGGAACAGGTGCCGGGATTGAACTAATTAAAACTTTAGCCCTATAACTATCACCATAGACCAGTGGAATCAATCAGTCTTTACAATATAAGCAAAAATGACATTTGTATGAAAAGTCTGTTACCTTGACTTAAAAGCCATACCCCAGCTTGGGGATGGTGCCGAGAAAAACTTTAGACCTATATATACCATCATGCTTAATATTAATGAAACCAACAAAAGGGTCTTCATAATATAGCTATATAAATTTTAATGAAAATTTTAACGTGACCTGCCTACTCAATGTCCTCTACATATCGGTAAAGTATCAAAAATATCTTAAAGAATTTTTAGAGTTATTGCCCACACAAGATTTAAATAACCAAGGGCAAAAACTGCAGAATGGAGTCGGTTAGAGTGTCATTCTTGAATGTGATATGCCTACTCAATGTCCTCTACATACTGGTGAAGTATCATGAAAATATCTTAACGTGTTTTAAAGTTATGGTTCGCACAAAACTTTTACAATTTGGGAGACAAGGGGATATAACTCATGGACCAAGTCAGTTAGAGTTGTCTTTCTTGTACCCGACACCCCTACCAAATGCCCTCTACAACCTGACAGTTTCATGAAAATAGCTCAAAGGGTACTAAGGAGTTATGGGGTGCACAATAATGCATTTATGGACAGACAGATGGATGGATGGACGGATGGATTCCATGCTGATAGCCATATCCCCTAAACCTATCAGTAGGAGGATAACGAAATTCAACAAAAGGTTTTGATGGTATAGCTATATAAATTTAGATGCAATTTTTTTTTACTTTTATATGAAATTTCTAAGTCTGTGACCTTGACCTCAGTCATACCCCGGGATGGGGATCATGCTGAGTAAAACTCTAGACCTATATCTACCAACAAGTAAAATATAAATGAAATTCCTCAAAGGGTCTTGATATAGCTGTATTAACATAAACACAAAAATTTTGACTTTTTTATGAAAATTCTAAGGTTATTCCTCAGGGTAGGATTGGTGCTGATAAAAACTTAAGCCCTATATCTACCATCAGGCCAAATATGAATGAAATCTATCAAAGGGTCTTCATAATATAAGGTCTTATAAATATTAACGTAAAAACTTTGACCCTAGGACAAAAATAAAGAATGAACAAATAATGCTTCAACGGACAGACGGACAGAGGAACAGATTCCTTGCTGATAGCTATATCCCCTCAACCTTTCAGTTAGGGGATAATGAAATTTAACAAAAGGTCTTGATGATATGGCAATATAAACTTAAACGCAAAAATTTTTACTTTTATATGAAAATTCTGTGACTTTGACCTCAGTCCCGGGCTGGGGATCATGCTGAGTAATACTCTAGGCTGATATCTACCAACATGTCAAATATAAATGAAATTCCTCAAGGGTTTTGATGATATAGCTATATAAACTTAAACACAAAAAACTTTGACTTTTTTATGAAAATTCTAAGTCTGTGACCTTGACCCCAAGGTCACCCCCGGGGTGGGGATGGTGCTGTTAAAAACTTTAGACCTATATCTACCATCATGTCAAATATGAATGAAATCCATCAAAGGGTCTTCAAAATATGAGGTCTTATAAACTTTAACGCAAAAACTTTGACCCTGTGACGGTAAGACGAACGAACAAACATACGTACGAACAAACTAACGGAAAAGCGAAAACTATATACCCCCACATATTTCGTATGTTGGGGGTATAAAAATGGGACACGAAATCTACCAATAGATGACAGCAATAGATAACAGCAAATGAGTGTGCGGAAAGTTATGTATGGGGTCTTCTTGACTGGAGGACAATTGCCCCTCCCGACTATTGCCCCTACGGACAATTACCCCTCCAGACGACTGCTCCTCCAGACAACTGCCCCCTCGGACAATTACCCCTTCACTTTAATAGTATGATATAAAGGTGCTTGCAAAAGGGGCTAGTTGGAGTAGGAAAGTGCCAGTGTGACCTTAAAAACAAGATAAAGGTCACCGAAATCTAATCACTTCTTTCCCCAATCCCAATAATGTATCTTTGCTAATTTGGTCAAATTCCATCTATTGATTCATGCATCTATTGATTCATGGAATAGAGTGCACACAAGGATCACTTTTTGAGTATTTATAGTGTTACCTTGAAAATAAGGTAAAGGTCACCAAAATCTAATAAATTCTTTCAACCATCCTTAGGATGTATCAGGGCTAATTTGGTCAATTTCCAGCCATTGGTTAAAACTTTTTACTGCATTAACAAGGCTCACTTTTTGAGTATTTATAATGTAGTGACTTGAAAATAAAGTCAAGGTCACCAAAATCTAATCACTGCTTTCCCCCATCATTATGATGTACCTGTGCTAATTTGGTCAAATTCCAGCCATTGGATAGTGGCACACAACCTAATCACCTCTTTCCCCCATCCTGATGATGTATCTGTGCTAGTTTAGTCAAATTCCAGCCATTGGTTAAAGAAATCGTGTGCACACAAACTTTTTACTGCATTAAGAAAAAACTTTACATTTACTGCATTAAGAAAAAACTTTACAAAGGGCAATAACTCCAAGAGAATTGGCCCCTAGCCCTTACTTTCTCTTATGTAGGTACACCTTATTGATATCAATGTGTCTGCAGAAATTGATGAATATCCATCACTGCGTTTTCAAGATATTAGGGAAAAACCAGCGTCGCGAACGGACACACGGATGGACCGACGGACGGACCGATGGACAGACAACGTGAAAACAGTATACCCGTCCAACAAACTTCACGGACTGATGGACAATGTGAAAACAGTATATCCCCTCCCATCCACCGCCCCACAAACAAAGTTTGCGGGGATATAAAAACATTCTGAATTTCTCTACTACTAGAGCAGACAGCTGCACATCAGAAAGCTTGTAAAGTACCGAGCTCCCAGACTGTTTGACAAACGCCGACGGATTTATATTCTGTTTTCAATTTCGCTACCTCAACGTGTTTCTTGGTCGAAACATGCCGGCGACAGTCATCCTGGCCACCATGTGAGACGGAAAAGTCCATCTTACAAACATCGCGAAAGCAAAATATTCTCCGGCCTTTGATGGCTTCAGTACTTGCCATAAAGTTGTAGAATTTCTGCATCACTTTTTGCCGGGAAACCATTTTGATTTGTATGACATTTTGGGCTCTCAAACTTGCAACTATTTACCAGCTACAGTTACATTTTTTCAATAAACAACGCACAAACCAGTCAGGTTTTTAAAGAGAAACAACCCAATTTTACTACCGGTGAACAGGTATAATTTTCTCCATATCGGTGTACAGGGAGGAGCAACTTCCTTTATTTTATCTGGCACTGTTTAAAAATCGTTATTTGCCGAAATTTTGATGTCCGAAATCGTAATGCAGAAATCAGACTTGAAAATCGGTACGATTCCGCAAAAATCAGAATGGTTGGCATCTCTGAAGTTTGGTTAAATTCCGCCCAGTGGTTTAGGAGGATAGCATCATGGACAGATGGACAGATGCCAGACTGACAAACAGAAAAATAATGTTGCTCTCGCACACCCTTACCAAGAGGGGAAGTGATGTAGCAAGTTTGGTTGAATTCCGCCCAGTGGTTTACGAGGAGATAGGGTGACAGACAGATAGACGGATGATGGACGCACAGAAAAATAATGTTGCTCTTGCACACCCTTACCATGAGGGGAAGTGATGTAGCAAATTTGGCTGAACTACGCCCAGTGGTTTAGGAGGAGATAGCATAATAGACAGATAGATGGACAACAGATGCACAAAAAAAAAAAATGCTGCTCCTGCGCACCCTTACTATGAGTAGAAGTGCTGTAGTGAATTCCGCCAAGTGGTTTAGGAGGAGATAGCATGACAGTCAGATGGACGGACGACAGATGCATGGACGGATGGACACATGGAAAAATAATGCTGCTCTCGCACAATCCATTCATGAGGTGAAGTGATGTAGCAAGTTTGGTTGAATTCTGCCCAGTGGTTTAGGAGACAGCATGATGGACAGATGGACGGACGACCGATGCATGGAAAAATAATATTGCTCTCACACACCCTTACCATGAGGGGAAGTGACGTAGCAAGTTTGGTTGAATTCTGCCCAATGGTTTAGGAGTCATAGGGTGAAGAACAGATGGATGGATGATGAATGCACGGAAAAAAATGTTGCTCTCACACACCCTTTCCATGAGGGGAAGTGATGTAGCAAGTTTGGTTGAATTCCGCCCAGTGGTTTAGGAGGAGATAGCGTGACGGACGGACGGTCTGTCGGTCGGGGGATGGATGGAAGCATTAACACTATCCACATCGCTTTTTAAAACAAGAGGGCCATGATGGCCCTGTAATGCTCACCTGAGTATTATAGACTTAGAGAACCTGACCCATAAACGATCAGGCAAACATTCAGACCAAGATTCATGATGATTATATACATGTAAACAAGGAAGACATGGAGCATGCCTAATGGACCATGAAATATAGATCAAGGTCAAATATGAATGACTGCACTCAGAGGCCATGCTAAGATGTGCTAAGTATCACTGACTGTACGACCAATAATTACTGAGAAACTGACCTGCAAAAACTTAACAAAGTCAGTGAACTCTGGTCAAGGTCAAATATAGATGACTGCATTCAATAGGCCAGTTACTGAGTAACTGACCAAAATGCAAAAACTTAAGAAAGTCACTGGACCGTAAAATATACATCATAAGTGACGCAGGTCCAAACTTGACCTAGAAATCATCAAGACAAACATTTTGAGCAAGATTCATGATGATCGCACGTGCTTAGGGCCCTTTGGTTTCAGAGAAATGTTTTCTTAAAGTGTTAGCTATATAGCACTATATTAATAAATGACCCCAGGGCATGGCCAATTTGGACTTCAGGGACATGATTGGTAGGACTTATGTAGGAGACCACTAAACATTGCTACATACTAAATATGATATATAAGCTGTGGGTATCAAGGTTTCAGAGAAGAAGGTTTTTTTTTAAGTTTTTCCCATTATAAGTACATGGCAGCTTATGACCCCTGGGGGTGACCAATTTGGACCCCAGGGGTATGGTTGACAGGATTTATGTAGGAGACCACTAAACATTGCTACATACTAAATATGTTAGCTCTGGGCCTCCTGGCTTCAGAGAAGAAGATTTTTGAGGGTTCTTTAGCTATATAGTTCTATATAAACAAATGACCCCCTGGGGCATGGCCAGTTTGGGCCTAAGGGGCTTGATTGGCAAGATTTACATACGGGACTACTAAACATTGCTACATACTAAATATAAAAGCTGTGGGCCTCATGTTTTCAGAGAAGATTTTTTAAGTTTTTTTTTACCATTATAAGTCTATGGGAGCTAATGACCCCCGGGCATGGCCACTTTGGACCCCAGGGGCATGATTGGTAGGATTTATGTAGGGGACCATTAAACATTGCTACATACTAAATACATAAGCTGTGGGCCTCATGGTTTCAGAGAAGATTTTTTTAAGTTTTTCCCATTATAAGTCTATGGGAGTTAATGGTCCCTAGGGCAAAGCCAGTTTGGACCCAGGGGGGCATGACTGGCAGGATTTATGTAGGGGACCACTAAACATTGCTACATACTAAATATATAAGCTGTGAGCCTCATGCTTTCAGAGAAGACGATTTTCTTAAGGTTTTCCCATTATAAGTTTATGGAGGCTAATGACCCCCAGTGCATGGCCAATTTAGACCCCAGGGGCTTGATTGGCAGGATTTATCTATTGGACCACTAAACATTTGAAATTATCAACAGTTTTTCCATACCAATGTATGGGGCCCCGTACAAATGCATATGGAAGGAAACAACCTATTTTAGCAATCTTTCATTCCCCTGCCCAGGGAGTCTCCAAATGAAATTTGAGCAACATTGGCTCGGAGGCTCCAGAGGAGAAGTCGTTTGAAATACTCAACATTTTAACCATATAAATGCATAGGGAAGCAAACTTGACCTCGCCGTAAAAAGGTCAAATGTCAATGTACGACCATTATTTTAGCAATTTTGGTAGACCTCCTGTCCCCGATAATTTATGCAAAAGATAGTCACAAGGAATCCTCGGTTCTGGAGAAGAAGATTTTTAAAGGTTTATATCATATATGGGCATGGCGGCCATCTTGGTCATATGGAGTCACAAGGAATCCTCGGTTCTGGAGAAGAAGATTTTTAAAGGTTTATATCATATATGGGCATGGCGGCCATCTTGGTCAATGGATGGCAACCATTTTAGCAATCTTTCATTTCCCTACCCCAGGGAGGCTCCAAATGAAATTTGAGCAACATTGGCCAAGAGGCTTCAGAGAAGTCATTTATAATTCTCAACATTTTTCCCATACAAATGCATAGGGAAGCAAACTTGACCTCACCGTAAAAAGGTCAAATGTCAATGAACGACCATTTTTTTAGCAATTTTGGTAGACCTCCCGTCCACGATGATTTGTGCAAAGATTCAGCCATAAGGCATCCTCGGTTCTGGAGAAGAAGATTTTTAAAGGTTTACACCATATATGGGCATGGCGGCCATCTTGGTCAACGGACCATGACCATTTTAGCAATCTTTTGTTTCCCCCAACTTAAAGAGGCTCCACATGAAATTTGAGCGAAATTGGCTCAGGGGCTTCAGAGGAGAAGTCGTTTGAAAATGTTTACGGATGGATGGACGGACGGACAGATGAAAAGAGATCAATATAGCTCAACCTGAGCATAGCTCAGGTGAGCTAAAAATTACCCAACAAGCAACAAAAATGCCCCTAAAATACCCAACAAACCCTCAAATTTGTTGGCTACTTTTTTGGACACTAACAGAAAAAATGGCAAGTACCCAACATAGGCATACCCAACTAGTGTCCTACTGTTTGCCCGGACAACAGACGGGGAGTGATCACAATAGCTCATCCTGAGCCTTTGGCTCAGGTGAGCTAAAAAGCCTGGGGATAATTAATAATAACTAGTTGGGTAACAACTTGTTAAGTTGCACTCTCATTGTATTTTTTTAATTGAGGACTGCCCACCTTTGAAGCAATAAAAGCAATTAAATGTGTTTGTTGGTGTGTGTTGTTGTTTTCATTTTTAGTGATCACTTTTTGTCCGTAGTCCGTCCGCAGGGACGAGAGTATACTTGTGTGTTTTAAAATTATGGACACTTCTGTGTATTTCAATGAGATTTATTACTTAGACACACAAGCTGACTGATTTGTGTGTCGAAAATTATGTACAAAATACCCTTGTGTGTCTAATTTCGGACACACAAGGGTACTTTGTACATAAGCAGACAGAGACGTATAAATCCATCAAGATGTCCGTGCGCCCCTCAGCGCATAGGTCTGTTGACATTTTCAAACAACTTCTCCTCTGAAGCCACTGAGCCAATTTTGCTCAAATTTCATATGCAGCCTCCTTAGGTTGGTGGAACAAAAGATTGCTAAAATAGTCATAGTTCGATGACTAAGATGTCCACCAATGACCATGCCCATGTATGGTAAAAACCTTTAAAAATCTTCTTCTCCAGAACTGAAGATGCTTTGGGGCTGAATCCTTGCACAAATCATCAGGGACGGGAGGTCTACCATAGTTACTAAAATAAATATAAAATATACAAATGTCAAGTAGAGAATTTGATGAATTTGTGAAATGTCCAAATGTCAATAAGAGAATTTGATGAATTTGTGAAATGTCCAAATGTCAATTAGAGAATTTGATGAATTTGTGAAATGTCCATATGTCAAGTAGAGAATTTAGGGAATTTGTGAATCACCCAATTCCTTAAATTTCATAACAGAATTTGGAACAAAATGTTGTAATTTTTGGCCTTTTTTTTAAATTATTTATCTGGATTTTTTTCCATCATTAGTATTCCATACTGTTTCATCTTTTTTTGTTCTCTCTATAAAGGGGACGAACGAAGTAATTCACGTCAACGCGATTTAGTAAAAAGAATATGTGATTTTTGGCCCTTTTCACATATATATATATATATATACATAGGCCAAAAGGACCAAAAATCACACTTTCTTTTTACCAAACATACATGTATGATGTTGAGGAATTTGGTGATTCACAAATTCACCAAATTCTCTACTTTACATTAAAACAATTCACTTGACATCTTTTCACAAATTCATCAAATTCTCTACTTGACATTTTACTTTTTTCTTTTTTAAGCCTGGTACAAAACAGAAAGACACTTGGAAAATCCATGAATTTTAATTAGCCTGGTACAAAAAAAAAAAAAAAAAAAAACGCTTGGAATACATGGTGGAAAAAAATTTCATCCCTATATAGGGACGAAACTAAAATTTTTTACATGGTTTATACGGAGGAATTTTTTTTTTCCAAGATTTTTTGCCCTATACTATCAAAAATCAATGGAGTTCCTATCTTCCTTAGTCTTCCACACTGTTACTATCCAAGTTATTCAACACTATTACAAGATAAGCCTTATTCAATAAAACTAGAGCTGGTGTTTGTAAAACACTATGCCCCCAACTGCCTGACTCTAACACTGCTTGCCCATGACGGTAACAACAGTACAAATATATGAGATTTCAAAGTTATTTTATCAAAGGGAAATAACTCTAAAATAGGAGATAATTGGGATAGAGAAAAAAATACGGGTCACCTATTTTTTCATGAGGAATCAAAATATGAAATTTCAAAACATTAGCATACATGGTTCTAAACTTATGCTATACACAATAAAGCAATGACATTAAATGGCCAGAAATTGCGAAGGGCCATACTCCAACATTTCATTTAATTGGATCAAATTTTAATCATGTGATCTCCTCCTCAATCCCAATCTGTATACCAAATATCATGGCTCTGGCTTAAATACTTTTTGAGATATCTTGCTGACAAGGTCAAAATGCCTAGAACTACAAAGGGCCATAACTACATCAATTTTTCATGGAATTCCCTAAAAAACAAATCAGGTAATTACTATTTCAAGACCCTAGCTTAAGTACTTTTCGAGACATCTTGCTGACAAGGTCAAAATGCGCAGAACTGCAAACTTTATCAATATTTTCACGGAATTCTCTCAAAATATAATCAGGCAATTTACACATCATTCCCACTCACTATATCGAATTTCAAGAACCTAGCTTAAATACTTTTCAAGATATCTTGCTCACAAGGTTTAATTCTGGTTTTTTCAAAGGGGCATAATTCTAAATAAACATGCTAGACAAGAAAAAAAAAAAATACAGGTCAGCTATTTTTTCATTGGGAACCCAAATATAAAATTTCTAAACCCTAGCATGCAGGGTTTTTAAGATATGGCATGCACAAAAAAAGCTTGACGAATGGACAAACAGACAGATGGACAAATGAAGGCAAAATAATATGCCCCATCAATTTCATTCGAAACTTGGGGCATAATCAGGTCATCTACTCATCCCTACCAATCTATTCATCAAGTTTCAAGGCTCCAGCTTCAATGGTATTTTAGATATTTTGCTGACAAGGGAAACATGTCCAAATTTACAAAGGGCCATTACTTACGAAATATTTTTCAGAATTTATAAAAAAGTTAATCAGGTCATCTACTCACCATTACCAATCAATTCACCAAGTTTCAAGTCTCTAGCTCTAACAGTTTTTGAGATATTTTGCTGACAAGATAAAAATGCCCAAAATAACAAAGGGCCATAACTCAATAAGTATTTTTCAAAATTTATTCAAAAGATAATCAGGTTGTCTACTCATCATTACAAATCCATTCACCATATTTCATGACTCTAGCTCTAACAGTTTTTGAGATATTTTGCTGACAAGGTAAAAATGCCCAAAATCACAAAAGGCCATAACTCAAGAAGTATTTTTCAAAATTTCTTCAGAAGTTAACGAGGTTGTCTACTCATCACTACCATTCTATTCATCAAGTTTCAAGGCTCTAGCTCCAAAGGTTTTTGAGATATTTTGCTGACAAGGTAAAAATGCCCCAAATTACAAAGGGCCATAACTCATGAAGTATTTTTCAGAATTTCTTCAAAAGTTAATCAGGTCATCTACTCATCACTACAAATCCATTTACTAAGTTTCAAGGCTCTAGCTCTAACAGTTTTTGAGATATTTTGCTGAGAAGGTAAAAATGCCTAAAATTACAAAGGGGCATAACTCAAGAAGTATATTTCAAAATTTCTTCAAAAGTTAATCAGGTTTTCTACTCATTACTACCAGTCTATTAATCAAGTTTCAAGGCTCTAGCTTCAATAGTTTTTTAGATATATTGCTGACAAGTTAAAAATGCCCAAAATTACAAAGGGCCGTAACTCATGAAGTATTTTTCAGAATTTCTTCAAAAGTTAATCAGGTCATCTACTCATCACTACAAATCCATTTACTAAGTTTCAAGGCTCTAGCTCTAACAGTTTTTGAGATATTTTGCTGACAAGGTAAAAATGCCCAAAATTACAAAGGGCCATAAGAAGTATTTTTCAAAATTTCAGAGTTCAGTGCATTTTCATGTTTACAAAAAATAAATAATAATAATAATAATTGTTTATGTCTTTATAACATTCACATCATTTGCATGAAAGTTGGACGATTTATGTAATATACATTGTGATTCTCATTGGATTTTCTCTATGCAAACTTGAAAGATTAAGAATCAAATTTTGTGTCAGACATTTTGGGCAGATTTTGAGCGACGTCAGGAGTGACGTCAATAGAACTCTGCCATTTTTAAAATTTCTTCTTAATTTAAATTGTTTTATCTGAGAACTTTAGATATCCGATATTTATCAAAGTCATATATCTTGCACATGCATAATTTATTTCCAATCATTACAGAACATCAGTATTTTCTTTACGACGTTACACAATATTAAGTGTCTTATAAACTTTAAAATGCATTTAAGTCTATGAGAAAATATTTTTGTGGAATTACTTTTGGCCTCTGACTGTATATGCGCGAGAACCACTTAGTTCACGTCGATTGATGTTTTGCCCAGATATCTGCATAATTTGCATTCATTTTTACTATGGGAAAAAGTGAAAATACTTGAATTTTTTAGAACCAATGACCAGAATAAAAAACTTTTTGTGCATACGTAGTTACGACAAATGGTTTTGCATTAAATCATCACGACAAAAGTTTGCAAATTTACACTGCTGTCAGCGCACCTAAGGATTTGAGCTGAATTTAAAAAATAATCGTTAGACCAGTTTTAATTTTTAAATGTACTAGAACGAAGAATAATTTATTATAAATAAAACAAGTTTATTTTCATTAAATTTCTTTTTCAAATTAAGCAGATAATACTCCCTCAACTTCATCACCCCCTTGTTTGTGTGTCATAAAAAATGTCTGCCAATGTCGTGCACCTGTTAGAATTTTGCCTGTTGCCTTGGACATAAAGAATGTTTTTAGATTAAAGATGCATTTCTATGATCACTAATCAATTTAGAATATATTTGCATCATTTTCATACCGACAAAACCACCTTTTAAATTTCACGTTCAGGGAAAAGGGTCCCTTGGTTTTAGTGAAAACAACATTTTCCTCATTATTTTGAAATAAACTCCTGATTCCCCATGCAAATTGTAATGGCCATGTACCTTTTGATATGTTTCATCACATACGCCCACAAAATGATACTTTGGGATTTTTGGGAGAAAATATTTGAGTGAGCAGGGATGAGTTGCATAAGGAGAGCATTAGAGAGCGCTTCGTAATGCAACGGTATGTTACCAAAAAGCGCTTTGTGGCGCTTCGTAACTGTGTTTGGTGCTGACTCGCTGTCTGAAACAGAACGTTGCATAGCAACCAGACAAAACAAAATAGCGGCGCCCAACGTAGTCAGTGTCCGTTTTAAGAAATTAAATGTTTTTTGTTGTTGTTGTTCTTGGACAAAGTGCATTGTGCATAAATGACCATAGAACACAAAACCAATCGCTAAAGCAAGCACCGCTAGCTTTTTACGAGAAATTCCCAGTTTGGAAATCGTGTCATTTTGGCAGACATTTCAAAAAGCGCTCCCATCAAATGGACCGTTGCAAAGCAAGAACAAATCGCTACAGAGCGCTATCTGAAAGAGCTTTCATTATGCAACTTGCCCCAGCATTGGCAGATGCGCCACATTAGGCTACACGGCTGTACTTCTTCTGTTCTGTGTAAAACGACTATCTGAAAGATGTCGAAAGCACAGATTAAGCACGGCGACTACAAGCAAATCTTTAAGGCGTCTGCAAAATCAACACTGATCCATATGGTGGCATATTTCTGCCACGAGTAGCCAGATAGCTATCGCGATAATATTCTTAATTTTCCAGAAAATAAAAAGTTTTCCTGAAAACATTATCGCAATAACTTCAATTATCTAGATATGTTTTTTAATTTCCAGAAAATATTTTAACGCAAAATTTCGTGGTACTGCTCGGAACTGACATTAGTACCTAGATAAATATCGCGATAAATGTTTTCATGATAGCGAGGTAGCTATAAATAGAACTGCGATTACCTAGTATAAACTCTTAGGGTACAGTGAACTAATTTTTTTTCATAGAGCTCCATGGTAATTCCACCCTTTTTGGTGGTTAAGGGGTTCATTTCAGGGTATGGCTGGGCTTCTAAGTTTTGCTTTAATTCAAAGACTAGGCTTAGCACAGCAAATTAAAAAAGGAAAAATATCACCATCACCATCACTTTCTGGGACGTTTTGGAGGCTGAATGTAGCAACCCCTCAGTTGGCAGGGGTCAAAAATTGAAACTTTGCAATTTCACCACTTCTTCGTTTGGCTCCAGCAAACACACACAGAGAAATTTTTATTTCTTTGAAACAATCAGAAAATTACACACAAACATTATTTTCTTCAAATTAGAATGATGAGGGCTAATTCATCCTTATTATTAACCAATATCACAGGTCGCCTTACACAAAATAACTACCCCCCCAGGCTTTTTTGCACCAATCAGCAGTCCTGCCATAATTGGTTCCCTGTGCCCTTACCTTAAAAGTCGCTGGTGAACACCCTCGGTGAATTTCAACAGTATAATCGAAGGTATTCCGATATCGGTTCTATTTATTGGTACAGAAAATAAATGGCAGCTCTGGGCACTAACTCAAAAAATATCGCGATAATACTAGCCTAGACTCATGGGTTTTGACACACTTAAGCATTATTTGATATATCATTAATTTCACAGACAACTCCCAGTACATTTGTTTTGTGCAAGACTTCTCGAACATTATTTAATATCATTAAAATAAATTTGCATCAACTGCCTTCATAAATATTCCAAGTGAAATAGGACCACCATGGTGATTGTCTTTTTGGTTTACACTCATATGAAATGACGCATCTAATAGGCTGCTATTTTTCTTGCAAGATAGTAATTTAAGTTTTACAATAACACCAGGACCATGCTCAGGCAGCATCATTAGTCTGTTAGAACAAAATAAAATGACAAGAATCACTGTTGAATGACACCTGTATAGATTTTAAAAATCTGACCTCATTTTGCGAATTGCCACCATTTTTATGTCTCAGTTTTAAGGGGTAGGGCAGTTGAAATGCTTCTTTCTCCTGCTTGCACATGAACAAAATTGCCACATGTCTTAATAAAGTATGTTCTAAATAGCTATTTATTGTCAGCAAAAACATTTTTCTTCAAATTATTTATGCTTGGCATCAAACAAATACACAGAAAATTACTTTATGAATTTTTCTTCTTCCAGCTGCAAAATATTTTCATATAAGACCTTATATTTATTTGAAAAGTAATATTGTGTATGCAATAGCAGTTCATCCATATATCATACTTGTGAATAAATGCATCAGGTGACACTGTGACAAAGAAGCATGTTTGATTCTGATGTAGCTGATGTATCTTTAAAATTTTGAGCTTCGATTCAAAGGAAAAATGTGCTTTAAGCATTTCTTTCAAAATGTTGACCATTCACGGTTACATGGTTGTAATATTCCAAGAAGATCCTAGAATTTCTACTTAAACACCTGGATGTGACTCTCTTATGTTGCTCTACCCGCATTACAATAAGGCTGTGGTGATTGGCGGGACTGTCGGCCCGGTTAACTCAGTTGGTAGAGCACCTGACTTGCAAGCAGGGGGTCGCGGGTTCGGGTCCTGCATCGGGCACACTTTTTCCTCCTTAGTTTACTTTAATGGCGACGAGGTAAACTGGTGAGTGCGGGGAAAGGCTAGAAATTGGTACGTACAAACACCGGATCGGACCGGATCGGGCTCAATTACCGGATCGGACCCTATTTTGACTATTATTTTGATTTTTTTTTTTTTTGATTTTTTCTTTCTAGTTGTTATTGTTAATACTGTATTAGTTTTTTAATTATGTATGTGATGCTATTTCATTAGCGGATTCAATACTATCACTCCGTCGCCACTTTGCCTCACTCACAGCATCATTTACATATATCAGTCAATCACTATATTAATTTATCACTCGCAGCATCATTTCCATATATCAGTCAATCACTAATTTTAATCCCCAGCATTAATTAGAAGAAGAAAAAATAGCTCATCATATCATTCAATTAGAAGTGATATGTGTTTTGGATGACACTTGACAGATTGATTGATAAGCTTTTTGAACTTTGTGTTTGATTACTGGTAATGTGATTCTTGCTTTTACATTAAAATTTACCAACGAAATGTAAAAAAAAAAAAAAAAAAAAAGATAAAAATTCTGATATTTTTCATATTTCTAGAATCGGGGAACTTGTGAGAACCGCCTCAGCAAGGCAAGCCTAACGAGTACCAACAATTTATGTTTGTGAACAAAAATAAAAAAACGGTCCGTGTTGGCCGACGGCGATACGACGTAACAACGTATCGCTGTCGGTCCGACGTTGTCCCGCTGTTTGGTGCTGGCTTGTCATCCGAACTTAATGCAAATGCTACAGACTCCTAGCATAGCCTACATTAGCCGTTTGGCTATATATATATGGGTGGAGTTATGTTTGGTCCGTTTTTTTTTTTATATTGGAATGAAGGTGTGAGGTAATTATAGTTTTGTATGCTGTAAACCTCTTCCAACTGTGCATAAAGAATAAAATATCGAAGAAAAAATGAACATAGCACAGAAAACCGGGTCCGATCCGGTAATTGAGCCCGATCCGGTCCGATCCGGTGTTTGTACGTACCCGCTAGAAATTGATAGTATGTTCAGTTGATGCCTTGCACTAAAAAGTTAAAAGGGGGAGGAGTGTGGTGATTGGCGGGACTGTCGGCCCGGTTAGCTCAGTTGGTAGAGCACCTGACTTGCAAGCAGGGGGTCGCGGGTTCGAGTCCTGCATCGGGCACACTTTTTCCTCCTTAGTTTACTTTAAGGCATTACAAAAAAATTTCTACAAGTCCAAGAATAGGAAGAAACATGTAAGCGCGTCAAATTACTATCGTGATAGCTACCTAGCTATCTCGTGGCAGAAATATGCCACCATAGATCCACATGTTCTAACCTCAAAACCTTTTTTTTTCCTCGTTCAAGTGTTGTTTGTTGTTGTTTTATCGTGGAGAAAAACGTTCAACCGGTGTATATGTATATATCTATAAATTGGCACATAATAGTTTATCCATGTCATGGGTGCCTAAAACACGGGAAAGGACCAAATTTAAGCAAATAGAATGTCATTAGACGTGTCAACAAATGGGGGTGTGGGGCGGGGGTGGGGGGATGGGGGGTGGGGAGGCGGCGGTTTGGTTGTGTTGGGTTTAACGACACGTCAACCCTTGTGGGTCATTTTGTGTCGTCTCCCAGAGAAAGGGAGATAAAAGAGGGGAACAGAGAAGAAAGTGCTGTGACATTCAAAGTGAATACAACAGTAAAACGGCAGAAGAAACCAGGCCGCTATATATTCCAGTACAATAAGGGTGACATGGAAGTAGTGAAGCGAGATTTAGGACTTCCTGTCTGATGAGCCACTCAGAAGATCAGTTAATGAGAACTGGAACCTTTTCAAGGACAGCTTAGTGTCATCTATGAAAAAGCACATCCCACAGAAGAAAATAACCGCAAGATGGAATTTGCCTTGGATGACTCCTGAAATTAAAAGACTTTGTCGGAAAAGAAAAGAGGGGATGCCGGAAAACATAACAGAAAAAGCCATTCCTGGAAAAGATATCTCAAAAAGCAAGATAGTTAAACAGTCAATCCAAGAATCTCATAGGACCTATATTGATAACATCCTCAACGACAGTATAAAAGAAAAAAAAAAACAAGAAGTTTTACTCGTATATGAAGCAGAAAAAAGTCTGGTCAAAGCAATATTCCAGTTCTCAGATGATAAACTCCTGAGTGAACCTACAGAAGTAGCTGAAGCTCTGAATTCTCGGTATACCTCCCAGTTCACAAGAGAACCTGATAGTCCCTCCCTGATATAGAAGGTCAACCAGCTTGCCCAATACCGGAGATAGAATTCACTGTTCCTGGTATCGAGAAGTTGCTTAACAATCTCAACCCTGCAAAAGCATCTGGTCCTGACTTGATCCCAGCAAAGATACTTAAAGTTGCCTCTAAGAAGATTGCACCTGTTCTGTGTTTTATTTTTCAACAGTCCTTTAATACCGGCGAAGTCCCACAGGATTGGCAGCATGCCAACATCACAGCTGTCTTCAAAAAGGGCGACAAGACTTCCCCGGCAAATTACAGACCAGTGTCACTCACCTGCATTGTCTGTAAATCTATGGAGCATATAATTTACAGCCAGATCATGAACCACCTAGATAACAACATCCTCGTTGAATTCCAGCATGGATTCCGAGCAAACCACTCATGCGAAACACAGTTACTCAATACAGTAGAAGATCTCTCCTGAAGACTTGATAGAAGGAAGGCCACAGACTTGCTGATACTTGATTTCAGCAAGGCCTTCGACACTGTGCCTCATCGCAGACTCCTTCTGAAGCTGCAACATTATGGAGTAACTGCACGAACCAACGACTGGATCAAATCCTGGCTGTGTCACCGTCCCCAGCGAGTAATCCTTGACGGCTCAGCTTCATCAGACCCTCCAGTCCTCTCGATCGGGAGTGCCACAGGGTACAGTCCTTGGTCCGTTGATGTTTCTCCTGTATGTCAACGACATAGCGGCGAAGGTGTCACCAAATACCACTATCAAGCTCTTTTGCAGACGATTGCCTGCTGTATAGAACCATCGAGTCTGCCGCCGATGAAGCTCAGCTACAACAGGAACTGAACGCGATGATTGAGTGGTCAAACACATGGCTCATGCGATTTAATGCCTCCAAATGTCACCTCCTCAAAATAACCAGACAACGGAAATACCTACCAACTACTTACAACATAAACGGTGTCCAGCTCCAAGAGGTCGACCACCACCCCTACCTAGGTGTTGAACTTACATCGGACCTGACCTGGAAAACCCACATCAGCAACATAACTAGCAAGGCCAACAGGATCCTAAATTTACTCAAAAGACACCTATATGGCTGTAGCCAGGAAGTAAAATCAAGAGCTGTCACTTCCCTTGTCCGTCCACATCTGGAATATTCATCGTCAGTCTGGGACCCTCATTTTAAACAAGACATTTTGGCTCTGGAGAAAATACAACGAAAGGGTGCCCGCTTTGTAACAGGAAATTATTCTTACAGAGAAAGTGTAACAACAATGCTTGATACTCTTGAATGGCCTCCTTTAGAACAGAGAAGAAGATATAAAAGATCAGTACATTTTTATAAAGCCACCAATAACCTCTCACCAGTGGTCATACCGGATTATGTAAAACATTCTTCTTGCCGCACAAGAACCTATGAACTGGCTTACATACAACTTCAGATCAATTACGAACAGTACAAGCACAGCTTCCTACCTCGCACCATTCGAGAATGGAACACTCTCCCTCCGGACCTTGTGCAAGCGGCATCTGTAGACGAATCCTTATCACGTCTACAGACCCACACAGCCTAGACAACACAGCTTCCTCGTGTTTTAAAATGTAAATACGAGATTTTAACCATTTTGCTGACGTCACTTGCCCGCGATGCTAACGCCCTGGGCAGTACTAATGTAGAAGTAGAAAGTGGAACAGAACTGAAAGTGAAGAAAAAGAAGAAATAATAGCATTCCCCTTCTACCACAAGGATATCAGGCCTTGCCCAACTGTAAGCCAATATCAGTTGGACGCCCCGGTGACGTAAGATACACGATACCTACGACACCCGACCACCCCGGGGTTTTTGGGGGGGGGGGGGTACTTAATATCAAAAAGAGGGTAGTGGTGTGCTGCCAGGAGCCCGGGACCCCTACCCCTTTCCAGACACGATAGACGAAAGTAAGACGAACATATATCCCATTGTAGACAAACAATATATGCTCATTTGCTCAGTCAGTTTTCTCGAGGGTAACTTGGGGGTAACTGTGGTACGGATGTGCTAGCCAGTATTTCGAAACCTAACCTATTCATATACCAGACCTTTGAAAAAATGGACCCATTTATATACTTGATCGTCCGAAATGTTGACCTAACCATATACTGCCCTTTGATTTTTATACCCATTTATTGCTGGTAGTTAGACAAAAACTGCAGTCAATTCATTGAATACCAAGAGAACAAGCAGCCTCAAAAAATCTCTGGGCGAAAAATATACGCACATACCGGGATGAAAGAAAAGTGGGACCTTTTACATACGAATCAAGAAAAATCTGGCCAGTCATATACTTTTTGCTGAAAAAGGGAGCTTATACCAGGCAGGGTTGAAAAGGGGGGCAATTCGGCACGCACAGCCGTACTATGTAAAGTAAACGCGGCGCACCACTACATATGCCATATATAGGAAGTTACACCCCCCTCCTCAACCCCCCCCCCCCCCCTTGTAGAAGAACACTAGTCTGCTGGCTTTACGTCTGTCTCGAAGCAGGGGTAGGGCTAGGTCCTTCAACATGCGTGTTACGCAACCTTGGTATCTGGAGCTGTAGTCCCCTGTGATGAAACGTGCTGCACGGCGTTGAATTTTCTCAAGCTTGTCAATATCCTTTTGTAGATGTGGATCCAAGACAACTGAGCTATATTCCAGGAAAGAACTATTAAGGCGAGATATGCTGTCTTTCTACAGTAGCTAGACAGTGTTTCAAGTTTCTTCTGAGGAAGTCTAGAGTTG
This sequence comes from Anodontia alba, assembly GCA_964016985.1. Taxonomy (NCBI): domain Eukaryota; kingdom Metazoa; phylum Mollusca; class Bivalvia; order Lucinida; family Lucinidae; genus Anodontia; species Anodontia alba. The sequence goes on along the minus strand of OZ024826.1, from coordinate 64,939,720 downwards.
AATTGGCTTTCTTGGTAATTTTATTGATAAGGGAGCTCCACTTTAAATCTTCCAAAAGAGTTATGCCTAAATATGGGTTCTCAGGAACTTGCTACAGGATATATTATCTAGTTGGAAGAACCGTGAGGAATTGCTGTTGATGCTCATGATGTAGCATTTTTTGCGCATCCCCGGTCTTGGCCCAAGTATCTAGTTGCTGGAGGTCTTGCTGTAGGGTAAGGTGGTCCTTCATGTTGATGAAGCGGTAGAGGAGGCAGTCATCGGCGAATAGACGAATGTTGACTTCACGGCATCAGGAAGGTCATTTATGTGGCACAGAAACAGAAGGGCCTAATACTGTGCCCTGTGGGACTCCAGAGTCGACGTTGACAGCTTCTGATTCTTCACCATTTACAACCACCTTCATTTTCCTGTTGGTAAGGAAGTCTAACAGCCACGATTGATGTTGCCATCTACTTCATACCGCTCCATCGTGGGTAAAAGCTTCCTGTGGGGCATGGTATCGAAAGCCTTGGAGAAATAGAGTATTACCATATCTATCTGGGTACCGGTGTCGAACTTCCCAAGAAGGTCATGTATTGTAGTCACTAGCTGGGTTTCACAAGAGTAACCAGATCTGAAGACATGGTTCAGGGATGTGAGTATTCCATTTCGTTCTAGGTGGTCCAAAATGTGTTTGCAGATGATGTGTTCTAGCAGCTTGCAGGAAACATATGTCAAGGAAACTGGTCTGTAATTTTCCGGGAGGTGCACATCGCCTTACACATTTGCATTTAACCAATCATTTGGAAGTTTTCCAGTGTTTATTGAAAGATGGAGCACATTGCTGGGGCTAGTTGTTGGGCGCAGGTTTTCAGCGTTATGTTGGGAATCAGGTCTGATCCTGTAGCTTTGTTCACCTTGGATGTTGTGTAGAAGTTTTCCGACCCTAGCAACTGTTATTACGGGCTTATTAGCTCTCTTCTTCGTGTCTGACAGTTGAGAGTCATCATCAGGGGTGAATACTGACTGGGCCTGTTCGACCAAGATCTGGGCCTGTTCTTTTTTTTTTTTTTTTTTTTTTTTTTTTTTTTTTTATAATTTTATTTCAAATATTATTACAACATATATATAAATTGTCATCATGCTTATATGAATTTTAATTATATCTTATAAAAACCAATTATTACATCTCATTTTTATTAATATTGTTTGTAATGGAAGAGATAAGATAGAGAACAGAAGAAAAGAAAAAAAAGCGTACATGTATATTAGAAGATCTTATCATATGTTCATCAGAAAAGTGTCATTTCTGCATATGCACAAGAGAGAGTGAAATAATTATTTCACCATATGTGCTGTCGTAAGAAAGGGGCCTATCTATTGGTCCCCCTCTGCTGACAGTAACCAGATCATCTCCGTCCCCTCGAACTCAAACGATTGCAGCATATTTCAAAACTGTAGAGCGTTATTTCTTACCTTTACTGGCTTAATTTCTCAACTTAGTTCGAAATGCAATAGTTCATATACATGTATAAATTTACTGCCTCGCGTTAATATTAAAATAATTATACAGAGGTGCCCATTTAGCAAAGAAACCTATAATAGAATTACTCGTGAGTGCAATATACTTTTCACTTTGGAATTTTTTCTTCAACAAATCTATAAAAAAACAAAAGGTAAGAGAAAAGTCCAGGGAGTGTCACAATCACAAACCGCAGCCCTTCCCAGACCCCAAGAGGAAGAGGAAACCGACAAATCCAAACAAGCACAAATATAAAGTTTTCCAGAAGTAATCTATTTCGTGTGAATTTAGTTACACATATATAATATTTTGCAATAATGCACAAATAGTTTCTAAGTGTATTTCTTTTATCCTGACAAGCGAATAAAATTTGTTTTTCTCCTAATTCAATTGTTACTGTAGAGTTATTACTTAATCATATTCTTAATTCATTCCAGAATCGCTTAACTATTTCACATTCAATAAAAAGATGATATATTGTTTCAGGTTGCAGACTGCAGTATTCACAGATATTGTTGCCAACTTTATTTATTTTATGTAAAAATGATTTTGTGACTAATATTTTGTTCGTAACTTTATACTGAACATCTTTTAGTCGTATCTCTTTAATAGAGCATATTACTCTATTAAAGTGTTTATATTCCTCATCATTTATAAATCCTAATTCCTGCATACATTTATTTGTTTGTTCAATTTTAGTAGATTGTGACATTAAATCATAAAACCGCCTGCAACCTTTTTTATCTTTTAAAACCAACTTTACATATACATTGCATCTAACATTAAATTTATTAATAATACAAATATTTTTATCATTATGTTCTAGGGCAGTTTCTTGGATTACCATAGAAACCGTCTAGTGTAAATACAAGGGTTCGTAAAGAAGGACAAGCCCTGTAAATACAATGAATAAATGTATTTAATAACGATTCCGATGACAATGTACAATAACGAATGTGTCAATGGCAATGGTATAATGCGTAATGCCAAAAATATGAAACAGTTAAGAAACAACTTGCACAAGAGTTACTTCCCTTGCCATCTGTACTTTCCAACAGATAAACAATGATGTGAATTTATGCTAATAAAACCTTAGGAATAAAGTATTCCTAACATATTTTGTCATGAGAACATTCCATAACAAACGTTCAAATAAAAGATGAAATGGCTAACCTGTAAATACAATGAATAAATGTATTTAATAACGATTCCGATGACAATGTACAATAACGAAAGTGTCAATGGCAATGGTATAATGCGTAATGCGATGACACACTAAACGGTTGAGTAGAGATGGGCATATACTACAACCTTTCCGAATCTTACTAAACTATTACAAGTGCAACTACAACTATGGGAACCTGTGTCAGGTAAAGGAATGGGAAAACATGAGAATGGCTTGGAATGAATAAATAAGACCGAGACATTTATAATGAAACAATCTTTTATTACACCCTATGACATATTTCCCCTCTTTCTGAAATGGCGTCCCGACATTTGCACCTGAAAAATAGCATGTCATCAAAACAGGAATTGTCAACTGATAAGATGGTTTAATGATGATGATGATGATGATCATAATGATATTTGGTTACAGAGTTGAATAAAATATGACAATGCATCAAATACTAACATGTCATCTAACACTGGATGACAGTATACTTATCCTGACTTCATTTAGGCTAGTCAAGAACTATAAAGTATTGACAACTATTCAGCTCCTGAAATAAACGGAAGCATTAAATCCGACTTGGTTATGACTGTAGAACAGAATTCCTCGGCATTAAGCTGTAACTCGATTCTAAATGAACCCTGAGACCAGTCGAGTTTGTATTCCTTACATAATTGCCTAGTTGAATGACTTAATGAACCTATCCAAATAGCCCTAGTCTTTTCGACATTAATTTTTAAACCGGACATTAGGTAAAATATTTTAAGTACATTAAGTGTCTCTTTAAGTGATTGTTCTGTGCCATCAAGAAAAAGTTGTGTATCGTCCGCGTATTGACTTAACCTAAATTCTTTTCCATTTATTTTAATACCTGTAATTATTTCATTCTCTCTAACCATTTTCCCTAGAATTTCGGCACATAATATAAATATATATGGTGAAATTGGGTCATCTTGTCTACAACCCCTTTTAAGATTAAAGAATTCTGACATGAAACCGTTTTGTATGATGCAAGATTCGGAACCGCTTTGAAAAATACTAATCCATGAGATAACAGATGGCCCAAAATTAAAATATTTTAAAACTTTTTTTTATAAATTTCCATGAGACAGCACCAAATGCTTTTTCAAAGTCGATTGATAAAATCATTCCAGGTATGTTTTGGTTTTTATTTTCAAACAAAACATCGTAAATAAGCCTAACATTTTCTCCTATGAAGCTTCCAGCAATAAACCCTTTTTGATCCTGATTAATAAGTTTATCTAAAACCGTTTTCATTCTATTTGCAATGACGGATGCTGCTAATTTATAAACAACATTTAAAAGAGATATTTGCCTACAATTGTTTAGATAATGTCTTGATTTATTAGGTTTAGGTAAGCATGTAATAACTCCTTGTTTTTGTGTCACAGAAAGAGATCCAGTATGGTATCCATAATTGATTGACCTTAAAATAAAGAATTTTAAATCTGTCCAGAAAAATTTTAAAAATTCAACAGTAAATCCGTCTAAACCTGGGCTCTTTTCATTTTTCATAATTTTTAAAGCATCTAATAATTCATTTAACTTTATTTCACCTTCTAGTTTTTCTGCATCCTCATTTGATAATTTATTTTTATTTTCTCCAATCACTGACTCAATAGATCTTTCATCCAGATCAACCGAGTACTCATTATATAAGTTTTCGTAAAATTGCCGTTCACATTTTAAAATTTCATTCGTTTCAGTATGTTCTGTACCATCATGTTCTATTATTTTTGTCATGTTTTATTTGTATAATTTCTATTTTCTAAATTAAAAAAGTATTTTGAATGCTTTTCCCCTAAATCTTGGTACCTACTCCTAGACCGCAACATTACTCATTCAATTTTCTTCTTTCTTATTTCAATTAAGGTTTCTTTCTTTCGAGCAAAATTTGTAATTTTATTTTCGTCTATACTCGAGAAGTCGTTATTAATTTCTGCCTCAAGTTCTTTTATTTCTTGTTCTAATTTATTCTCTTCCTCTAGTTTCTTTCTTTTTTTAACAGAACTATATTTTATTGTTTCTCCTCTGATAGTCATTAAAAGGGTTTCTAGAAATAACTGATCATTTATATTAAACACTATATCATTATCTAAAATCTCGTTTACATTTATATTTTCCTTATTAGTAACGTACATACTTTTAACTTCATTAATTATTTTTTTAACTTCTTCCATGTATTTTTTTATCTTTCAAAAGTGTATTTTTAAATTTCCAATAACTTCTCCCTCTTTCTAAATCTTGTAATTTCAACTTTAAAATAATACCTGAATGGTCAGTTCTGTATCCCGGAACAATATCTGAATCTGTTACAAAAGAAAATATTGAATCACTTACTAAAAAATAATCTAATCTTGCTTGTTTTTTGGTTGGGTTAAGTCTTCGCCATGTGTATTTCCTTGTATCTTCATTCATTAAACTCCATACATTAATAAAATTTTCTCTACTAACGTTAAAACCACTCTCCTTGCCTTTGGATTATTAACATGTAAATAATTATCACAATCTTTTTCAGTATCTAATATCAAATTCCAATCCCCACATACTAATACATTCTCATTTTCAAAGTCCGCAATATTCCTTATTAAGTTTTCATAAAAAATTGGGTTGTCTTCATTTGGTCCATAAATATTAGCTAAAGTTATATCTTTTCCTTGAATTTCAATACCTAAAATAATATAGTTACAATTTTTGTCCTTTTTAACTTTTTAACTTTTTGTTCAAAATTATTATTTAATAGTATCATAACCCCTCGACTCATGGTTGTGTATGAACTGAAAAATATATCGTATCCCCATTCTGCTTTTATAAATGATTCTAAATTGTCATTTATATGTACATCTTGAAGGCAAATAATATTGTATTTCTTTGCCCGTATATATTGGAATAAATCACGCCTTTTGGAATCAACTGAAAGACCGCCTCTACAGTTTTGAGAAAAAATAGTCAGCTGTTCAGCCATTATCATATATGTAAAGACCTTTCATCACATTGGTTCGCATTCGATGGGACCGATATGTATTCAGCTCTCTCCCGCACTGCGAGTAAACAGTTCTCTGACAAAACAATAACAAGCTAAGTAAAAAATGGAAAAGCAAAAAGAAAACATAACATACCTTAAAACCTAATTTTCCGGTATGATGTTGCATGTTGGCAAAAGATGCAATTTTAAATGATCCTCTTTTGCGTACACATTGAGCGAACTATGTTTGTAACGTATATTCGGTCTTTATGACTGGTTCAAAATCGTTTGAACATAGAATCGTACAAGTTCTGTAACCTTAAAGCATATGCCCTACTTATAGCCTTACTTTATTGCAGATTTCAACTCATTATTTTAAAAAAACTGTAGAAGTTGTAAAAACACCAACCTTACTACACCATGTGGTTAAGGCAAAGTTTCTAATTAAATCAAAGGTATGTACCTCTAACAATAAAATTGAATCAGAGTCCTGTAACCTTTATGTATATGTCCAACTTATATTCTTGCTTTGTTGCTTGTTTCAAATCATTATTTTGAAAAGTGTAGGAAAAATTGCAGGGACATGAACCCTAATATGTCATGTGTATAAGACAGATTTTCTAAGGAAATTAAGGGAGCTTAAACAATTAAAATTCAGCTAGAGTTGTGTGACCTTTATTCACGTGTTCAGTCTGTCTCCTTACTAAGGTACAAGTTTCAAACCATTAACTTGAAAACTGTAGGAGAAGTTGCGGAGACATGGAACCCTACTATGCCATGTGTATAAAACCATATTTCTATGTAAATTAAGGACATGCAACTGGGCCTGTTCTTTGCTGTCATTTATCAGCTGTCCCATTTTCTTGAGGAGCAACACCAATGAAATCCTGGCATACTGACATAACATAACGCCAAAACGGTTTCCCCAGCTAGCAACAGCCCGCTTTAGATTTATAAAGAACGCTTACTGGGTTGTGTTCTGTTGATCAAGACCTTTTTGGATGATATTATTGATGTGGCTGATCTCTGCCTTTTTGAATGCTTTCTTACACTTTTTCTGGAAAGACTTGTAGGTGTCCCACTGCCTTATTTTCTTTGCGTGCTTGTCTAGTCGCGACTTCCGACGCACCATTTTCTTCAATTTCCTGTCAAACCATGGTACAGCTGGTGCATATCACCCAGTTTGCTTTGGAGAAGATGAAGTACTTTCTTGGCTTCTGTCTAATGAACTGTGGAAGGATATCAATGTCCGTAACAACCATGGCATGGCCGCTGATACCGGGTACTGACGTTGAAGTTTTCAACAACTAAGGGTTGTTTGTGAATATCAGGTCTAGCATACTGTTGTCTCTTGTAGGTTGGTTGTGGACGGGTGAGGGCATACTCGATGGATAGATCTAGCAGTACTTGTTGGACATCTGTCGGCTGCTCCCTTCTTGACAATCATTTTCTCCCAATCAATGTCAGGGCAATTGAAGTCTCCTGCAAGGATTAGGTGTTTGCCAGTGGAGGTCTGTATGATCTGCTGAACTGATTCTTCAAGTATTTGGATGTCTGTGATGTTTCTGTGGGGCATGTAGAAAGAACAAACAAATACAGTGGAACCTCGATAATTCAAAGTCCAAGGGACCAAACTGTTTTGTTTGAATTATTGAGACTTTGAATAATTGAGGGCTGAAATGCATACATATATTTAAGTCGGGACTTTAAAATTATTTTGAATTATTGAGAATTTTGAATTATTGGAGTTTGAATTATCGAGGTTCTACTGTATATGTTAGCTGGGGATTGAGCGACGTTGACAATCCCGTCCTTCATAGCTGTTAATACACCACCACCAATACCGTATAATTTGGTGGCAATACTTCGCTGGTCTTGATGGAATTTTTCTCTGGATCATGCCCAGGTTTAACTCCTCTCAGCCAGGTTTCTGTTCCACAGATAAGGTCTGGTTTGATATTCCAGGACTGCATTGATCTCAGATCTGTTTGTTCTGGGACCACAACATTTTCAGAGGTGGTTGATGTACCTTCAGTAAGTCTGGACGAACTATCGCTTTCAGACAGCCTTTGACGAAATGCCTTTCGTATCTGGCTTGATGGATGTGAGCTGCTGGCGTGTAATGGGCTGAAGCATGAAGGCACAATTGAATCAAGGGATGAGTCACAGTCTTGCAGCTGAGTAAATACATTGGAGGTGTACAATTCAAAACTGTTGAAGGTAAAATTGTCTAACATTTACATTTACACATTGAGCGGCCCAGGTATGACATATTTCTTGATGGTAGGTTCTCACACGTGGTACCAAACACTGCAGTTGTTACAGCATACCCCTTCTTGCGACCAGGTAACTGGGATTTCACAGGCGCCGCATGGGAAGACTGAGCGATTTCCAGGGCCAGGATTCATTTGTATGTCACCTGCCAGGAGTATCAGCATGGTCAGTAAGCAACGTGTGTCTCTATCTTGAACTTGGAGGGATGGCTGTTTGTCTTGTTGGACATTTGATGACTCAGCAAAGGAAAATCCTTTAACATGTGTAGAAGTGAATGAAATGGCAGTTACAGTAGTAGTACTAGAGATGATTGACTTGTGGGCTTGGACAACATAGGCGAGAGTAACACATGCTACGGCAAATTCGAGAAGCAGAGGAATTTTTTGGCAGTTCTGTTTTTTCACGGGGGCCGCCATCTTGGATCTTCAGGTGCGAAGGAGAGGTGGTCGAGGGCGGTTTCCAGCAATTGTAAGCTTAGACATTTTAACCTACCAGTGTGCAGGAAAGTTTGTGTGTTTATCTAGATAAGCAATTCAATTTATCAAAGTCTTGAAATCGCCAAAGCTGTGGGAAATTCTTCTTCGATTTTTCTTGTCAACAAAAACACGACTTCCTGTTGCGCGCGCAGCTCTTTCCCAACTATATGGTTTAAACAATATGAGCCGGGGCACAGCAATCCATTTATGACGTCCCCATTCTATACTAAGGTAGTTTACCACCCCTTTCCAGCCAGACAGGGACCCCTTTCCAGCCAGACAGGGACCCCTTTCCAGACAGGTATATTTGAATCCCTTCCCAGATTTTTTAAATGAAACACACCCCGTTCCAGACAGACCGAAGATGTCCGCTTTTTGTCGGCACATCCCTACCCATGCTTATAGTGAGTGCCCTCCCCGCGGGTGGGGTGGAAGTGTCACCAGTAAAAAAAATCACCTACATCTACTGGGTACTCGCAACAATCCATTTCTGATTATTACTGGGAGGCGCTGTCGGGAAACAGCAAGAAAAGAAGAAAATGAGTTAATGATATGTGTTAGGCAGTGACAATGATTTGCACTAAACACATTCACAAGTCATGGAAGCTACTTATAGCAAGCTTTCACAAGTTTCAAAAAGAGATCTCATGTATTTAACTAGTATTATCATAACAGTGGCATTTTTACTAGTTAAGAGTCAATACCAATTTTTGGAAGCTCTGAGGATTTTTTTTTATATGTGATGACTTAAGGATCTATTATACGATTTGGCATTTTATGACCAGTTTTGACCATCATATTGGAGAGAAAACAGAGGCGATTTGTGATCGAATCTGGGTAGTAGTACCTAAATATTACTGCTTATGAAGAGTCTCAATAAAACCGAGACTCCCATTTTCTAATCTGTAATGTGTTCTTTGTTTCCAAAGGCAATCTTTTTGACGTTTATTATAATCATACCCTATCTCTTAACAACATAATTACGAGCGGCACTGCAAAAAAAAAAAAAAAAAAAAAAAAAAAAAAAAAAAAATGTTAATTTTAGAAAAATGATGAAAATTCAACAATTTAGACCCCCTCTCCCAATTGTAATCTGTAATTCTGAGGGTAGTAGTACCTAGATACCATGAATACCCACCCAAATATGTTTGTATATTTGCTATTTTAGCTGTTGTTTAAAAGATCTTAATTTCAGAAATTTAAAAGTTGATATTGTACCTTGACTCAAATTGCGAATAAGTTTTGTTTAAGAAACCTTTTGAACTGACCCCTTTGACCCATTCGAATAGCACCTAAGTAAAGGTTGATTGTACATATCGTTTATCCTGACGCAGTTGAACAGCTGTCAAATGTGAACCGGTCATTAGTGGGGAGAGCGTATTACTTCGTTCTTGTGCCACGGCAACTCAGTGCTGGTCCCTCTGTTTTGATGAACTGAGCAACATCATGACAAAACCAAGAAAATGACGCCATGCGCAGTAGCGTTATCCTGAGTTTCCGAGCATTCTGATCATGACCTCCGCTACATTCGCTCAGTAGGTAGCTTAGGGTACAATGATGAAATGAGCCATCTGGCAAAACCAACAAAATAACTGCCCCGGCCAAGATAAAGATCAGCCTGAGAATCCTGCCAGTCTGATAGGGTTTTCGCTTCATGCGCTCAAAGGGTATTTTATGATCCACGGTTTCTTCACGCAGACAGCGAAGACTGGTCAGACTGGGAGGATGCATAGGCTGATCTAAGTCGGCTTCGCAAGGCACACAGTAATTTTGTTGGTTTTGTTAGGTTTTGACTGAAATGTTGATAGCTTTCTCCGTCCTCCAATGGATAGTTGAGCTTGTGACGAATAAAGCACCCTGTCGACTACGTGATATGGTGTAGAGTTTTTTTGTTGACTCTGTAGTTCCTAACAAGATGGCCGACAACGCTGGACGGAAATCGTGAGTAGCTTTTTATACGCAAAAATGTCCCGAAATTATAGTTTCTATATATTAGTTGTGACACTAAAACTTTTTTTTAGATGTTCTGGTTTTGAGATTTTATTCTTATTTTGCGGTAATTTGTTTCCGGTGGCAAAATCTTCACTAAAATTCAGTAAATATCTGAAGCTTTTTGCAATCGAAGCGGAGAAATGGGTATAATTCTCTGTCATTTTATCTTTAACCCAGCAGACAGGTTCACAGATTACTCAAATATAATTAGCCCCTAACCTAAATTTCTTCTACTGGCCTTGACGAGCCAAAAGATCCGAGTTTATCGTGATATTTGACATTTAAAAAAATAGATGGTTGACCGTGTAGATCCGGGCAATTTTCACATGTTGCCCATGTAGACCATTTCGATTATTGATGATTTTTATACGGTGTAGACACCGATTATGTTTACCGTGTAGATCCCTTTTAACATTACCATAACGAGGGTCCTAGATGCTGTCACGCCATGTTAGTTTCAACTCAAACTGCAATAAAACTGCAAGCCTGCGCTGACGTCATTGCTATATTATCGTGAACAATTGCCCTGGTAACGCATTTTCGAGTATAATTTCTCATTTATTCTAACACAGCGCGCTTATATGGGCAATGAGAAGAAATCACAGGACGGAAAAGCGTGGCGCGAAAAGCCGCCGTTTCATGACGTCACTCGTAAATTCTTTGATATTAGACGATGAAACACCATTTTCTCACATCGAAAACGTTATAAACATGCAAGTGGTACAGTAAATCATTTTGGCAGGATTTCTTCTTACAACGGCGAAAAGTTGGGAGAATTTGAAGGAAACAACAACATTATTGTCGATTTTCTGTGTGTTAGAAGCGAAATAGAATGTCGCCTACTCGGTGATAAGTGTAAGAAGCCCTTAATGTCCACCGTAAAGATAATTTTCTCCTATCATTTTAGACCTTTGCGCTCGTGATTTCATCTACTTTACATCTGACCTCCAAACTGTGATTTATTACTCAATAGTTCACTGCTAGAGCTGATATATTTCTTAATTTTGAGGTAGACAAACACTATTTTAATAATAATTTGCACTAAACTGGTCGTAATATGTACAGCAAAATATTAAAGCCCGATAACACTTCCAAGCTATGGACGAGTCATTTGTATCAACAGGAAAGCATTTATAACACGGACTGTATAGGTCTTTGTTCAGAACAAAAATAGAATGATCACAAAGGTCTAAAATGATAGGATGGACATTAAGAGCTTCTTACACTTATTTTACTTCCGTAGCGCAGAAAACTGTGATCTGAAAAATCACTTGTAAATTCTATCATCGTGGTTATCATTATAAACCACAAGGTCTAAAGACAACTGGTCACATGAAAAGTGTCAAAAAACTGGTAAATTGAAGTCATATCAAACATATTAGCAACTTATCGGCACGATGATCACAAACGTTTCACTGCGTCCACTCTGCTGACGGAGGGAGACATTACTGGTCTCCACGGTTAACAAAAGCAATGTCTACACGGTATAAAAATCCTTGAAAACTGACAGGGTCTACACTGTAACCAGTACAAATTCACATGGATCTACACGGTTTCTATCCCATTTTTTTTCACCTTTAATATGACCCAGGCAAATAGTTAAGATAGTTCGAGGATAGGGACAGAAGATTTGATAATCCGCCAAAAGAATATCGGCAAATGATTGAGTCTATTCTGTGTTAAAGAGTCGTAACCATTGAAAAACATGACGTTGCTCGCTTCATTTTGTTTAGCGTCATTCGGTTTTCATTTCAGCATTTTATTTGTGTCAGGCCCGCAGTATTTTCGCGAAAGCAATAGAAAAATAAACAAGAGGACCATGATGGTCCTACATCGCTCACCTGAGCAAACAGATTTGCATACTTATATTACTGTTGAAGTTTCAGCCAAGTTCACTGCTCTAAATTTTATAGCCCTGCACCCCCACCAACCCCCAACAGCAGCCATATTTTTTTCTTTTCAACGCATCATGACAACTAAATCTTGAAAGAGGGTCACCAAAGAAACATTTCTGCCAAGTTATATTGAAATTGGTCCAGTGGTTTCTGACAAAAAGATTTTTAAAGTGTTTTATATAGCTATAAAGCCCTATCCCCTAACAGCCATTTTTTTTTTTTTTTTTTTTTTTTTTTTTTTGACTAATCATGACAGCTTGATAAAACTTGAAAGAGGGTCACCAAAGGAACATTCTTGCCAAGTTAAATTGAAATCGGTTCAGTGGTTTCTGACAAGAAGATTTTCAAAGTTTTCTATCTAGATATATATAGGGAAAATAAGCCCCACCCCCTAACAGCCATGTTTTTTTTACAAATCAGGAATGCTTGAACATTCTTGGTAGAGGGTCACCAAAGCAACATTGAAATCGGTCAGTGGGTATTTGACAAGAAGAATTTCAAAGTTTTCTATACAGATATATACGGAAAATAAGCCCCGCCCCCACTGGGGGCCATGTTTTTTGACGTATCATGAAAGCTTGAACAATCTTGGTAGAAGGTCACCAAAGCAACATTCCTGTCAAGTTACATTGAACTCGGTGCAACGGTTTCTTACGAGAAGATTTTTAAGTTTTTTTATATAGATATATAAGGAAAATAAGCCCCGCCCCCGTAGCGGCCATGTTTTTTGACGAATCATGACAGCTTGAACAACCTTGGTAGAGGGTCACCAAAGAAACATTCCTGCTATGTTATATTGAAATCGGTCCAGTGGTTTCTGACAAGAAGATTATTAAAGTTTTCTATATAGATATATAGGGAAAATAAGCCCCACCCGCTAGCGGCCATGTTTTTTGACAAATCTAGACTACTTGAACAATCTTGGTAAAGGGTCACCAAGGAAGGGTCACCAAGGAAACATGTCTGCCAAGTTATATTGAAATCAGTGGTTTCTGACAAGAAGATTTTTTCAAGTTTTCTATATAGATATACAGGGAAAATAAGCCCCGCCCCCTAGCAGCCATGTTTTTTGACAAATCATGACGGCATGAACAATCTTGGTAAAGGGTCACCAAGGAAACATTTCTGCCAAGTTATACTGAAATCGGTCCAGTGGTTTCTGACAAGAAGATTTTTTTTCAAGTTTTCTATATAGATATATAGGGAAAATAAGCCCCGCCCCCTTGCAGCCATATTTTTTGACGAATCATGACGGCTTGAACAACCTTGGTAGAGGGTGGCCAAAGACACATTCCTTCCAAGTTATATTGAAATCGGTCCAATGGTTTCTGACAAGAAGATTTTTAAAGTTTTCTATATAGATACGTATATAGGGGAAATAAGCCCTGCCCCCTGGCGGCCATGTTTTTTGACGAATCCAAATGGCTTGAACAATCTTGGTAGACGATCACCAAAGGAACATTTCTGCAAAATTATATGGAAATCGGTCCAGTGTTTTCGGACAAGAAGATTTTTACATTTTTCTATATAGATATGTAGGGAAAATAAGCCCCGCCCCCTGGCGGCCATGCTTTTTGTCGAATCCAAATGGCTCGAACAATCTTGGTAGAAGATCACCAAAGGAACATTTCTGCAAAATTATATGGAAATCGGTCCAGTGGTTTCTGACAAGAAGATTTTTAAAGTTTTCTATATAGATATATAGGGAAAATAAGCCCCACCCCCTGGCGGCCATGTTTTTTGACGAATCCAAATGGCTTGAACAATCTTGGTAGAGGATCACCAAAGGAACATTTTTGCAAAATTATATTGAAATCGGTCCAGTGGTTTCGGACAAGAAGATTTTTAAAGTTTTCTATATAGATATATAGGGAAAATAAGCCCTGCCCCCTGGCGCCCATGTTTTTTTGACGAATCTGAATGGCTTGAACAATCTTGGTAGAGGATTACCAAAGGAACATTCTGCAAAATTATATGGAAATCGGTCCAGTGGTTTCGGACGAGAAGATTTTTACATTTTTCTATATAGATATATAGGGAAAATAATCCCCGCCCCCTGGCGGCCATGTTTTCTGACGAATCCAAATGGCTCGAACAATCTTGGTAGAGGATCACCAAAGGAACATTTCTGCAAAAGTATATGGAAATCAGTCCAGTGGTTTCGGACAAGAAGATTTTTAAAGTTTTCTATATAGATATATAGGGAAAATAAGCCCCGCCCCTTGGCGGCCATGTTTTTTAACGAATCCAAATGGCTCGAACAATCTTGGTAGAGGATCACCAAATGGAACATTTCTGCAAAATTATATGGAAATCGATCCAGTGGTTTCTGACAAGAAGATTTTTTAATTTTTCTATATAGATACATAGGGAAATTAAGCCCCGCCCCCTGGCGGCCATTATTTTTGACGAATCCAAATGGCTTGAACAATCTTGGAAGAGGATCACCAAAGGAACATTTTTGCAAAATTATATTGAAATCGGTTCAGTGGTTTCGGACAAGAAGATTTTTAAAGTTCTCTATATAGATATATAGGGAAAATAAGCCCCGCCCCCTGGCGGCCATGTTTTTTGACGAATCCAAATGCTCGAACAATCTTGGTAGAGGATCACCAAAGGAACATTTCTGCAAAATTATACGGAAATCGGTCCAGTGGTTTCTGACAAGAAGATTTTTAAAGTTTTCTATATAGATATAAAGGGAAAATAAGCCCCGCCCCCTGGCGGCCATGTTTTTTGACGAATCCAAATGGCTTGAACAATCTTGGTAGAGGATCACCAAAGAAACATTTTTGCAAAATTATATTGAAATCGGTTCAGTGGTTTCAGACAAGAAGATTTTTTAAGTTTTTAGTTAAAAAATCTATTTTTAGCTCCTGTGACCTAGATATGCAATGGACCGGAACCATTTGAACAACTTTGAAAGAGGACCAACCAAGGATCATTCCTGTGAAGTTTGGTCAAATTCCAATCAGTGGTTTAGGAGATGTTGTTTAAAGATTGTGAACGGACGGACAGACGGACGACGACGACGCCGACGACGGACGGTGGGTGATCACAATAGCTAACCTTGAGCCTTCGGCTCAGGTGAGCTAAAAAAATACAATCATTTACCTACATGTTAATGTTACAATCATGGTTTGAAAACAGCAATTGAAGCGATGACTCGAATGACTTACATCTTCTACTTATATCTAGCCGCCATCTTGTTAGGAACTACACGGTCCACAAAAAACTCTACACCGTATCACGTAGTCGACAGTGAACCAAAGTGTTTTCGTTTGTCTCTTTTTTCAAGGGACATAAACCAAAGGCGGTTTGCAGCTAGAGGTCACCGATAAGAGCCAGTTGGTGAATGGAGGTTCTTATAACCAGAGCCTTTGCTGTTCGAATACAGAGAAAACATGCCAAACAACAATATTGGTCACCCTCAACAGGCTGTTCTCAATTCTGTAAATACAGCACGGGAGTAACAATCAAAATTCTGCAAATTTCGGGGTCAACTTTCGGCTGACAATTCAAAATTACGAATTAAAGGAATATGGTTTCTGTGAAGAAGGAAATTGATTAACCTCGGCATTCTCTTGTTTAGCAATCTGGGTGTCTTGTCTTGTATTGGGGCCAAATGCTGTTTCCAGGTGGAAAGCTGCTCTTATCTACTAGATGAAAATACTGCCAGGCGCTTATTAAAAAGTGCTTAAAATCTTGACATTTCCATCAATGATATTTCCTTTCAAATGTGTGATCGTGTCTAAATATTTCATTTATGCAGGGAAGATCACCACAAGGCGGGTAACGTACCACATAGTTACGTGACATAAACATTGAAACAGACCATATTTTGGTGATAAATCAGCGACCACATACTCGATTCAAAACAGTTTGCCAAAGGATTTCACTATTTTCGTCGTTTTTATGAGAAAAATGACATCGCCAGTGACGGTAACTTACTTCACTTTATTTATCTATGTGCTATGTGTGCTTGCTGTTTTGACCCCTTTTTTGTTTTTGAAAACATTCAGCTACAAATGACATTTTCCACCGGATACATTTACACTCCTTTGTCAAAATCAACTATTTCGATTGATAATTGCCATACTGCGCTACTGTCAATGATGGATGCATTAGCACTGTGTTATAGAGCTTACAAGAAGATGGTCTTGTTTAAATGATGCACTAAATATGTTTTTAGGGAACGGATGGTGGGATTTTAAAAAGTGATACCTTTTACACACAGAGATACCCTGTACACTTTTTCACGGGCTGATTCTAGCAAAGACGGACACACGGATAAATTGTCGTTACAAGTAATTCCTCCATCTAGAAGAAGTTAACAGTTTAAGTTAAATAGTTTCTTATCTCGTTATATAAAATATAAAATACAAATATACAAATATGATTACAATACACAAAGCCATTCAACACATAATCATAAGAGACTCACAGGTAATGTTGGCAACAAAGCATATAGTATACAAATATACAAGATACGACAAAGATTCTAAAGACAAAGAATTACTTAAATGACATATTGCCAAGCATGAAAAATAAGAACCCAAAACGATCTTCAATATCATACCCAAGGGGCCCAGGATGGGCCGTTTCTGCAAGCCATTAGGTACTGACAAAGAAGCTGACATCGGAGCATCACGTAAAGATTTTCATCTTAACCACCTATATTTCGAGTTTTTGCCCAGAGCATACCGGGGTCGAGGTGTGTCTAATAATGACATTCAATAAATGTGCCATTGTCTTATTTTAATACAGCAGCACTAAACTGTCAAAGTACATGTAATTAAAAGTTGAATTTCAATGGTTTCCCCTCCTCGGCCACACAGCACATGATACAATCAAAGTAGATACTATCAGGAGCAGAGGACATGTGGCGGAAACCGATGTGCATACAGCATGTCCACTACACCGATGGTTGTGCTCCTTGATGGATATTCCCTAGTACTTTTCAATAAGAAATCTGTACATTTATCATCAACGGCTGCCAATGGACAACGAAAATAAGGAAAGTATGAAATTTTCAGAGTACAAATATTATTATTATGGCCTTCTCTGTAATATATTGGAACACACAGGGTTTGTCATATATTCCTATCAGTAAAAATAATGTTCTAAATTTCGGAGTCAAAGAAAACAGACTGCGAATGTACTGTTAACTAGAGCAACACTCTCCTTCATATGAATGACATTTTAAAATCGACGCGCTTCATTTTCAATATCTGAAATTCGGTTATGTTCTCTTGTATATTCGTATTTTCCTCTTTCAAACATCAAATGTGTAAGCATTTTTCTATTGATGACCTGTCTTTACGGCATTTATCAGTTTGCTATGAATTTCAATACAACATGCTACAGTATACGTTTAGGTTCTTACTTCATTTCGACGATTTCCATTAATGCTGCAGTATATATACGAGTATACGCTACAGTGCGTTGTTGTCATTTAAAGTCACGTCAGGAAATAAGATTACTTCATCATCAAAGGTGAAGTAGACATGCAGTTAGATTTACAAAAACGCAGACCATGATAACTGTGGAAATGCTATTTACTATTTTGACTGTCATATTAACCAAAAGTTCTTAGAACAAAATGAACATACATTGATAGTGACGCAAATGTTCGAGTTCATTGTAAAAAAAAATGGAATTGAATCTGAATGAAGTGCTTTGAAGGTATAAAGGGTTTTAAAGGTGTTGATGAAGTGTACAGGATATCTGCTCACGGCAATGATGTAAAGGGTGTCATATTCCTTCAAATCCAAATTCGAATACGCACTTCTGCACAACTACATATATTAAGTACTCAAGTTTAACTATATCGCTTACTTTAAAGCCCTTAGAAATAAATCATATATTGCCAGTCTTCTGGGCAGTGCATCATGACAGTATTTCATGGTTGTGGTTGATTTTCCGAAAGAGGTATAAATGTATCCGATGAAAAAAAGTCATTTGTAGTCGAGTATTTCCAAAAATGATAGTGTATCAACAAATTACATTTGCAGTAATGAGCAACCTGAAGTTGTCTTCATTCAATGCACATGTGCTTTTCCAGGAAGAAACGATGGGAATAATAGAAAACTTCATCTCAAGAAATTAATCCAGATTTATTCTGTTGCAATGTTTGTATCACATGGCTATAACGTACGTTACCCGCCTTGATCATATTTCAAATAAATGTTGAAAACTTCATTGAAAAAAACTGCAGTAGATGGCGATATAAAATTTTACCAAAATGCATAGGATAATACATGTATAGGGAATTACCTGTTTTCGCCCAGTGCGTAAAGCGCCTAGATGATCGAATCAAAATTGGACAGGCATTTACATGACATTATTTAACAGATTCTACCGGATTCATGCTATCTCAGTTATAACATATTTGTACAGAAAGAGCTATTGCACTACCCCCGGCATCGGCGTTGGCGTTGGCGTTGGCGTTGGCGTCGGCATTGACGTCGGCATTGGCGTTTTAAAAACCTTTCGCTGTGAAATCTGGTTTTATATGGAAGGTGAAAGAAGATTGGGAGACGTGTAACAGAATAGGTATATATCTTACTTCTACAACCTTGCTGTGAAACCCGACTTTATGTCGAATTCGAGAAGACCGTGAGAAGTGTTACAGAATAAGTAAGAGTCCTACTGTTGTTTTTTTCTTGCTTCAGCATTTCTGTTATTTCTTGCTGTCGAGTACTCATCGTTGTTTCATCTCTGTATTCGTTTGATTTTTATATTCTCGGAGATGTGACACTGATTAGTTAGGAACCCCTCACGCGGACTGAACAAATGTCTTGTGTATACCATGGCAGAACTAAGGGCGAGGGTTGTGGCAACGTAAAATCGATTTAAGCCCCTCTCCCCCTCCCAGTAATATTTTTACTGACTGTTCCACGGCAATGCTTCTGCTGTGGTTTATTACATCTATCATTGTATGTCTTTGCATGTATGTCCTGGTGAAATGTTTATTTTGGAAAGCCGTTTGGCCATTTTTCGGGAAGAAACTGTCCTTTTGGCTTTCTGCTTGTCGAGTTTTGAGTGTGGTGCCGTTACTTTAAGTGCATCCTTCTTTCCCTTTGGTATCTTGGAACGAAAGGTATTAGGTAATTGTATTGATTCCTTATCATTGCCTTCCTTTCTAGTCTTATGTGGAAGTCAAGAAGAGATCGGGAGGAGTGTAACGGAATAGGTTTATACACGTAACTTACTTTTACAGACTTGCTATGAAACCGGCTTTTATGACAAAGTCAAGAGATCGGGAAAAGTGTAATGGAATAGGTATATAGCCTACTCCACAGCCTTGACATAGATATCTGCTTTTATGTCGAAGCCAGGAGAAGTATGAGAGAAGTGTAATGGAATAAGTATATAGCCCGAAGTTTTGTATGCCATTAAAAAGCTCAAAACTGGAAAATCACCTTACGTAGATGGACTATGTATTCATTTCTTCAAGGCTAATCCCGCTCTTTTTTTACCAAACTGTTTAATCTTTTCTTCGGACATGGATATTTTACACCTGAATGGTCTACATCAATTTTATGTCCTATCCTTAAAAAGGAAGGCCCAACTGATTTTCGTAGAAAAAGCATTTGATCATGTAGATCGAACCATTCTCTGGCAAAAACTGATATCTCATAATGTTAGTTCTAAAATGGTAAGAATGCTAAAACCGATATACGCTAATGTCAAAGTATGTGTTAAGTCATCAGACGGATTATCAAGTATGATGTCATTCCCCATTGGTGTCAAACAATGTTGCATTATCTCATCAATTTTATTCACTCTTTTTCTGAATGACTTACGAGTATCGATCTCAATAGGTAGTAATGGTATCGATTTGGAAACTATTAAACTATTTGTCTTGTTCTTCGTCGATGACCTCGTGATTTTTTCCGAGACAGTCATAAAACTGCAACGTCATTAACAAACTGGTTAAATACTGTGACAAGTGGCACCTAAAGGTTAATATTCTCAAAACCAAAATCATTGCTTTTAGAAATGGCGGACCACTGCGTGGATATGAACTTTGGAAATTCAAAGATTCGTACTTGAAAGCTGTAACATTTTCTAAATATCTAGGTCTTTTGTTTTCATCAAGAAATGCGTGGTTTATGTGTCAGAAAACTCTTGCAAACCAGGCTTCGAAAGCATGGTTTGCAATTAAATCATCAAAGTTGTCAAGACTTTGATGATGTGAAACCAGATGTTCAAGCTAAAATATTTTATTGTAAGATATTACCGATTTTGTTTTATGGATCAGAACTTTGGTTCAGCCATGCATCCCACGACATTGAAATAGTTCACAGAAAGTTTTGCAAATTTCTTCTTAATCTCCCAATCCAGGCCCCAAAATGTTTTATAAGAAGTGAGCTCCGTAGATACTCCATTGCCCCATACAAATATTTAAGAACAATTGCTTCGAATGATACATTTGCCAAATAACAGACTTCCGAAACTAAGATGTAAACTACGAAAGTAAAGTAAGCATCTGGTTCATGGTTTATTCCCAGATAGCATGACAACGTTGGCACAACGTTGGCATTGGGTTGTATCGTTGGCTGATGTTTATCCGTTGGCTGTCCAATGCTGGCCTAACGTTGGGCCAACCATGATATCAATCTAATGGATTATTTTAAAGTCAGTAAAACAGTGTCATAGTTGGCACAATAATGGGCCAACATTATGCAAAATACTGGAAATAAACAGTTTTATTTGATGTGGTGTAGGGTTGGCCCAACGTTGGCCCAACGCTACCAAAATATTCAAATCATGCACTCCTTTGTATAATGTTGGGCCAACGTTGGGCCAACGTCAGCAATTTGTTTATTGCTGATTCTGCTAAAGAGACAAAAATGTTGCCAAAATATGATTTCATATATCAACCGGTATACATAATTTTGATTTCCATGTTTTAAATCCAAATTAAGTTGGTGGTGTGGATCAATGACTAAGGCTGTAAAGCCAAAGAATTAAACGTTGGATCAACGATGTGCCAACGTTGGTCCAACATACCCGGAATAATAGTAATACATAGAGGATCTTATATGAGTGCTCATGTATTACTGAATTTATTAAATCCGTTGGAGAATATATAATATAATTATACTCACATGTTGATTTGCTGTCGGATATAATTATGTCTTAAAAAAAAAAACACTTCCATAAATCTTTACAAATTGAAATCTGAGTGTTTATAACACTGAACTCCATTACAATTTCTATTAACAACTAACTATCAGTGATGAAATTTTCTGCTGTGAGTCAAGAATCCACTTGACCTACCATCATAATCTCTCACAACATGTCTATTGAACATAGTCTCTTCTTTTGCTGTAGTGATTGTCTCTATTATTATAGTACATTAAAGAGTGCCGAGGTCGGCAACATTCTTTCGTGGAGATTGATCATGAAATATTTTCTACGGTCATTCTTTCCCTTCCGCTGATTCAAGAAGGGCAGTTTTCAGTTTCTGGCGAAAGAATGTACACAATACTGGTTAACCGCTTAGAGGACTAAGCCTGCCCAGTAAACGTGTGGTTAGGTAAACTGACCGCGCTCGACATGACCCCATTGGGTTGACTGGGTCGTAAAACCTCAACACAAACAAAACTAAACATTAAAGAGTCATCATAATCATTGGACCTTGTATAAATAAATTGTCTCCTCAAATTATTATTCTGATTTGACGTAATTCATCCGCGACGTATGTCCTATTGTCGAATTCGGCGCGGTCGAAGGCTAGTGTCCGCCAGCTATCGACAGCGTCGCCCGTCGACGACATAAGCAAACTTCACATTTTAAACAAATTAATAAAGTCTCAATGCCCTGATAAAATAATAGTAAAAAAAAAAAAAAAAAGGCCATGACATTTGAAATGTACCCAGATAGCAACCAGGGCCAAGTTATTTCAGTTGCCCCTCTGTAATCAGGACATTACAACCATTAGGGCCAGACATTCGAAATGTCAGCTCGTAAATGTCACTCCATAATAAATGTCAACCCCTAATACACTTGAAATAAACTGAATATTGATGTAGGCTTAATTTACAATTCTTGTCTGCTAAAATCTGGGCACATGCAAAATATTTACAAAATCAATAATCTTACCTAAAAAATATGTCGTCCGTTTCTGTGTGAACGCGAGCGCTTGCAAATTATGTGGTGTTGAGGTTTTACAGCCTAATCAACTGAATGGGTCATGTTATGTTGAATGTTGTCAATTTTCCTAACCATACGTTTACTGGGCAGGCTTAGTCCTCTAAGTGACTATTTACCAGTATTTTGTACATCCTTTCGCCGAAACTGAGCCCTTGCATCAGCGAAAGAGCGTATAAAAATATATATGTGTGTCTGTTAAGCGTGCATGCCTTCATGTCGCGAATCTAATGAGTGTCGCGATTGCTCCGATGTGTGCATCGGAAAGTCCGGTCCAGCACTGTTCTCATATCCCTTACATTTTGCGCCTGCTAAAAAGGGACCCCTATCAGACCGATCATACTTGCACAGTCCGCTCAGCGTCTTTCATAGCCATCCCATCCACGCAAACAGGAGACACCCACCAGACCGAATTTGCGCTTGCTAGAAAGAGACAATGATCAGACTGAACATACTGCACAGTCTGCTCAGCGTCCTTCCTATCCACCTCATGCGCGCAAACTTGGAAAACTCCCACTAGACTGTACAATTTTTCGCAATCGGTCTAGTATACATGAAACATTCTGTGTAACAAAATGCAGAACTGGATCACTCTGCATCCGTTATATAGACGCTGCAATCAACAATCTGTAGGTTTTAATTCAGACTCAACACATTCTGGCCTTTCAGACCTTGCACACAAACCCTACAAATTATGGAATATAAAATATCCCTGCGGTCCTCTGATATACATGTATATCCTGCTAATTCGCACTTATCGGAATCATTCGCAGTGCGATATTTCTGTACGTCCAGGTGAGGCCACGTATGTGTCTTACACGTAGAGTGCATGTGTAGTACGTTTTTACTAAGTAGTGTCCTACCTGTTGAACATTAAAATTGCATAATACGTAGGGTAAAGCAAAAATGGCATTGTGTAAGTAAAAAGGTACCCTACGTAGGAAAAAATGCCTCGTGGTTTTAGTGTCTTAACATACCTTTTAACCGTTCCTTTAACTGATCTGTTGTTTAACAATCGGATGTGTCTAGTCAGGCATTTACTCAGTTATGGCTGAATGCACAGTGTTTTCTTCTCAGCAAGAATATTCCAGTAACTAAAATCTTATTGATAAATGGATTAAGCTGGGACAAAGTAACATCCCAAAAGAATACCTGTGCAGCCAGCAAAAATTCAGATAAGCCTGCGGATCTGCGCAATCTGATCAGTCTTTACGCTCCCGGTATATCTAAGGGCCTAACCATCTTCATGTGGCCAGCGAAAACTCTGATCACCTGCGTGGAGGTGCAGGCAGATCTAAGAATTTGCTGAAAGGCACACATAAATTGTAGGAACTGCTGCAACCCGGCTCAAATGTGAAGTAATAAATTTATAGCACCGTTCATGCATGAACAATTCATTGAATCAATCAATAAAACAAGACGAGACGTAATCTCCTAACCATACGTTTAATGGGCAGGCTTAGTCCTCTAAGTGACTGTTTTGATTAAAACAAATTCTTTGAGCAGAAATGTGCGCCTTTTTTCTAGCTGAGTCAAATTCTATGATTACTTTTCTTTTTGTGTATATTGTCACGTGTATACATGTGTACATGTATGTATAATAATCTTATGTGCCGGAGGCAACAATTCCTGCAAAATCGATCACGCGCACGTCCAAGACTGATCAAAATAGAAGAAAACGGAAATGCTCCACTTGTATAATTGAGCCGGGGCAAAACAATTTACATGTGCGCCAAGGGAAGACTCAGATCAGCCCGTACATCCGCACCGTCTAATCAGAGTCTTCACTATCCGACTAAAGAAGCTATGGGTCCTTAGTTATCCATAGAGCACACAGCAAAGACTGATCAGACTGCGCGGATGCGCAGGCTGATCTGAGTTTTCGCTAGGCACACATGTAAATTATAGGAATTGCTGTGTCCCGGCTCATAATCCTTGTTTCGTGTTTCTACAAAATAAAAGAATATTGTTTTCATATACTGTGTTTCATTTGAGTATTTGTTACTCAGTAAAATTCTCTAATTTCTCTCTCTAAATTGCTAAATGCTGCGAAAGAAAATCTACCCTATTTGCAAACTGATATTTCATATAAGATATTTTATTTACAAATGTCCCAGAAAATGGGTTTTTTCATTTCACACCAGTCTCCTTGGAGACAATTTGCTTGTCAGACCCAATTTTCTGTGAAAATAAACTTAATTTCATAATGTCGTCTGCTGCAATTTACCCAGCATGCTAAGCGTCAAAAGACTTTGGATTTAGAATAACATTGACCGCTGGAGCGCTAAGCAGATTTGTAGTAGGCGACATTTAAAATTTGATACCCTTATTTTTCGGAGAAAAAAAGACGACACATCATATGATCCATCTGCTAATGAAAGGCTCTGCGCAGCTGAGTGCCAGGAGTGCGTGAAAAGTTACATTCAAATTGAAAAAAAAAGAGAGTAAAATTCGATAAACATCATAATAAAATGCAATAAACAGCTTAGCAAAATGCGATGAACAAATATTTACTTGTCAAAAGATGCATTTGCCTTTCTTTCATAATAAAAATAATTTCTTTGCTAAGGTATAATCAGTAACTACTGAGTTCAGGGGAAGTAATTTTCAAATAAGAAAAATGCCCAGTTTAGTTGTTTCGTGGATGTTTGGGGCGTTTTTGAACATAATAATGGGATTTAACAAGAGTTCACAGTTTGAATGTCATGTAAAATCAACATAATAAACTTCAAAGTGATTTCTTGTAATTTATATCAATAGAAAGAGGAAGCGTTCAACTTTTTTTTTTTGCTAATGTTTAAAACTGTGCAAAGTAAACTAATATAGCATTTTTTGTCAAAATTTCGATCAGTCTTATACTTTTCTATATGTATATATTCACTGGAGACATCACAAAACAGTCAGTGAAATGCTTCAATCACCTTGAATAAATGACAGTATATAGAGTTTCAGGTGGAACATTGTATAAATAGCACATTCATTTTGTTTCAGATATATAGAAGTTAAATATCGTGTATGTTAAAGCTAGAACATTAAAATCACATAATGGGATTGTTTTGGTGTTAGTTGGAGGTATCCGACTTCTTTTATGCACTGATGACATCTTAATATCGGCAGCTGTCTCTTCTCTCGTAGTTCTTCTGCATCGCGAAACAAAGGTCTACTTAAGAGGAAAATTTGTCCTTGTTGAAGTTATTAAACGTATTATCTGGGTTACGTTAAAATGGCGGAGGCCAGTAACGGAATGACTGCTGACCCGTCTGAAGAAAATGGCGAACTACCAAATGGCGCAGCAGGGCCCTTCTCGGAAAGTGAAATAAGTCAAGAGTCTAGTGTTGTTTTAGATATTGAAAGTATGAAGGACTCGGACCCACCTACTCCTAGGATCACAAAAGCACTAAAACCGATCCAGCGGAAGAATTCTTTGAAATCTAAAGTAGCAGGTTCTGGGTATGGAAAGGTGTCCAACTTATCAGCATCGAAAACTTCGTCTACACAACAAAGGAGCAAGTACGGTAGTAAAGGCCGAGGGCAGCTAACAGAAGAACAGAAAGAGAAATGTGATATGTGTGAACAGATGAAAATGATGAGCGCTCGTTGTCTAGATTGTGCTTCTAATATGTGTGAATCTTGTGTGGAACATCATAGGAAAATGAAGATATCTTCACAACACGACCTCCTAGAATGGATTAAATACATGAATATGAACAAGGCACCCGCCGAACCACCACCTCCTCCTCCTTCAAAACAATTCTGTAAAAGTCACAAGAACGAAAAGCTGCAGTTTTATTGCAAAATCTGTCTGCAGCCTTTATGTACTAACTGTAAA
The DNA here is from genome assembly GCA_964016985.1 of Anodontia alba. Lineage (NCBI taxonomy): Eukaryota > Metazoa > Mollusca > Bivalvia > Lucinida > Lucinidae > Anodontia > Anodontia alba. The sequence continues at coordinate 64,913,432 of OZ024826.1, read as the reverse complement.
CTGACGAAACATGAAGGGCACAAAACAAAAGACCTTTGGGAGGAAATTCAGGATCAAAGAGCCACATTACCACTGAAGCTAAGTCAGATACGAGGGAGCTTTCTGCCGTTGTTGAAACAACAGTTGAAAGATGTAGATGATTATGAGAAGGAATTAGCATACAGCATCAAGGGCACATTAGAAAATATTGAGCAACGGTCGCAAATGTTGAAAGCTGAGGTTGACCGAACCAGTAACAAGATGCTTACAACACTAAAACAAAAGGAGAAGAAAGAAACAAACCGTATGTACGACAGGAAGAAAACACTGACTACATACTTAAGAGAAGCAACAACCGCCTTGACTACTGGGGAACGTATAGTCCAGTCTGGGGATGATTTTGAAGTAATGGAAATGTATCAGAAACTTATTGAAATGTTTCAGGAGATACAAGAATTGATAAAGAGAAAACCAGGCAAAAGACAGTTTCAATTTAAAGATGGACAGAAGAATGCAACAGGCCTGGAATCTATATTTGGGGGCTACGTAGAAAGAGGTACCATAGAAAGACCTACGAGGGGGTCCAGGGTAACGAGGGCCGCAGCATTGCAAATGGTACCCGAAATTCATCCAAGACTTTTAAAATCGTTCACGTGTAAGAACATCCCAGGAAACAAAGTAAGCGCCATTGCACCAATAAATGAGTTGGAGGCTTGGGTTTGCTTTGGCTGGACAACCAATGAGATATATCTCTACAGCAAAGATGGTAATCGCAAAAATCGTGTAGTATTCAAATCACCCATTGACGACATAGCTGCTGATCACGAAAATAATCTGGTGGTGTCAACCTTTACCGGAAATGTCGTAATGCAAGTAGATCGGAGGTTGCAAGTACGAGATTTTTTCCAAGCTCCATTGCGCGTGCGCGGCCTGACGGTGTCTAACACTGGAGAAATCATCGCGTGTGGTGTTGACAGATGCACAACTGCTCCACCGCCTTCAAAATGCACTGTTTTTAAATTTACCGCAAGAGGGAACAAGACGGGGCATCTTGATGGCGATCGAGGAAAAAATGTCCCAGTTCACCCGTACCGGGTTACAGAAAATATCGATGGATCAATTGCAATAACTGACTGGCTAAATGATAAAGAAGGACGTGTGGTAATATTTTCACACGACGGGAAAATACGAATGGTTTACAATGGACAAAACCCGGAGAAAAGAGGTTTCTTGCCATACGGTATAGCATCGGACAGATTTGGACATATACTTGTTGGGGATATTATCAACAAAGAAGTGCATCTTCTCGATGCTAAGGTTTGTACTTGCTTCAATGTTAACCTGTCTAGAGGGCTTGTGCAGATATGAAATAACCTGTGCAACGTATTGCAAATTGTTTTAAACTAACTCAGCTGTTGTCAACAATTACATTTTATCTTATTATAACGAAAGAAATAACGCAGAAATAGTGTCCGTAGTATCAAGCACTGACAGGACTCGTTTGTCTACTGTGTGATTATAATGATTGTATCGTACATGTAGTTAATATTCGTGCAGAGTGTGTAAATCCATATGACACTACTTAAACAGCTGGTCACAGACTGCACTGTTTACCATTCAGACGGCAAGTTTTAGACTCCTCGTCATGTGTTTTAACTCTTCATCGTGTAGTCAAGTGGATTTGGCCGAGTCTGAGGTGAAGTTCCAGTGTCCGACTATGGTTGTTAGTTTCGAATACGAAAGCAAAACACGCAAGTACGCACGCGTACTAATAACTGATAAAGGGAATAGATGTTCATGTCTCTGCTACTTTGTATCATGCGAAGGGCGGCTCTCTATAATTCTTAGAACTCCTGTTTAGTACGTTCTTTGCTAAACTGGACTCACAAACTACATAGCTGTATATGAAGAGACTTAAAAAAGCCGAGTCACCGATTTTCGTTCTTTTGTATGCTCTTTGTTTCAAAAGGCAATATTTTAGATTTTCATTTTTTTTTAAAGACAATGAATACACGTTGAAAGGAAGCAACGTTGCCATAGTTGTTTGCCACCTTTCGGAAAAGGGGTAAACTATAAAAAAAAAAAGGAACGAGAAAAATTCTTTCCTTTTAAAGTAGACCCATTTCGCAAAGGACGTTGGGTTCAGGGAAGCAAACAGGGAGTTACAAAAGTTATCTACCTTATTTCAGCAGAAAAATCTAGCATGTGTATCTAGTTCTCTTGATAAAGAACCACTTAACTATTTGAATAAATCAGTTTATGGCAAATGCCTCTTGCTGGACAATTACATTCATATGTGGTACAATCGTCATTTCAGGGTCATTTTCTCCAGATACTGCTCACGAACGATGACTTGATTGGCGAACGACCCTATTCCTTAGCCGTGGATCACATGGATACTCTGTGGGTGGGGAATGAACGAGCTCAGATAAAGATATTTCGTTACCTTCTCAACACATCACATATAGTGTAAGTACCTGAGCTGCGTTTTGCCCTGGATCCCTGTACCAAATGACGGGCGCCAACAGGAGCAGGGATTCAGGACAAAACACTCGCGAGTAACTTGCCCTTCCGAACGCATCCCTGAATGCACATGTTTGTCATTCATAATATAATCGTATTCATCTACAGTATTGGGACAGACAGGCCTGAGCAAACAGTGTACATCCACAGCAGACGCTACAGCTTTTTGCCACGCATCCAAACGTTTTATCAGGTTGTAAAATGGACTTGTTCAAATTGTAGAAGAAACATGGTAAGGAGTTAAGGTGTACCAATATTTTGAGTAAATACGGTACGTATACATGTACCAGGACGTAAAGAAACTCAACCTCTTATCAAATAGAAATCTACATCACTTACAGAGCCTAGACAAATCAGTTACATTTGTGTATCTCGTTTCTCTTAAAAACCAAAAGTATGCTTTGTAATACGAGACAGCTGTGAATGTCGAAGTTCATATCTACTGCCATCGAAAATCGTATAGGCATTTATGTTATAAAAATAATAACATCAAGCTCCTGTAGTCCAATGAAACGACTAGTATTAAACAGTCTTTCACAAACTGAATGGATTAATGTAGCCTTCACGATGGAACAATTTATTAAGCATAAATGGTCGAAAGTCTGGTCAAAAGTGAAGTTAATAATTGATGCGTAACGCCCTTATAGAATAAGATAAGATAGTTTATCTTAAAGTTCCAGAAGGTTACAAAGCATATGAGGATACAATATATGTATGTACGATATAGCAAAAGCTACAATATATTTTTCTAAACACACTAAATTTAAATATCAGTATGGAAGAATGAACGTGTCTTGAAGCCATGATAAATCTTATTAAACGGTTATTTTTTGTCAAATCCTTTGATTCAACTTTCTTTGTATGCATTTTTAAAACATCTTTTACAATATGATCTTCAAGTTCACGCCAAAATAAAGAAAACCTTGTCTATTTAGAATAAAATTTGTAAGAATTTACGATGTGCTTTGCGCGAAGGTGCTTTCGTAAGAAAAGATAAACAAGGTTAGCTTTTTTTAAAAGAAACAAGGTTAGCTTTTTTTTAAAAGCTTAGAAAGTCATCTTTTTTGTGATTAAAAATTAATGCAGTGGCATGTACTGATGTTTCAAAGAGATAAAACAAAGTACACTTCTTGCCATTTATCTCTGTTTAAAATGAATAATCGGAATGAAGTCGGTGGCTTTGTAGGTTGTCAAGGGTATGTTTGTGTGCATTGGGTGTTCAGACGCACCATAATTTGGGTATTTCGTGTTACCTCATTTAAGTCAAGTCATCCAAGAGTTCTTATCCTACATGATCAGCCCCAGCACCTACCAAATTGCAAAATTTACTACTATTCTTCGTCGCTTCTCTTCTTCTTTGAAGATGCTTCTTGTTACACTTACCACTCTTTTGAACAAGGGTGTGAATATTGGGATACATTTACACCGCACACAAAAGGAACTAAGGAACGAATCTGTGTGCCGTGACGTACTTGCACATCAAGAAACTGAGAAATGTGTTAAAATACCTAATTTTGGTCGCCGATTTTGAATAAACGTATCCGTACGTCTGTTATAATCCCCTACTCCTGAGCTCAACCACACCTAGCGAAAATCTAGTGACATTAGCAAATGTCACAAAAGAGAAACCCAATTCACTATGTTCAAGAGATCATCACAGTCCTTTAATATCATATTGTATAGTATTTTCGTAAGAGTATACCCCTGTACTGATAAAAACTGAAACCAATATTTTAAGACGATTAAATATCTTCTTGTTATGTAGTTCGTCCTTTCCAAATCACCATACATAAAATCGAATTTCTCGGTAATAAACCTTCTTTCCTAAATGTAATTACTTCAGTTTTCGAGGCATTTATTGTTAATTTCCATCTTTTACAATACACTACGAGCAGATCTAAGGTATTCTGAAGGTTATTATGTTGCAAAAATGATTTATCATCAGCATACAACATAAATATCTTGAAAATATCAACGTCTAGTCCTTTTACACCTGAAAGAATAAATTGTTCCTCTATATCATTTAAAAGCATCGAGAAAGGAAGGGGAGATAGACTCTCACTCTGAACTAAACTACAACAAAATGAATAACTTTAGTTCCTCTCAGGGCAAGTTTAATTAGCTTACACCAGAGATTATCACGAACAACGTAATCAAAGGCTTTTGTAAACTGTATAAAAGCACAATAAAGCTTGGTTTATTGGTTTATTACATGGGAAATTAAACCATGCAACACATATAAATTTTCAGCTGCGCTCATTTCTGGTCTAAACCCAGCTTGGGCTTCAATACGAACAAAACAGAGGCCTTCGTAGGGGTTTTGGGCAATAGGGGAACAAGGCCATTTATTTCAGGGGGACAAGAGAACATGAATCTAAACATGAAGGGAACATGGACACAAAGGCAATTTTGGGGAACAGGAACAAAGAAAAGTCAAGATTTTGATTTTTGGGAACAAGGGAAACACCCGATTTATTTCAGGGGAACTAGGGAACAGGTACCTCCCCATCCCCCTCCCTGGGAGGGCCTCAAAATACTATTGTGTCCATTCTGACAATCTGTTATTAAGTACTCTCGTGAAAAGTTTTCCTAATGCACTAAGTAGAGAAGTTACCCTGTAATTTTCCGTATCATTTAATTGCCCTTTTTGTGAAGTTGGATAATATAACCCTCCAACCATTCTTCTAAATAATATATTTTATGACAAAGATTGCATAATGTCAGCACCAATATATGTTTTCCGTGGATTAAAAAAAGAAAAAAAATCAGATCCGCCCCGCCCCGCCCCCACCCCGCTCCTCAAGAATTTAACCGATTAATTGATTTATGTATTTCTTCATTTGAAAAGTTTGAATTCAGCTCATCGAACATGATGTTAAATTTTTCATTTTCATAGCTTTCATTAAAAATAGTACATCTTCATCTTGTGTATAAAAAGGATCAGTCGGGTTATTTACTCAACTATATGATCAGTAAAGCACATATCAGTTTTCCTAAAGTCTGATCAGGGCCTTCGAAATTCGTCGATACATTCTGTAGCAACCAAACGTTCTGAAGCGGAGTGATTAGCGCTCCTGACTTCGGAAGATGATGTCCCAGGTTTGAATACCACTGGCAATGACTGCACGACTCTTTATTTGCACAAAGCCTTAATCATCCTACCATCTTCTTGATATAATTGAAATACTGTTGAAAGAAACGCACCGCACAAATTCGTTCGTCGCAAAAGCGACAAATATATAGATTAGCGCTCGCTCCTGATCACGATTTCATCTGAAAACCCAGATTAGATTGCGGGGATTTAGGTAAAGGAGGAATCTATAAGCAGATAAAGAATGACCAAATTGCACATATACGCACACTGATATGGGCCTTTATCATATATCTATTAGTGATACTGCCTTCAAACAGTTAAGTTACGGTCTGGTCAGTTGAGAGTCTTGATTTTCCACATACATTCACGCCCTCCTAAACGAGGTTCGTTTACGGTCTGATTCAAAAAGCCGGGTCAGTTGAGAGTTTTGATTTTCCACATATATTCACACCCTCTTAACGAGGTTTATTTACGGTCTGATTCGAAAAGCCGGATCAGTTGAAAGTTTTGATTTCTTGATTTTCCACATACATTCACGCCCTCCTAAACGAGGTTCGTTTACGGTCTGATTCGAAAAGCCGGGTCAGTTGAGAGTTTTGATTTTCCACATATATTCACACACTCTTAAACGAAGTTTGTTTACGGTCTGATTTGAAAAGCCGGATCAGTTTAGAGTCTGGTTATCTCCAGATCCGGCATCATTCCCTTTTAAGATCACTACAGACAACGGGTGCATTTTTTTTTTTTTATCTCAACAGTAGATTTTCTTTAAATTCTGCATTTCGCTTTCCCATTTCATCGTAAAAGTTAAGTTACTAAAAGCTTAAGCTACTTACGTAAAAACTTAAGTTACTACCTAGTATCAGAGTTCTGGTGCTTCAAAGATGCATCCCCTTATGCATGTTTCTTCAAAGTTAATCTCGGCCCTTGTAGTACTGAGAAAATCATTCTAACGCAGCAACTAACACCTATGAAATACCTTCAGTTATTGCAACAGAATAGCATAAGAATATGGAAAGTGTAGGAAAGCCTTAAAGATGTAAAGCAAACTTAAATATACCTAATGATCAACATTTTTGTCCGCCGAAATGGTGAAAATTTACTGTAGTTTTAACAGAAATTACTAAATATTCAAATACTAAAGACTCTTCCCAACAATAAATTTTTATAAACGTTTCAAATAATGATCACTACGAAGTGTGTAGTATTATTTCTGAAATGACGTAAAATTTTACCTCTTGTGAAATGAGATAATGCTTGATAATTAACCCTACGCCCGAAATAGCAAAATTCTAGTTTTCTAAATTACTGAACAGTTTTGATAAATTTAATCGATTTCAGAAGGTCAGTATTGCTTTAAAGTGGTATGTTGTCATATTCTGTAGATATATAGAGGCAATCTGAATAATAATGCACACCAAAATGATAATTTGCCTTTGCAAATATTTATAAAAGGTTACCCAATCCCCTGTTCTCTACGAACATAAGCTCAGCATGATAAAATGTCATTAAAATGGTTCAAATAGCCACATAAATATAGTTCTTGTTTCGGCCCGCCCACGGGCGGCCGAATATACGATAGGATTTTGCTTAGAAACAGCGAAAAACCTTGAACGCTCCAAATGTATGGAGATGGTTGGTTTTCGGCATATTCATTCTTTCCAATAGTTTGCGCTGAAAACCTGTGTTTATTAAACGAATTCAGCCATTGGCTGACTTTAGCTCGACCAATGGCGTTTGCTCTTTCAAAGCAAACCAAGGCTATGGCATTCTAGGAGCACTCGATTCCGATCAGGTATTGAAACTCAGTAATGCAGCGGTGCAACGGGTTAATCTAAATACTGAAAAAGCCAACAATATACGAAAGTTGTGTCAGCTCGCAGAATGAAAGGTAATTCGGCAGAGATATAAAGTATATTGAAAGAAAAAGGTAAGAGAAAAGTCCAGGGAGTGCCACAATAACAAACCGCAGCCCTTCCCAGACACCAAGAGGAAGAGGAAACCAACAAAACCAAACAACCACAAAAAGCACTAAGATTAGCTCTCTCTTCCCCAAGCGAGGTAATCGCAATGCTAAAAGGACTGAAAAACACAAGAACAAAATAACACAAGATAAGACATAAAACAAACCGCCTCGTAGAATAAACCACAAAGCAACAAAGAATAAGACCAACATCGGGACCACAATACACTGATTTCTGATTTATGGGAGTACATTTGCTTATGGCCTTCATAGTCGTTTTAAGCGTCTGCCTGATAAACAAATCGCCTTGTAGAATAAACCACAAAGCAACAAAGAGTAAGACCAACACCGAAACCACAATACACTGATTTCTGATTTATGGAAGTACATTTGCTTATGACCTTCATAGTTGTTTTAAGCTTCTACCTGATAACAGCAGATAACAAATTGTGGGATACTTTTCACTGAAAATAGATCTTTGCATCTTCAAAGCAAATGATTTTGAAACAGCGGGCTTTTGATATTAGCGGTATCCTGATTGCTCTGAGAGGGGGTATCCACATAATATTTTCATATTTTCTGATTTCTCTATATAAAAAAAACAAACATATGTTTTCGGTAAACATTTGAAATGCCGCAGCAAGGCAAATTATAGAGGGTTTTTAAGAATAATTTTGCTACAGATTTTTTATAATCTTTTAATTCTAGTGACAAGCAATCATTTTACCCAAAATAAACCAACTTTATGAGAATAACCACCTTTATTAAACGAATTTTAATTTTTATGAAACCTCACTAAATATTCAAAATGGCGGCGCCCCTTCCACAAATGTTAAAATATTCAATTATCTGTAACTTACTTAATTTTCCACTGATTTTGATCAAATTTGTCAAAATTCATTGTTTGTAAAGTTCTTTACTTTAAAGCACAATACCTTTTAATGTTGCGTTCCCCTTTAAGATCACTGAAAGTCGTGTCACGCAAAAACGTACATACGAAATGGAAAGGTCACAGTCAGACTGCGTACCCGTAGTCAGAGCAGGGTCGTGTCTATTCGGCTGTAAGCTAATTGGTTTCTCTTACAATATTCTAATGGCGAAAGCTAACATCCCGATTAGATTGCGCGATTTATCTTCGCTGTTTGCATATACGGTAAAGTATATTTATTTTGGGATCGCAGCACTGTCGTGAATTGCTTGTGTGGAGGCCGTAAAACGTCACCTCGTACTTTGATACAGAGATGATGTTGAATTTTCTGTTCCTTTGGAACTATTAGGCGCAGACATTATGTAAAATGGGATTTCTCTCAAAGTTGCTAGGTGTGGAAGCGTTACATTATTTTCATAATTGCTCATGAACAGACTTGGTTAATTCAATATTTCTACAGGATCCTTACTCGGAATATTGTGTAACACCGCTCATTTCATGTTCCTTATGTGCATTACGTACTTCATATTTATGTTTGCATTTGGCTCTAACAATACACCTCAGCATGCTACATAAGACGCTTAAGTTACTGCTTCTGTACAGCTGTTGACTGAATCTATTAGCAATATCTAGGGTATATGGAGCTCTCAAGCCCTAGTCGGCAATCCATCTAGGAGTCGGCAACTCAAAAAAACCCAAAAAACCCTGCATATCTGGATTTCTCTGTTCCAGATATGTAAAGTCTGCTTCGGCAGCTGGGGTGGAGGAAACCATTACTGTGATTCAACGGCCTAAGCGGCGATGCAGCAGCATGTTGTGGAGCATGGAGAGCATGACAAGGCACAACAGAAGTCATGGTCATCCACTTCATCCAGGCTTAGCTCCAGATGTCTTGAAACTGTCTTGCTTCTAGATCCAGCTAAGTCAGGACGAAAGAGTGAGGTTGACCTTGCGCGCCTCTCCCTCGCTATAGTCCAATGCACAGCGCATGTCATCTTAATCAGCAACACACAGTCACAGCAAGCACACGTATGCAAGTCATACAAAAAGCCCTGTGGCGATAGGCGAGCGGCGAAACAGTATAGGTGAGGAAACACTGGAATCTGTTGTTGCGGACCTGCACACAGGCGGCTTGGTTCTATATTGTCGCTTTCCTTAAGATCAAAGCAGTACATGGAATTCGGCAGCCGATCTGAGCAGACCATTTTAGGATCGCACTACTCACCCCCTTAGCATGGGGAAGGGGCTAGAAAAGGTGCCCTAAACAATTACCTGCTTCAAAACTCCTGGCTGGTTAACCGCGATCAGCGGGCATTCCACTTAGCGGTCGAACAAGAAAAAAAAGACAAAGATGATACCTTTAACCATCGGCGCATGGCATGTGCGCACTCTAATGGACAGCGCTGTATCTGACGGACCTCAGCGAAGAACCGCTCTAGTTGGTAGAGAACTTGACAGATACAAAGTCGAGACTACAGCTCTGAGTAAGACTCGCCTTAAAGAGGAAGGGCTTTTTCTGGTGTGGACGCAAGAAAGAAGAGCGGCGTGATGCAGGAGTAGGATTCGCTGTCAAACTAAGAACAGACAGGAACCCATAGACGGTGACTGTTGAGAGATGCAATAAGTACATAGATCACCTGTACAAAGTGATGCCAGGCGTGTTCATAAAGGTGGTGACGGAACTGGAATGTAAATGATACATGTCTGTTGTGCCAAGAAGACAGTTTGGTTAAAACCTTTCTGCATGAATAAAAACGGATACATCAGGATAGCGCGCCTTTGTAATTTTGAACCCCCCCCCCCAACACACACACACACACACACACACACACACACTTTTATGTACTAAAACTGGGGTTTTCTGGGGTATACATTATTTTTCTTATTTCTGCTTAAGACATAGATTGTGGGTACTTGTTAGCTCGTTAGAACAGCTTCGATAATGCGGTTCTAACTAGTACCCACAATCCATGTTTTGAGCAGAAATTTTTCCACCTTTGAATGTATTTCGAACCTGAATTAAACATGTGAAAAACTGACAAACGATAATGGTTACCACATATGCGAACAGCGAAGTCTCGCGCGCGACTGCGCATCCGCACAGTCACACAAGAGCCTTCGCTGTTCGCACACATGTAGCATGGCTCTAGACGGCAGAAATAAGAAAAATCGCATTGTTTGTCTATTAAACTCTTGGCATCTGAAATAAAATGAAAAATAAAAGATGTTTAACATTATTTATTTTATTTTTTCAACTGACAAAACACAGTGAAATAAAAACGATTCAAGTCCATAATTTCGTCCTGAGGGGTCAACACTAGACATGATATCAATGACAAAACCGGTTTATGACCAATAGGCATTATCAATATTTCATTTACAACCTGGGCCTGGGCAAAGCAAATAATACAATGTACATACACACACAGCAGAGACTCAAATCAGTCTGCGCATCCGCACATACTGATCAGAGTTTTCGTTGTGTGCTCTATGGGCAGTAAAATGGCAAAATGACACTTCGCGTGACCAGCGAATACTCTTATGAGACTGATCTGAGTTTTCGCTGGATACATAATTAAAATATTGGAATTGCTGTGTGCCGTCTCAGTTATTGCACGCAGAGGCATTGCATACACCCTATCAGCACTATTTCAGCGGTATTTAGGAATACCGAAATCCAATATTTACCGGAATCTACCGGAATCCAATATTAATTACCGAAATCCAACTATATTATCAAGTTTACCATGATTTGTGTGAATTTAGACATATATACTGTTAAATAATATATAAATAGATAATATGGCCAAGTTTGGAAGAATTTTTTGGAATAATGACGATTTTATTAACGTTTTTTACAATTTCGGAATCTACCGAAATCCAATATTTATTACCGAAATCCAAATATATTATCGTTTACCATGATTTGTGTAAATTTAGACATATGCACTGTTAAATAATATATAAACAGATAATATGGCCAAGTTTGGAAGACTTTTTGAAATAATAACGATTTTATTAACTTTCTTTTTTTTTTTTATATATTTTTCATAGGTAGAGTTTTCTCCACTGGAGACGATATCAAGCATGAAATGTCAAGATATAAAGCATAGTATTGGTTTTGTTTTGCATATAACTGCATGTAAATCGGTATCCTAACGATTGTAAAAACTCTCCCACAAATACTTCATTTAATAAATGGATTTGGATTTGTCCAAACTTAACCTTTACCACTTGTGGGCTAATTCAACAGATGACACAGAATACAGCGTCTGATCAGAGTCTGATTTTTTTTTTTTTTTTTTTTTTTTTTTTTGCACTGAATTACATACAAACTAAAAACTCTCCCACACCAACTAAATAGAGCTGTATAAGCTTACCCATGGCTAATTCAACAGCCGACAATTTGTTATATTTCTTATTTTTCCCAGAAAGGATGATTTGAAATTGCATGCAAATTGTCTCTACTATGAAAATCTAAATCAAAATGAAAATCGGCCTTTGATCTGGGTCTCTACGGTTTGCTTATCTTGTCCAAATATTTAGACTAACTATTGTAATTCTAGATTATGAGAAAATTAGAATAAAGTTCTGCAAAAAAAAAAAAAAAAAAAAATCATTTTCTGTCTATTCCTGCGAAAGTGTGTTAAATTCGTAACTGAATAATTCGGACCGCTGATTTCTTTTGATCGACAATTAAAAGTAAAGTACTGGCCACCTAAACACGTGCATGCGCAAAAAAAACGGCGTCTGATCAGAGCCAAATCGTCATTTATTCAGCAGTATTTTGACAAATCAACGGCTGTGTTCTAACTTTAGGTCAGGTATGGTAAGGAGTTAAGGTATATATTTAAGGCGAATATTTAAGGAAGATATGGTGTGCAGCAACCGCAATAAAATTTAACACTTAACGCTTAAAGCGCAAAGCAAAATTTGTAGAAGACGATTTTCATTTTGGTTTAGATTTTCGTAGTAAATAAGTCTTGATATTCCATGTAAATTCGTCTGTTTGGCAGAAATTTCACATGAATGCCAATAAAAGTCAAAAAGACTTATATTCTATGAAAAATATTAAAAAGGACATTTTGAAATGTCGTCTGCTGCACTTGTGATTCGCAGCGCCTTAAGGTTTTATTTATAAGCAGATGACGTTTAGAAATATCTTTCTTATTTTTCGCAGAAAATAGGTTCTGACATTAGATGCAAATTTTCTCCAACTAGAGACAATTTGCATGCAATTTCAAATCACCCTTTCTGGGAAAAATAAGAAATATAACAATGTGAAAGACCAAGACGATCTGCTTCTCCGTCCTTTTTATTGGAAAAATATGAAAACTGTTTCGCTGTGTTCCCCCGTATTTCTATGTACCCGTCACAAAGCTAAGCTACGAAGGGAAGTAACTCCACCTATCAAAATATAAAAAAAAAAAACGTTAATAAAATCGATCGTTATTATTCCAAAGAAATCTTCCAAACTTGGCCATATTATCTGTTTATATAATATTTAACAGTGTATATGTCTAAATTTACACAAATCATGGTAAACTTGATAATATATTTGGATTTCGGTAATTAATATTGGATTTCGGTAGATTCCGAAATTGTAAAAACGTTAATAAAATCGTTATTATTCCAAAAAATCTTCCCAACTTGGCCATATTATCTGTTTATATATTATTTCACAGTATATATGTCTAAATTCACACAAATCATGGTAAACTTGATAATATAGTTGGATTTCTGTAATTAATATTGGATTCCGGTAGATTCCAGTAAACATTGGATTTCGGTAATCCCAAATACCCCTATTTCAGTCATATACAGTCAATATACGAGTAAGCACTGTCAACGGTATTTCAGCCACATTAACTTCCATTGTAGACAAAAATTGTGCTAAATATTAACAAGAGGCCCACGGGCCACGGTTCGCTCACCTGAGTGACATAGCCACTGCAGACATGCAGATGTTATGCAACATTTTTCCAATCCTATCATCGCAACTTATGAAAATATCATCATTTGAGCAGTTCTTAGTTTTGAACAAGAATATATGGGCCTGACAGTCAATGGAGCATGATCATTTGAATAAACTGTCAATCACATTTCAACAGAAGGATCAATGAGAAATTTGGTGGAAATTGGCTAAGTGGTTTCTGAAGAATCATGATTTTATACATGTAAACAGCACAGTGGCAGGGAAATATTATAAATATAAACCAGATGATGGCCATCTTAGATTTCCAATCAGAACAATTTTAACTACATGTACTGTTGATCTATAAGTCACTTCGATACTTTCAATATAAATGTATATGGCCCATACAAATGGGGAAGCAAATTTGACCTTGGAGGTAAAAAGGTCAAATGTCAACACAGAACCATCATTTTAGCAATTTTGGTAGATCTCCTGTCCCCCATAATTTGTGCATAGATTAGGACCCAGGGCTTATTTGGTTATGGAGAAGAAGATTTTTAAAGGTTTTTACCATATATGGGCATGGCAGCCATTTTGATCAATGGACCATACCCATTTTAGCAATCTTTCATTCTCCTGCCCACGGAGGCTCCGCATGAAATTTGAGCAACACTGGCCTGGAGGCTTCAGAGGAAAAGCCATTTGAAATTATCAACATTTTTTCCATACAAATGTATGGGGCCCATACAAATGCATACAGAAGCAAACTTAACCTCGTCGTAAAAAGGTTAAATGTCAATGTATGACAATTATTTTAGCAACTTTGGTAGACTGCCCGTTCCAGATGATATATGCAAAGATTCAGCCTAAAGCCATCCTCGGTTTTGGAGAATAAGATTTTTAAATGTTTTTTCCCATACAAATGCATAAGGAAGCAAATTTGACCTTGCCGTAAAAAGGTCAAATGTCAATGTATGACCATTATTTTAGCAACTTTGGTAGACACCCTGTCCCCGATGATTTATGCAAACATTCAGCCCCAAAGCATCCTCGGTTCTAGAGAAGAAGATTTTTAAAGGTTTTTACCATATATGGGCATGGCGGCCATCTTGGTCAACGAACCGTGACCATTTTAGCAATCTTTTGTTCCCCCTAGCTAAGGAGGCTCCGTATGAAATTTGAGCAAAATTGGCCCAGAGGCTCCAGAGGAGAAGTTGTTTGAAATTCTGAACAGTTTTCCCATACAAATGCATAAGGAAGCAAAATTGACCTTACCGTAAAAAAGCCAAATGTCAATGTACGACCATTATTTTAGCAATTTTGATAGCCCTCCTGTTCCCGATGATATATGCAAAGATTCAGCCATAAGGCATGCTCGGTTTTGGAGACGAAGATTTTTAAAGGGTTTTCCCATACAAATGCATAGGGAAGCAAACTTGACCTTGCCGTAAATGGTCAAATGTCAACGTACGACAATTCTTTTAGCAAATTTGGTAGACCTCCCGTCCCCGATGATTCCTGCAAAGGTTCAGCCACCAGGCATTCTCGGTTCTGGAGGAGAAGATTTTTAAAGGTTTTTAACATATATGGGCGTGGCGGCCATCTTGGTCAACGGACTGCGACCATTTTAGCAATTTTTCATTCCCCCACCCTAAGGAAGCTCCATATGAAATTTGAGCAAAATTGGCTCAGCGGCTTCAGAGGAGGTCGTTTGAAAATGTTAACGGACGGACGGACGGATGCACGGACGGACGACGGACGAAAAGTGATCACAATAGCTCATCCTGAGCAGAGCTCAGGTGAGCTAAAAATGTGATGATTCTGAGCTAGTTATGAGAAAAAAATTCGGCAGCTGACATTTGTTAGTGATGTAGCTATCGGATACATTTACTACATTGACTCTCAATAATGTTTCTGTGAGCATATAAGATACTTTTTCATTTTCAACTAACGCGAAATTTTTTCACTCAGTAAAGTTCTTGTTTACATTGCGAACATAATTTAGTCAACCGTATGAATGAGCGTACCACATAGTGTAAACGACCCACGCCGATTTTTTTTTATGGAGTATACTGTTCAACATTATTAAGACTAGGGCAAAAAACATCGAAAAACTTATGATCAATGTATGGATACATGAATAATATGAATGACACTTCGGTTAGTACTCCCTATCAAGTGAACCCTAAGAAACGCGAACTGCCTTCTCCAGACGATAGACACAAAGAAAAACAGAATTCATTTGAGTCTGATTTAGGCATGTCTACTTCTAGTACTACTTCTGATATGATGGCTGCAAGCACAGATCCACAGGTATCTAGGGAGCATATCTTAAGCGACAGCCAACCCAGCTCATCCTCGATGATACCCACTTACAGCAGATCGCTACACTGATGAAGGATACATTCCAATCCCAAGTCACAGATATCTTCCAACAATCATTTCAATCACAAGTGACTGACTTAATCAACTGCATTGTTGCCGGGGTACTTGAGGGGTTGAACGTGAACATCGTAGCCTTTGAAAAAGAAAATACGGAACTGAAGCAGCGAGTGAGGAAACTTGAGGGCGCAACTGATCAGGCTGAACAATATAGTCTTAGGAACTGTTTAAAGATTTCTAGAGTGCCAAAGAACGATGCCAGTGATGAAAGTACCGATGATATAGTAATGAAACTGGCTCGGGCCATAGATGTCGACCTTAGTCTTCAGGATATTGATAGATCCCATCGGTTGGGCAAACCTGAATCTGAAGGCATCGCTAGACCAAGACCACGGGATATCGTTTTCAAAGCGACATACAGGGCCCGCGCCAGATTTTACAAGGCAAAGGTGCTCACCAAAGACCGTGGATACCGAAGTGTCTTTGTCAATAAACACCTAACAAAAACTTGAAATAATATTCTCTACAAGCACGGTGACGCGTCAAATCCAAACAACTTAAGGGTGCTTGGTCTTTTGATGGGTTTCTGTTCGTGAGACACCTTGACGAGACAGTCCAGCGAATTCACTCAGCATCAGACTTACCAGATTATGTACCTGAACCTGAAAGCGGTGGGAACTCAGAGCGGCAATAAAGAGCCATCACTAAAAATCCAAATTCAGATACGTTCTTACAGCTTTATCTAACTTTCATCATTATAAATCGAAATACAGACACGTTCTTACAGCTTATATTTTATAATCAGTATACTATAACACGATGCACAATAAATCACGGTCTATAAATCGATCTTTATGTCACATAAGGAGCGCTAGTTTCTTGCAAATCGTGGCAATCCCACGGTACGTCATGGTCGGTAAGCATTCATCCACTTATATACAAAAAGTTACAAACGAAGCCTATCGTGAACATTAACATGTGCAGTTGTAATAAATACATGGGGACTGTAACTGATCTACGCGGTCATTGTGAAAAGTTTGACCAACACATCAGAAAGTTGTCCAGTCGGATCCGCGATCTATGGTGGCATATAACTGACATCTTAATATTGAGATACTAAGTCGATTTTTTCTGCTTTTATGTCGACTTAAAATGTATGACCTGGTGCTATATCGACTTCCGTTGATAATGGTTATCGCGACTGCAGGTCGTAATACTGTCCAGAAGTGTCAACCACAACGTTAACATCATGAAACACATTTTAAACTATATGTCGACATTATAATTATTATCTCCACTTCCGGTCATGTTATGTAGTAGGATGTTGAGAAGATAGCGATAGTCAGATAGTGAAAATGCCGATCGAGATACTTAAATTTGGGACGATGTGACGTATTAAGTTTAGGGCTTAATATAGTGTATGGTGGCATATAGATGTTATATAATTATCGTTTCGACATTTTTTGTTAAATGTGACGGTTGACGGACGAGTTCGTAAAACGAAAAGGTGTGTGGCTAACAGATCTTACACAAAATACTTTTTTTTAGCTACACAAACACTTAATTTACGGATAAATCGAATTTCTACTCAAAGATGACTACTTGTGTGTCTTAATGTCCATTTGTAGCCCCCTCGTCCTAACCCCTAAATACTAATCGGTCAGCCGGACAGGACGTTCTTATAAATATGCACATATGACATATTGTGGCAACTAACCCTCACTAACTCCCAGCTCGGACGTTACTTAATACATGTACTATTATTTTATATCTGACCAAATATTTTAATATAAAAGAATACTACGGTATAAAATTATAAGACTGACACTGCCTGTGTGATTTTGGTCTAAAAATAAACTTTCACGACTACGAAAACGTATCTCAACGCTAACTAGCAAATCATGATATGTAAAAGAACCAGAAGTCGAGATAATAAAAAATAATAGAAAATAAGTCATCATACAATGTTAACACGCTTTGTTTTCTTGAAGGCAGCTTAGAGCAAAATTCCGACCTGCAGACGCGATTACCATTATCAACGGAAGTCGATATACATGTAGCATCAAGTCATACATTGTAAGTCGACATAAAAGCAGAAGAAGTCGACTTAGTATCTCAATATTTAGATGTTAGTTATATGCCACCACAGCGAACTTAGTTATGAGTGTGTCAAGATAATCAACTATATAATGTACATAAGGAATACCCGTCGGCCCTTTTAGACCTATCACCAGTACCAGACGACATCGGGGAGTCGTTTCGGCATCGCAGTGAAGTTACGACATCGCGGCGAAGTCGAGACATCGTGGCGACGCTGAATTGATGTCGTTGTGACGGTGTGTGTATTCACGGAGCTGTCTAGCATGATCACATGAGCAGTTCTATTCTAGTACGACTAGTATTTATTTTCCGATGATTAAGTAGCTCTTATGTGAAATGCATCATGTGAGTATTAGCGGAGGTTCTCATATTCGGATGCCAATTGATTGATGTAATGCATTTCCGACCCAGCGGGAGCGCGGTGTTTACGGGTGTTGTGGTGTCGATGCAATGTCTTCGGCGTCGGTGCGGTGTTGTTTCGACGTTGTGGGTCCGCTGGGGCTTTGTTGAATTTGTTATTTTGCTAAACACAATTACACTACCTTAACTATATTGACAAGACTAATCTTTGGCTCATTGGTGATCGTACTGTAGTGCAATACAACCAAAGACCTTGGCAGAACTGACGGATGTTTGTACACCTCTTCCCAAGTTCTTGCTATTATCGGTATGGACCCACTAGGGATAAGCAGCTTGACTGGTGTAGACTTCACTGCTCATACCTTGATACTTAATCGTATTCTGTTATATATGAATTTTTATTGCTGTATTTCAATGACCGTGCTTATGACGCAACTAAATAGTTAATCTGTATATAGTAAAATATAATTGCAAGGCAACTGTTTCACCATAGGGGTCGTATACAAAACAGTCCTCTCTGCAACGTCTAAACCTGACTAGTCAAAGCCAATTACTGAGAGGGTGGACAGGGGGGCGGGGATACGGGGATAAGGGGGGCGGGGGACGGGGGTAAAGGGGGCGGGGAACGGGGATAAAGGGGGCGGGGGACGGGGGAAGAGGGGGCGGGGAGCGGGGGAAGAGGGGGCGGGGGTACGGAAATTTTGGGGGCGGGTGTTATACGAAAATTTGTTGTATTTTACTGATTTTACTCTATTTTTATGTACTTGAATGCAATAACTAGGTATCAGAAATATCTTTTAGACGTATTGAAGTAAATTCAGGTATATTAACAATGAATCCGGCGTTGATTTCACTTCACCGACAAGGAGTGTTCCGCAAAGCGGGGTTTACATTGACTTCGTTTACGTCCGATTTCGGTTTATCTCTAGTTGATTACTTCCCTTTGATTCCGAATGTTCACAAAACACCCGATGTTTCGGTGGCATTCCACACTTTTAGAAATAATTATCCTTCTGCCGTAGACAATCGTTTTATTTGCTCATAGTTGGATATGGACTTTTGCGCTGTTCAAAAAACATCACGAAAACATGCCTATATAATTTTGACCCCCTTAAACCCCACTTTTATATGGGGTTTACAGGGGTATACATTATTTTTTTTTTATTATTTTTGCTCAAAAACATAGATTTTGGGTAATCGTTAGAACCGCCTCGTCGAGACGGTTCTAACGAGTACCAACAATCTATGTTTTGAGCAGAGATATAAAAAATATCAGATTTTTTTATCTGAAAATTTTCAGTTTTTGGGGGTGACATTTTCTATATATTTGAATAGGCGTGTTTTCGTAATGAAAAAAAAAAAAATAACAAAACAAAAATCTTCAAGATCCAGCATGAATTTTCTAATAGATGTTCCAAACACGGAATATACACGTTGCCCGGTGGGGTAGTTGGGTGAGGCAAAGGTGTCGTGTGTCTTACGTCACCGGGCGTCCAACTGATATTTGCTTACAGTTGGGCAAGGCCTGCTATCCTTGCAGAAGGTAAAGGTAAAGGGGGAATGTTTTTATTTCTTCTGTTTCTTCACTTTCATTCATTTTCCTTTTTCCACTGCCATTCTCTTTTATCTCCTCTACTGTCTCCTACCCCTCTTCTCCCTTTTTCTGGGAGACGACACAAAATGACCCACAAGTGTTGACGTGTCGTTAAACCCCAACTCAATCAAATCAATCACACGTCAACCACGACTGGCACCGATGACGTTCTCAATAAATGGAAAACTGATTTTAGCTCTTTACTAAATGATAATTTTAAGAATACAGTAAATGAAGAGGTGTCAGGCTCACGGCCTCTTAGCGATAGTGATGTTTCTTATTTTGAAGATAATATCTCTATTTTTAAACTAAACACGTTGCCCGGTGACAAAACAGACACCATTCATAGGCTTATGGACCAATAGACATTCCGTGTCCGTGGTCGTGAATAGTCTGTATTAATTGCAAAATATAGTAACTGCTAATTGGTCCGTGAGTAGTGCGTGGTCCGTGAATAGTCCGTAATTAGTCCGTAATTGGTGCATCGTACAGCGGTCTGCAATCAGATCGTCTGTGAAAAGTCCTTGGTCCGTGAATGGTCAGTTATAGTCCGAAAATTGGTCCGTAAATGGTCCGTAGCAACAATAACATGGTCAGTCAATTGAAAACTACAAAATAACTAAATAATAAATCATAATTTTAATTGATTGTCTCTTATGACCTGTAATCTAAACGCTTGATTTTTTTTTTTTTTTTTTTTTTTTTTTTTTTTGGATAATTTGACTTGTCGTACTGAATGTGTGATATTTTGTCACCTTGGATGAAACCGTTTTTGGCGTTTTGAACATGTGAACATAAAGCCAGAATCCGGCATGCGGCAGATACAAAACAGTGGAATTCCGGTCACTTTAAGCAAAGTGAATAAGTGAACTCAGGAACTGATACAGTGAAATCCACATCTAACCCCCAACACCAAAGGTAAAGACAGACAAATACAATTAAGCAGCCACAAAATGAACAGATGGCATGCAGAGCTGGCAACTTTTTTCCCAAAATGGTGGCAACTCTGTTACATGTACCCAAACTTATAAACTGAATTATCTTCTTAAACATACATAATTGTTAAATGTAAAACATTAGAAAGTGAAACACTACATAACATTTAACAAAAAGTACCACAATGAAAGTACCGCCTCGGAATGATCAGTAATGAATTACTCGGGGGCGCGCGTGTATCTCTGTGTGTGTGTGGGGGGGGGGGGGGTGGGGGGGGGGGAGGGGGCTTAAGCTATCTTTTACAGGATCCCAACCCTCGCTCTCAGCTTCCATAGCGGTAAAAATGTAAAAATATATATATTTATTCGGTCCGTTTGGAGGTCTTCTAACTCGTCCATTAATCATTACGGGCAATGAACAAATCACAAATAATGTCTATAATGAAGCACAACTGATAATAAACTGTTATGTTTTGATTCTCAAATCCTTTGATAAGATGATCTCTAATTTTAGAGACAGTATATGTTATGCCACTAGGATCAATTCCATTGAGGATGCTGACCATATTTGCAATGGTGTAAAACCACAGTCATTTGTATTCATTTGCACAGAGCATTTAAAGTGTCTAACAAAGAATTTCGGCATATGGCTAAACATCTTGTTTGCTATTGCCGTTTCAGCGGCACTTGAAATGTTAGTACCGCCTGCACTATCATATAAGTTGACAACATCATCGTCGCAGTTAAATTTCGAGAAACAAATCCAGTGCAGACCTACATCATTAGAATGGGTATCAAAAATCTGTACTATTGGATTACTTTAACGTACATGTAAATATCTATGCCAATGTAAAGTCACGTTATCCATAAGGTCACGTTATTCCGATTTTGATATTACTCCTAGTTTTTCATATATCATAAGTGGCGTTCGTAATTTAAATAACGGTCCGTGCTTTGTCAAGTCCGTGAATAATACGGTCCGTGGTTTGTCAAGTCCGTGAATTGTAGGTCCGTATCCGTGAATAATTTGTCCGTATTTTGTTATGCAGTCCGTGTATGTCAATAGGTCGGTAAGTCCATGAGTCCATGTCCGTAAGTGGTCCGTGTTTTGTCAACCACCACACACGTTCGACATTGAACTCTCAGCTTTTGAGAACACCACGAAAAAGATTATTGTTCTCACGGACCCCTAAGTGTGGGACCATGCTTATCAAAAAAATATGAAAAGAAGATGCAGATTTACATGGTATTCTTGAGTTTTGATTTCAGTAATTAATACGACTGTTTTTGTGCCAATGTGGATCAGTTAAGACCCGGACCTAGGCCCACCACATTTTGTTCTTGACCAGTTTAGGACCGGATCAAGGCCCACCGCCTTGTGATACCTGTTTTCCATATGGCTCATATGCAGGCCCTTACGCAGATTTTTGAAATGGAGGGTGCAAATCTTTAGCTATTCTGTAAAGGGGGTGCAAATGCTAAGGAAATCCGATTTTGGGGCAAAAATTAGGTGTGTAGTTTGGGGTCAAAATCTGCATGAATGTATATTGCATAGTCATGTTTGAATTTAATTATAGCGTTGGGGATATTAGAAATTCTGATTTAGGGGAGGGAATAATTTGGTCGGGGGAGGGAAGTGGGGGTAAGGGGGGAGGGAAGTGGGGGAAAGGGGGAGGGAAGTGGGGGAAAAGGGGGAGGGAAGTGGGGGTAAGGGGGGAGGGAAGTGGGGAATGCCTACCCCCCTGTCCACCCCCTCATTACTCATTATAGATAACTCTCACCGAACAGAGACGGACTTGTTAAGCGTACACTGAAGTGCGTTCCTTGATCTTCCTTGTGTTGCATTTGCTGAACAATTAGTCAGGATTCAGGTTACTTACAACCCGATGTTGTGCCGTTAATATGTTGATACTGAATACCAACAAGTATTCAGTTCATTTTTATACGCCCATTTGAAAAACGGGACGTATTATGTTACGGGGTGTGGCGTCTGTCTATAGTTAGACCATGATGTGGAGCAGCGCATATTATTTCAAGGTTACAGTCCACCAAATGTTTGCAGACTTATGCCCCTTTGAAAATTTCTGTAAACTTTTCATTTCCGGTTAACTCCTCCTACATTTTACATCCGATCAAGCTGGAACTTCATTTATAGGTAGACCATGATGTGGAGCAGCACATACTATTTCGAGGTTACAGTCCACCAAATATTAGCAGAGTTATTCCCCTTTGAAAATTTCTGTAAACTTTTCGTTTCTGGCCAACTCCCCCTACAGTTTACACCCGATCAAGCTGAAACATGATGTGGAGCAGCGCATATTGTTTCACGGTTACTGTCCACCAAAGAGTTAAACCCCTTTGAAAATTTCTATTAATTTTTCGTTTCCGGCTGAATCCTCCTACAGTTTACATCCGATCAAGCTAAAACTTCATAAATAGTTACACGATGATGTTGAGCAGCGCATATTATTTCAAGGTTACAGTGCACCAAACAGTGGCCCCTTTGAAAGTTTTTGTCAACTTTTCGCAGCATATTGTTTAGAGGTAATAGTGTGCAAATTTTATTTTATAATAGGTATATTTTTTTGCAAATAACTAAAGTTATGGCCATATGGCCAAGTTATTTATTTTTTTTAACATCTTCTTTTATAAGCTTTGTAAGGAGATGTTGCCATTATTAAATCTTTATAAATATATTTATTAAATGATACAGAATTAAGAAGCTTGACTAATATCAAAACTTATAAACATAATTCTTTTTTGGATTTTTTTTAAATACCCTTCTGAGTTGGCTCCCTTGAAGAACAAAAATAAAATCAGTATAAAACAAAGGTTTACAAAATAAAATTTCTTGCAGCATTTTTTTTTTTTTTTTTTTGGTTTATTTTTGTTTTGTTTTTGTTTGGTCCGATATTGAAGTATAGGAAAAACAAATCAGCCAAAGGCTCATATGAGCTTATAATATAGCTATGCTTCTGTCGAATGTCCTCCGTCCGAAAGCACTTCTCCTAGACTGGCTCCAGTCTCCAATGACTAAATATTTTTCTCATAATTCTGTTTGATAATCCACTAAAATAAAACAAAAAAAAAAAAAAAAAAAAACAAAAAAAAAAAACAAAAAAAAAAAAAAAAAAAAAAAAAAACTATCATGACTATTAAGGCTGGTCACTCTCGTGACCAGCCTTTATAGTCATGATATTACTTTGGTTTTATTTTAGTGGATTATTAAAAAGATTATAAGAAAAAAAATATTTTGTCACTAGAGACTGGAGCCAGTCTAGCACTTCTCCCTAAGACGCAGCAAACTTCTCCCTATTTTCCCAGGAAGGAGAAGTCACTTTTCCCTTAATTTCTGGGCAAGCTTGGACCCTTAGGTTACAGTTCATCAAATATCAGCAGAGCTATGCCCCAATGAAAATTTTTTTTTTTTTTATTATTATTATGTTTTTTTTATTATTTTATTTTTTTGTAATTCCACTTACAGTTTATATCCGGAACACTGAATTATACAGGAGCCAGTTTATGTGCTACATCTTATTACTTGCCACGGGCGTATAATGCCCCGCTTGGCGGAGCTCTTGTTTTCTGTTGTATTCTTTACAAAAAAATCCTTGCTTACCAGGGAGATTAGTAGAACTGACACAAAGTGCTAGTCATCTTACCTGCGATTACAAGGGAAGTTTGTAGTTTGTTACGCATTTTGCACTGGGAACCCTCGACTCCTTACTGTACTTGTCCTATAATGCTTTTGAAAACCCCATTTTATCAAAAAGTGACGTGTCTTATAGAATGCTGGGTAGGGTGACTGGAAACAGTGTGAGCCATGATCAAACGCTGTGTTTTGCAGCGTCTGGTCTGGATCTACATTATTTGATCAGGCCTGTAACATTATAAGGTACAATACCCATGGAGATCAGTAGGACTGACTCAATGTGCACGTCATCTTGCCTGTGATTACAAGAAAAGTTTGTAGTTTGTTCCGCATTTTGGTCTGGATACTCGGACACGTTGACTCCTTACCGTACTTGTCCTAAAAAATTGTTTGAACAAGTGCAATTTACCGAAAAGAGACTGGTCTAATAGACTGCTGGGTAAGATGGAAACAGTGCGGGACTTGATCGGACGCCATGTTTTGCGGCGTCTGGTCTGGGTCTACACTGTTTGTTCAGGCCTGTGTGTCCGAATACCTGGGGTAAATGCAGTATTCATTGTATATGTAATAAAATCGACAACAGTACTTAATACAGAAAAAACAACTTTTTTAGACAGATAATGGACTCATAGATTGTGTAGTTACTCATTAACCATATGTGCCCACTGTAAAAATTAATGTGCAATGTTTTATGTATTTAAACTGTAACCAAGCCTCCTTATCACATGAGATACTGTCTCGAACATTGTAAAGGAACAAGATGGAAATTCGCTCTGACAAGGTGCTTTGACTCTTACTATTAACACATCTCTCTCTAATTGCGATATGTTAGCGACCGGCTTTCACTGCGAGAGGTGCTTGGTGTGCTTTTCACAATATACATACCTTTTGCTTTATGCTTGCTTTCATTTAATATGACCTTACTTATAAGCTCAAATGCTTCTATTTCCGGGTGGGGGTGGGGGGAACAAAGTGCTGTCATACCGATTTATCGTCGCATGTGCCGTTTCTCTTGCTTACTGCATCTCATCATATTATTTGTATTAAATAACCAGCTCATACCTACCTTCTCAATCTTAATATCCTTGCAAGATAACTGTCTACTAGTAACTAAGACTACCCCGACCAACTTCTTAAAACGTGTGCCACGAGGTAGAACATTTCAAGACAATATTGAGTTCACAACAAATCTGGTTCTCTGGTTTTCTCTTACCTTACCAGCAACATGGCTATTGATCCCTCGGGAGGGGGTAACTTCCTATATATGGCATAGTACGGATGTGCGTGCCGAATAGCCCCTTTTTTCAGCGCTTCCAGGTATGTGATTGGCCCCCTTTTTTCAACAAAAAGTATATGAATGGCCTGATTTTTCTGGATTCCTATATTAAAAGCCCCATTTTTCTGACATCCTGGTATATGCACATATTTTTTGCTCAGAGATTTTTCGAGGCTGCTTATCCTCTTGGTGTTACATGAATTGACTGTGATATTTGTGTAACAACCAGCAAAAAATGGGTACAAAAAATCAAAGGGCAGTATATGAATAGGTCAACATTTTGGATGATCAAGTATATGAATGGGTCCGTTTTTTCAAAGGCCAGGTATATGAATGGGGTAGGTTTTGAAATACTGGCTCGCACACCCGTACCAAAATTACCCTTAAGTTACTACCCCGAGATTGATCCTATTGATCATCTCAGGGTATGTACACCCGCATCCGGGACCATTGTCAACAGCATCATCCAGAAGTGTCTCTAGCTCTTCATCTAGCTTATCCACTACTGTCATCGACTCTATAAACCTTAGCCACCACATTTCTTTCGTACATTATAACGTCCATAGCTTAGCCCCCAAACTGGACATCCTCCACGCGAAACTAGTAGAATTTGATATCCTAGCCTTCACTGAAATCTGGCTAAGTCCCTCTGTAGCTACCGACGATCTTGTATTAGAATCATATTGCAAACCCGAACGCAGGGATCTTGTTGACGATGAGCATGGTGGTGTCACTATATATGTTAAGGAATATTTACACTACAGACGCAGACGCGCTCTCGAACCACAAGGAATCGAATGTTTATGGATTGAAATTGCAAACAACACAAAACATGCCTTATTTGGTGTTTACTACAGACCACCTAACTCTGACTCTACATACTACGCTTCTATTGAAGATTCCTTACATCTAGCAACAGACTCTGGCATAAATGATATTA